>CM052798.1:154319881-154475292 GCA_028533885.1 Nasua narica | reverse complement strand
CGAATATCTTCTCCCATTCTGTGGGTTGCCTGTTTGTTTTGTTGACTGTTTCCTTCACTATGCAGAAGCTTTTTATCTTGATGAAGTCCCAAAAGTTCATTTTTGCTTTTGCTTCCTTTGCCTTTGGAGACATGTCCTGAAAGAATTCGCTGTGGCTGATGTTGAAGAGGTTACTACCTATGTTCTTCTCTAGGGTTTTGATAGATTCCTGCCTCACATTGAGGTCTTTTATCCATTTCGAGTTTATCTTCATGTACGGTGTAAGAGAATGGTCAAGTTTCATTCTTCTACATATAGCTGTCCAATTTTCCCAGCACCATTTATTGAAGTCTTTTTTCCACTGGATATTTTTTCCTGTTTTGTCAAAGATTATTTGACCATAGAGTTGTGGGTCCATCTCTGGGCTCTCTATTCTGTTCCACTGGTCTATGTGTCTATTTTTGTGCCAGTACCATGCTGACTTTGGACCAACTTTAATTCAGATTCTTCTTCCTAGTTATGTTGTCCCAGGACTCATCTTTCAGATTTGTCATCTGAGTTTCTTTAAAATATGATTAGGGGGGAAAGGACATCATGCTCCACTTATAATCCTCCCTTTTCTATAACTACAGCAATTTGCTCTTTGTCACTGGGGACCTTGCCTGAGTCAGTACCTCTGTGCCATTTGTACCGGCAGCCCAACCTTCTCAACACCTTTGAAAGAAACATGTTAATAGAATTGTTAAAACCATTAGGCCAGGGTGGTAGACCCTCATCATGTTAGATCTTCACACAAATGACATTAGAACCAAATACTTCTTTGTTGTGAGGGGCTGTTCTGTCCTTGATAGGACATTTAGCAGAATCCCTGATCTCTAGGACCAGATTCTAGTAGCACTCCCCTATTAGACACTGCCAAATGTCCCCAGAGAAGCAAAATTGCCCCTGGTTGCTTGCAAGCCACTTCATGAGACACAGACCTTAGCGAAAGCAAGGCTATAGGGCAGGAGATGCCCCCATGCTGTCTTTATCTGACTGAATTTCTATCAGCAACCCTGCATTTCTATCCCTCTGGCCTAGATATTCCCTAACACTGATTGCCTTTCTTATCACAGGGTAGAGCCTGTTCTTCTTCAAGATTGACCCTTGTCCTCCTGATGGTGACAACAGTAGCTGAGACACGGAGATTTCCCTGAAAGGCTGTCAGCCCATTAATAACCTCGAATGGCCAGAGAGAGAAGGACTTCCCTACAGAAATACCCTGTACTAGATTTTCCTGCCTAGATGAACAGAGCTCAACTGGAAAGTCACTAATTGAAACAATCATGAGTCCATTTGCTCATCTCCCTTCGGTTTGGGTGTATCCCCCAAAAGGACTGCCCCATTTAGTCTCCCTATACCAGAGCTCAGTGCATAGTGGGTCAGTCACGTTGTTTGTACTTCTGATTATATTGTCAGTATCTTCAGAAATGATGGTGTCCAGCCCCTTAGCGCACTAGATATTGGAGGATCTTAAAGTCACATCTCCTTAAGGATAGGTCCCAAACTTTGATAGGTAAACATCACACCAACGTAATGTGTAATCCACAGAACATAGCCTGAAAATTTTGTCTTTCTGGAAAGTGACCTAATTATAGCAATCTTCGTTAAAAGGTATTCTCAGAATGCCAACATACAAATAATCCCAAATTTAGAAGAAAGGTCATTTTTTTAATCTAAAAAGTTTCATTCATTTTTTAAGAACATGCTCATTTTTTAAGAGCATGTTTTTAAGAGCATATCAAGATCTGAGTCAAGTGGATGTTTTTCCTCTTTTAAGCCTTTTTGCCAAATGATGGGACCATTCCTACCCATTTAGAGTGATGGCCAAACACATATTTCATATATGTTGCCTTACAATTGCATCTCTAAAAGGATAGATAGATCAGTAGCCAAACAGTTTTATGTGTTCTCAGCACCCTTTGAAGGTTAGCTAGGACTCAAGCATCCTGACACACACACTGCCCAGCTATCTGGTCGACCTCCTTGATTAACAGACAAGTGGGAAGAAGATGTAAGAATAGAGGAATCAGCTTTGCTGTTAGTCAGTGTGACCATGGAGAATCCTAATGGAATAATACATGGTGAAATACCAAATATTCTTATAAGATTGAAACTGTTTAAAAATAGACCCAACAAATACAATGTGATGTGTATTTTTTCTTTTTTTAACATGTCAAGATTTTTTTATTATGTTGTTAGCCACTGTATAGTACATAATTAGTCCTTGATGCAGTGTCCTGTGATTCATTAATTAAGTATAATACCTAGTGCTCAAAACAGCACATGCCCTTTTCAATACCCATTACCCTGTTACTCCCTCCCCCCATCCTCCTCCCCTCTGAAACCCAGATTGTTTCTTGGGGGCCATAGTTTCTCACGGTTCATCTCCCTCTCTGATTTCTCACCCTTCGGATTTCCCTCCCTTCCCCTATGGTCCTCCGTGCTCTTGCTTATGTTCCACATATGAGTGAAACCATATGACAATTGTCTTTCTCTCCTTCGCTTACTTCACTTAACAAAATACCCTCCAGTTCCATCCATGTCAATGCAAATGGTGGGTATCCATCGTTTCTGATGGCTGAGTAATATTCCATCGTGTATATGTACCACATCTTCTTTATCTAATTAGTAATTTTACTTCTCGCTCTGAAGCATTTAAGCAGATTTAAAACAAAAAAAGCAAGACTTTAAAAAAAAAAACAGATGTGTTGTTCCAAGGAAACCATGACCTAGAAACAATCAACTTAATGAAACAATATGCCACTAGTCACCCAAGATTCATGTTTAAAGAGGTGAATGACCACTCTGTTGTGTTTCAAATTGCCCATCAATGTCTACTAAACATGTCTGTGGAAATGTTGCCAGGATATTCCTGGCTCTGAATTTATGGACTTTAATAATGCAATATGTTGCATTCACACTAACTGGTTTCAAAGTACAGACAAGTAACCACTTAGAGGTAAAAGAGCTTTGTCCTCAGGGAGGGGTCCAGATATTTCCATAAGCAAGTAAGTGACCCTGGGCAAATGACTTAATAACTAGGCCTCAGTTTACCTGTAAAATGAGGGGACTGAATACATTCAATGTTTCCCAAACTTCAGACTTAAGTATGAACTTCGTGAATGTTGCTAAATACTTGGGCCACCTGTTCTACTAATAGTTTTATTAACTATTTTCTTTAAACTCTCTCATCTTCTTCATACACACAAAAATTATCTTAAAAAGAAAATTTATATCAGTACCATAAATGGAAAATCATTATCAGTTGATATAAGTATAGATAACTAAATGAAAGCAAAAAAGACTATATTAAATTCTAACTAAATACTATTACCAGCTGAAGGCTCAGATTCTGTCATCTGTTTTCTGATAAAAAGATCTATTTGCATAAAGTAGAGAAGGGGTTGGCAAAATAAATATTTCAGGCTTTGCGGGCCACACAACCTCTGTTACCACTATTCAGCTCTGCCACTGAAGTGTAAAAGCAGCCATTGACTAAATGTGTATGAGTGGGTTGGCTATGTTCCAATAAAACTTTATTTATAAAAACAGTGGGCAGGCCAGAATTTGACCATAGTCTATAGTTTGCCAATCCCTGGGTTGAAAAGGTATGAAAGACGTACAATTGCCAGGCAAAGAACTTCAGTCAGAAGAACTGAGAGAGAATTTAAAAACAAATTCCTTTTTTAGTTGAAAGTCCAAAAGATTTTAATATATTCAGGGTTCCATGTCACCCATTTTGAAAACCCTAGGTTGAATTTCTACCCTTAGAATCTATGATAAGCCTCTTCTCTTTATCTTGTGCTCCTTGAATAAAGTCTAGGATTTTTTTTTGAGATTTTATTTATTTATAACAGAGAGAGAGCAAGAGAGGGAACACAAGCACAGGAGAGCTAGGAAGGGGGGAGAAGCAGGCTCCCCGCCAAGCAGGGAGCCCAATATAGGGCTCAATCCCAGGACGCTGGGATCACCACCTGAGCCGAAGGCAGATGCTTAATGACTGAGCTACTGAGGCACCCCAAATCTAGGATTTCTTACCTGTGTCAACCCTCAGCACACTTTTAAGTTGTCTTTCTGATTCATTGGGATGTCAATGGGAAAGTTTGTAATCTTTGTCAGACCAGCACCTGGCTGCACATTGGAATTATCTGGTAAGTTTTGAAAATACTTATACCTAGTATAAACCCCTACCAGAGATTCTTATTTAATAGGACAGATTGGGACTCAGTCATTTGCTTATTTTAAAACATCTCAAATGATTCTATGTGCATCCATGGTTGAAAAGCTATTCATCTATATTTTGCTCAGAGCATCTTGCTCAGAGACCACAATTTCCCCTGTAGGTTTTAATTCCAAGAGTCCTCAAACTGTGGTTTGCTCAAACTATTCCAGACCTGAAAGTCTTAGGTATCCACTTTCATTTGTATTTCCTGTTGAGCCTCCAGGTGGGGTCTGAATGAGCTTTCTCAGGTGTCCTGGTTAAGTTTACTATTCCTTTTTCCGTTGTCGGTTCTTCATTACCCTAGAAGGCTTGACATCATTCTCAGTTCCAGATGTCTAACTGGATAACTTTGCTCTCCCCTTCCTCTGTCCCCACAATAGCCACTGACCCTTGACATCAATACAAAGTGGAGGAAGGCCAGGATGCAAAGGAAAAGAGATGTGGCATATTCTGTCACATACAAAGGAAGAAGATTCTTCCTCTTCTAGAAGGGAAGAGAAATGCCTCAGGCTGCAGAGACTTCAGATGAGCTTCCATTAATATGTAAACCTTTACCAAGTGCCTATCATGTGCCAGGCCTTATGCTAGGTACTGGAGATATGACAAGGAATAGGACACGGTCCTTGGTCCCAAGAGGCTTATCCAAGGAGGGAGATAAACTAGTGAATAAGTATAATAAGGTATCTTAAGGCGATCTGATAGAAATCTCTAGAGTGGAAGCACAAAGGAGAATCTGGTGAGCTAGAACATGTCTCACAACCAGCTCTTGGTGGGGGGTGGGGGACAAAAACCCAATTTGTGCCAGAGGCCAATTTTCATAGCATAAATATGAAACCACAGCTGATTTCAAGTTACTAACATGACCTCACTGAACACAGAATTGGGAAGAGATGCACACAGTTGGCTCTTGAAAGCCTGCAAAGTCAGCTTCAGCTTGGGTGGCAACCATCTGGTTTACTCAGGACGTTCTAGCACCGAACATCTCACATCCTAGGAAACCCTCGGTCTTGGGCAATCAAACAGTTGGCCGCCTTAGGTCCCACACCCAACTGGCAGAAAATCCTTAGTCTTTCCCAAGAGGGTCAGGAATGGTTCCAGAGAGGAGATGAGGCTTCAGCAAATTCCCTTAAGTAGATAGATTCTCCACTGTTGCTAGTGGACTCAGTGGAGTGCAGCCAGGTGTTTGAGAAATGGAGGAGCAAGAGGCCAGTGCTGCTGACCCCCAAACTCCTTGGCCCTCTGAGGACTCGGGAAGTTACAGTGAGGAATCAGCTTGCAGTATCCCCCGCTCTTCCTTCCCCCACCGAATACCGATCGACCCTTTCTAAGAAGACAGATCGTCCTACATTCTGTCAGGTAGGGAGAAATGAGATTTTACCTATGGAAATGTTAGACAGTTTATCAGGCTGGAAAACTGCCACCCAGAAGAATGAATGTATTGGACACCTTGGTCATCCTGCCAGCCTCCTACTTTTCAGCTTTCAAATGGCCTCTGCAGTCCCTTAGCTAGGATCCCTCCAGTACTCAGAAGGCAAGATGTCTTAGTAAAGAGGGAACGGGAAGGTTTGGGGTGAGATGGAGAAAGAGGAGGAGGAGGAAGTGCCCTGACAGCCTATTGTAGAAAGGCAAAAAAAGCCAATTTCTCCCCTGCCAGCTCTGGTGTCATCGTCATATTGAATCTCCCTGCCCAGAACTCTCACATTATCTTTTTATATGGCTTTGTTGAGATATAATTGACATATAACATTATGTAAGTATAACCTAGACAATGTGTTGATGTGATACACTTGCATATTGCAAAGTGATTGCCACCATAACCTTAGCTAACACCTGCATTATGCATAATTACCATTCCTCTTTTGTGGTAAGAATATTTAAGATCTACTCTCTTAGCACCTTTCAAGTATACAATACAGTATTATTAACTATAATCACATTAGATCCCCAGAACTTATTCATCTTATAACTAGAAGTTTGTATCCTTTGATCAACATCTCTCCTTTCTCCCCGACCCCCATTCTAGTCTCTGTTCTATTAAGTTTGGTATTTTTTTTTAGATTCCACCTATATGTGATATCATACAGTATTTCTTTCTCTATCTGACTTATTTCACTTAGCATTACGCTCTTAAGGTCTATCCATGTTCTTACAAATGTCAGGATTTCCTTCTTTTTTTTTTTTTTTTTTTAAGAGAGGGAGAGAGGGCTTGGAGGAGCAGAGGGAGAGAATATTAAGCAGGCTCCATGCCCAGAGCAGAGCCCAATATGGGGCTCTCACCACCCTAACATTGTAACTTGAGCCGAAATCAGGAGTCAGATGTTTAATTGACTGAGCCACCCAGGCGCCCTGACAGCATTTCCTTCTTTCTTGTGGCTAAGTAATATTTCAGTTGTGTGTGTGTGTGTGTGTGTGTCTGTATATATGTGTGTATCACAGCTTCGGTATCCATTCATCTATTGATGGACTCTCGGGTTGTTTTCCTATATTAGTTATTGCGAATCATCCTATAATAAATCACACTGTCTTATTTCATATTCCCAAGATTCCGCTATGTAGGGCAGGTCTTAGTCCTAGAGCACAGATGAGAAGCAGAGAACGTGATTCCATCTGACTCAAAAGGATACTGACAGCAGAATTGACAACAATGCCTTTCCTGAACATATACTTTGCCCAAGGGGAGAGGCTGTCCATTTTGCCTTGCAAATCGTGGGAGCTGGCCTTTATTTCCATTTCACTTCCTACTGGCTCATGGTCAAGAGCATTTCTTGATCTCACGCTATGCGAGGGAGCCTTGGCTTCCGCAATCAGCAGACAATTCACATGTCTTAGCTGATATTTCTGTAAAATACTAGCATTCTAAGAGCTGAATTGAGAATTTCTACCACCAAATTAAAAAATAATAATTTTGAAAGGGACAAAAATTAATAAGATTAATTTATTATTAATTAATAATAATTAATGATTAGTGATTAATAAGAAGTCAATGGGAGAGGTTCTAGATCCAGACTGTGTAGGTTTGAATTCCATCCCTTAGTAGCTGTGTGACTTCAGAGA
The DNA here is from genome assembly GCA_028533885.1 of Nasua narica. Taxonomy (NCBI): domain Eukaryota; kingdom Metazoa; phylum Chordata; class Mammalia; order Carnivora; family Procyonidae; genus Nasua; species Nasua narica. The sequence continues at coordinate 154,467,995 of CM052798.1, read as the reverse complement.
GCTTATTAACCTTTCTGTTTCTTGGTTTTCTCCACTTATAAGGTGTTTGTGAAGATTAAATGAGTATTATGTGTAAATTGTTTGGGCCAGCGCCTGGCACATAGTAAGTGCTTTGTATTTTGCTGTCATTCTCAATTGTAAGTGGTAATCCCTTAAATTTCTCTTCAACTCTTACCCCAGCTTACTATTTATCTGTAAGTAAAAATTGGTTTCTGATTTAGGACAAAATTATGTAATCAGTTATTTTAGAGGTGCCGCACAAAGCAACATGTCAGGGGCTCATTTGACCCTCCACAGAAAGCAGGTCAAGATGGAAGAAAGTAATAAAAATAACACTGAGCTCTCACCGCGGGCCAAGCTTCCAGCCAAGCATGTTTGACGCGTATCCTCGTAACAGCCCACGAGACATTGTTATCTTTCAGATGGAAAACAGAGACTTAGGAGAGAAAAATAGCATCACGCCAGGTTCAAGGGTAGATTTCTTTGGGAAAAAGGATACCTATGTGGCCACAAAGAAGTCGCTTTCCCAAACTGGATCTCAGTTTCCCCAAGTCTATAATGACTTTAAAATCCACATGAAGCAAGGTTGGCCCAAATCGCCAACACTGGCTCAAGGCACCATGAACTAGCAGTGGCAATGGTCATGGCTTACAAGGGGGAGAATTCAGCCACGTCTGAGCCTCTCCCCAGCACAACCCTCGCCGGCCTCTACCTTCCTCCTTGCTTAAAAAGCCCGGGCCACCACCCGGTTCTCATCCTGGTCCTCATTTTTAATCTCCTCAGCCTGCTCCCGATTTCATGTCGGCTCAAACAGTAGCCCCATTTCAACCCGTGTACAGCGAGCCCTCTGCCCTCTGCTCTCCGGCACTTCCTCAGAGCCCTGCTATCTCAGAGCCTGGATACCAAGCAACCGCTTTCAAATATTTACCGAGCAAATTGCGGCAAGCCGGGCCTTCTGGGGAACCGCGCTGGAAAGAGCAAACAAGCCAAATACCACTCCTATCACATTTTGATAATGCTTCAGGGTTTACAAGTGACCCCTACATCCTTCTGTCACTGAGCACCTCCTACGTGCCACCAACCAAGTGCACAGCGTCGCACGCACGACCGAATCCAGACTTCATGCTACCCGGGAGCAGGTACACCTCCACTTTAAACCCGAGACAGCGAAGGCTCAGAGGGACCGGCCAGCTTGCCCGGGGGGCTCCTAACCACCGGCGAGGGTCAAAGCATAACTGAGTACAGTAGGTTCTACTCCCAAGTCCACGTGACGGCATTGTGTCATGTTCAAATCAATCGTGTCTGCCCTGCAGTAGTTCAATGGCGGGTCACAGGCAGGCACACACGTACACAGACCCAGAAAGCATCACGCTGCGGTCTCTCCTCGCACTGTCCTTCCGCCATCTTCATCCCTCCATAGGTATGTACGTATGTCCACCTATTCGTACGTCTGTATTTTGCCTGCCTAACTCCTATTCATCTTTCAAGCACCAGCACAAATGTCAACTTCTCCCTAAAAATTCCTCTTCCTCCTTCCAGCTGTTTGCACCCAAAGTGGGCGTCCTATCACAATGCTCTTGTCGCTGATCTGCTTCCCTGTTAATTTCCCCAGGGGAAGGACGGCACTTCATCGGTCATTTCCCCCTCTCCTGCGGCAGTGCTGGCCGCAAGGCAGAGCTTCACTACTTGTCTGCTGAAGGAAGGGGAGGGAGGAAAAGGGGAGGAGGATGGAAAAAAGAAGGAAGAGAAAAAGGAGAAGGAAACAGAGAGAGAAGAGGAACCATTCCAAGGAGAGTCTAATTTTTACCTGCTGCTTATTGCTCTTTAATTAAATTCACAGGTCTCTGCTGAGAAGTATATCTTTATTTTCCAGTCTCGATGCTCTCCAAATAGATCAGGTCACCAGGACTGATGAGTGGGAGTGTCCTTAAATAGGAGTACATTTAAGGCTGGGTGGTAGAACATTCTAGTTACCATGTAACACATAGTTGTCTGCCAATCATACCGCTCAGCCAACTTTTTCACAAACTATCCCCAGAGTTTGCTGCAAAGCTGGAGGAAGATTTTCTCAAAATGTTCCCTTCGATCCTGAGAGTTCAGCTTTCCTTGAGCTGCACTGGGGTTGAAGAGGGTGTCTATTTCTCCACTCTGGCCCTTCTGGCTGGCAGGGCTGTGGGCAGGGGACGGTGTCAGACTTGAGACAAGAGCCAGCCTCCTTCTTGGGCAGTCGATGTGCTGAAGCCGGCCCATGTCTGAGTCATTTCATAGAGCGGATGTTTTCAGCGTTCTTTCTGCCCAGGTGACACAGCTTCTAGGCTCATAGTGTCTCAGTTTACTTTCTATGCCTCCTCCTTCCATTAAAATGGATCATTCCTTTCCTTGTTTAAGATGCAGGAACGTGGGGGCACCTGGGTGGCTCAGTCGGTTATGTGTCTGCCTTCGGCTCAGGTCACTATCCTGGGGTCCTGGGATCAAGCCCCACATCAGGCTCCCTGCTCAGCGGGGAGTCTGCCTCCCCTTCTGCCCCTCACCCCCCTTGAGCTCTCCCTCTCTCCCTCTCGCTCTCTCAAATAAATACAAAAAATCTTACAAAAAAAAAAAATAAGATGCAGGAACATGGAGACACAGAGAAGTGCCATGAAGGAAGACACAGAGAAGTGCCATAGAAGGAAGCAAAAATAAGACTGAAAGATACCAGCTCATGCATGCAGCAGGCGGTGCCTTTTGTTGAGTTAATGGTCTTTGCTTCCATTGTGAGCCTGATACGTATTGGAAAGCACCTCGCCTGGGTTGTATCTCGCTGAGGTCCTCACACTCCACGAGGTGCTAATTATCATGCTACGCAAATGAGGCGGTTAATAAAACGTGGTGTTGGGGTATCACCCTGGGTCATCCAGACTCCACACAGCCTGAATTGTGAACCACTTTACTGCCTGGTGTGAAAAAATGTGTCTGGAACTCTAGACCGAACTGCAGGTGATCAATGAAAAAATGACCCTTAGCATGCCATTTACAAAGTGAAAAACCTGCAAGCAGGAGAGGGTTTAAAATATTCTGGAAGGTTCGTGGCTGATCGGCCTTCAGTAAACATAGCTTATGTTTTTAAGCACATGCTCTCTGCTAGGCTTCATTTTAGATGCTTTGTATGAAGGACTTTGTCTAAATTTTCATAAGAGACCTATGAGAAGACACTATTATTATCCACATTTTGCCGTGAGGAAACTACAGCACAGAGGGGTTCCCAAACTTGCCCAAGGTCGCATAAGTAATGAGCAGCTACACTGCGATTCAAATCCAGTCTGGGCGTTGGAAATATATCTGTGTCTCACAATATCAAGTTTGGAAGATACCTCCCCCATAGATAGATGGTAGATAGATAATCTTCCAAACTTATCTAATCAGAATATGCAAAATTGAAAACGTAGTATCACTCTGAGACCAAAAACCAAGAGCTGACCCAAAGAAGCAGAGGAAACCCTAGCAGTTCTGTGAGTCCCCATCTATCTAGTCTTTGAAATGTTATCTCACGTAAGCCTCAGATCTTACAAGGGAGACATTACCCCCATTTTACAGGTGAGAAAATGAGGGCTTGGAGGTTAACGGCCCAGGTTCACATGGCTGCTAAGGGGCAGAACCACATTCTAACTTGGATTCATGTGGCCTCAAAGCCCAGACTTCTGTAATCATTTTTATTAATGGTTGTGTCTTTTCAATGTGTCTCATGAGTGTCCGGGCAAATGCTGTGAAGAGAGTGAAAGAAAACAGAAAAGGACTGTTGTTCTGCCTCCATATTGCCTAGAAAACAGGTGGAATGTTGTGTTTTCACCTAAATCCTCACAGTGCTGTCTGCCCTCCCCAGCGCCGCCATTTTGTGTCTGACACACATTCCTGCAGACCCACTTTACGTGGAAGTTCTGCTCAGTGGCCTCGGGTTTCAAAAATGAAATCTGATGGGCAACCAAGCCTGAGGCCCCAAAGGCAGCTGCCTGGCTTGCTAACAATGAACAATGGAAGTGGAATGTCCGCTCCATATACATTCCAGAGAAGGTGGTTCCCCAGCTCCATGAGAATGAGCCAAGGGCACCCCTTGCATCAACACTGGACAGCACGGATGAATGTGGCCATTGTGGAGGCCGTCCCAGCCACGCAGAAGGGGAAATTCCTAATAGACTGTTTTCTCGCCTCCCTCCCCGCTTTTAAATAAGTCCCGTCACATGATTCCTTCACTCCGACACCAAATAGCCTGCTGTTATGAGGAACAAGACCGAACTCTCTCTGGATTAGGAAAGATAACCAACATGGCTAAGAGTGGTTCTTAGAAGGAACCTGAGAAAGATTGATTTCCACCGGCCCTGCTGATGGTTGTGCATCTGATAGAGACTTTTACACTGTATTTTTTTTTGGAGAGAACATACATTTATTATCCTACACTTCTGTAGGTTAGAAGTCCAACAGGGGTCTCGCTAACTAAATGCTGGATTTTCAACTAAGCAAAAAGGAAAAAGTTGTCTCAATGTCATCTTGATTCCTAAAATGAGGTTCAACATTCTCTCGCTGCCCCCCTCCCCCCATATCACTGTTGTTTTGGACCAAATGAAACAAAATTTGTTTTTTAGCCTTGGATAAACTAGACTTTCAGGGTTTTTTTTTTTCCCCTTCTTTCCTTTCTTTCTTTCTAGAAACTTACATTAATTTTTTTTAATTTCAAACAACACTTGGTGTTGACTAGGAATGGGTCAGGCCCTGAGGCACAGTTTCCCCTTCTTCCTGCTCCCATAACTCTGTGGCACGTGCATCATGGAACCAACTTCCTGAAACAGTAAGGGGAGGAAGGATGGTCATTTCCTTTCATACTTGACAGAGCTAGTCTAGCCCTGGCTCCAGGCCAGCCATCACCTGGCCCAGTGATCTTAAGCAAGTCTCCACATGGCTTCTGCAAGTCCTGGCCGCATCTTTGCACAAATGAGGAAAAAACGTGTCTCTCTGGGGAAGCAGCCAGCCTGGGACTGAGCAAACGTAACCCCAGCTGAACTCCGTCCCCTCCGCCCGCAGCCGGGGTGTCACCTGCACAGCCTTTCACAGAGTCCTGCATCTCTGTCTCAGTTCGTGTGAAGTGGGGCCGAGCATCAGTGTCCCACCAAATTGTCAGCACTGATGAGGCTAAAAGAACAGTTTGTGAATCGGCCTGTTAAGAGGAAATGTCTGCTGCTCTGGTTCAATTCTAACTACCAGAACCTTCCAGAAAATGACTTGTAATGAAAAGCCAAGACACCCTTCATTCGGTCTTCTGAGTCTGAGGTTGCCACTCCCCATGCTCCCACACCCAGAGAATTCGATCGCGAGGCAGGACAGGCTATATGGCGCGCAGCCCTTGCAGTCACACAGGCCCCATAAAGGTCTCACACTGGCTTTAGTGCTCTGGTATCACCATCTTAAAGTTCTAAATCCACTTCGAACACAGATCCTACATTTTCATTTGGCACTGAGCCCTGCGAATTATGTCACTGATCCTATCAACAAGCCTTCCGCAGTACCAGACAGCTTTCTCACACCACACAAGCGATTTGGAAAGAGAAATGGGATATGTCGTCCCTCTGCTGAACAGAAAGGCCCTGGTCATACTTGGAGGGGGAGGCACGATGGTGCACGGGGGACTCAGCATGGCGGTGAGGAGGCGATCTGAGCCAGGTACGGCCCTCCTGCCCGTGAGGCCTCACACACATTCCCTAATCTGCCTGAGCCCAGACGTCCTCTGTAATTCAGAGTCCTAATGGCTACTCTTCAGGGTAAATAATGAAGAAAGGTCTGTGAACGAAGAAATTGTCGGGCATGTGGCAGGTGTCCAACAAATGTGAGTCCCCTTGCCCTCGTGCTTCAGAAATAGATACTTCAAGATGGGCCCGGCCATGGAGTGATTCCATAAAGCTGAGAGGGGATCAGTGGCTCTCAAAGATCCCTTTGACTCCATGATTACATGATTCTCCATCAATCAAGGCCTCAAAGCCAGCCGTCTTCTAGTCCACAGATATGAGTCAGAACCCTTAGTTGCAAGGGCAGAAATCCAACTCATTAACTTCAAGAAAGTGGTAGTTCACTAACAAAACTGGGAAGTGCTAGGAAACAGGCATCACTATGTCTGAGGATTTATACAGTGGTATTCAATCTCTCCCTCTCCATATTTCTACTCTTTTTGTCTCTGCCTTACTTCGCTCGACTCATTCTCTCAGCTGAACAAGCCCAATCAGAAGAGCGCTCTCTCTCTCTCTCTCTCAACAACTCAATATCAACCAAAGACAAGACTCGATCCAGTTTGGGTTACACTCCCACTCTTGAGCCAGTCACAATTGCCAGACAGGGTCCATGTCCGCCCAAGGGCAGGACAAGAGGGCTTAACCCTCATGACTGACAACCCCAATGAAAACACATAAAATGAGGGACAGGGAAGCCCCCCAAAGGAATAGTGATGCCAGACAGACACAACATGTCTATTGGGCCTTATGTGGTTCCTATTCCTTCCCCAGAGGTGCCAAAGGAAATGAAAGGCAGGATAGGGTAATCAGGTGGGTGGTGCAGATGGTAGCACTTATACCAGCCTTCATCGAAGGATGAGAAAAAAGGGACATGTGTCATCAAAGAGAATCTCTATAAGGGAAGGCCAAGAACTAAGAAAACACAGGGCCTGTTCAAAGCTACGAGTTGTGTCACTGCAATTAACCTCACACCTTTACATTTTTAATAGTGATGCATCTATTTTTATATTGACCTTTCATTTGGGCAACCAATACTGTTTTTCCATTTTAGTGCTAATAGAAGATTTCCTTTTTAAAATAACTTTCAGTAAAAACCAAGTAGGTCAGCTGAAAGAAAAATAATAACCAAATAATAATAATGTAGACTTTGATAGCTGTGGACAAATTGGTGCATGTTTTATACCAACGACCAGAGTCTGAGAAACACTAACTTAGTGTATAGACAGAACATTCTCTCCCCAAAGAACAGTAAAAACCAGTAACTCTGCTATTGCTCATCCATAGATATCTCTGGAAAACTAAACATTATGTCTCTCACTATGTAGATGGCAAAGCTTTAGTCCAAGTCACCAGATGCTTCTGTGATAAGATCCTAGAACCCTCGGCTTCTGCCTGGCAACACTATTCCCTAGACTGACTTGTGTCTCATGACAAAAGAGAACTAGCATTCCAGCTAGCATTGGCCCACTGTATTATTCTCTGTCTCAGAGGCAGTCATACAAAGGTAGGATTGATGTCAAAACATCTCATCTCAGGCTGATTGTCTTTATGAACAGAGGGACCCATTCTCAGTGGTCATCCAAGGCCAGCTGGCTCCAAGAAGTACCAGTCAGCTCTCTGAGGCCAGAGTTTCCCCAGCTGATTTTCACATGTACCCATGTGTAAAGTGGCAGCTGGACCTCATTTGGATGACTTCTTCATCTTCCAAATAGCTACCAGTGTCAGCCAGAGATAATTCAAGAATGCCTATATTGTTCACTCATCTTTTCAATTATTTTCTCCAGGCCAAAGCAAGGAGTCATCAGGGTTTCGATGTGGATCGGGACGCCAAAAAGCTGAACAAAGCCTGCAAAGGAATGGGTATGAAATACATTTTGCTTTTTAACTTACTTTAAAGTTGATTAAATTTGATCTCATGTCCAACTTTCCCATGATCTTAGAAAGATGACCTTGTGCATTCCAAGCTAACCGAAGTTAATTACTGCTAACATTCCCTTTGTAAAAGATCTCCAAACTATAATCAGATCCTAATGCTTTTCAAGATTCAATATGATAGTTAAAAATTGGATACTATGACATTGAATTTGACCTTGAGGTGGAAGAAACTTCATGAGAAGTGTAGGCATGCAATCCTAATGTCATCCAAGCCCCTCTGATCCCTTTCATGAGAGGTGGTGGGAAATATAAATAGCGTCGGATGAAAGCTGGATTAGGGATCTGGGAATTGCATCTAGAAGTAGATCAAGCAAACATAAAACTGTAGCTAAGGTCAAGAATCAAGGGTCAAGATCAGAGAAGCCATTTACATCAATGCCTAAGGTAAGTGCATGACTAAGAAGAAGAGACTAAGAAAGAGATCAGGAAGAAGATAACCCCAATAACAAGGTGAGATGAAGGGGAGAACATCTAGAAATAAGGCCATGAGGAGACGCTCTGAGACCCAAGGAGGAAACGAGTTTCTAATCCCAGAAACCGGGTTTTAGTATATTCACAGGATCAATAACCATCATTTTCAATTCCAGAACATTTCCACTGCTCCCCCCCAAAACCCCATTTCTATTAGCAGCGCTCCCCACTCCCTCCTCCCTTCAGGCCCAGGCAATCATAACCCACTTTCTGTCTCTATGGATTTGCCTATTTTGGACATTTCATATAAATGGAATCATGCAATATGTGACCTTTTGCGTCTGGCTTCTTTCACTTGGCATATTGTTTTGCAAAAACAAGTGCTAGATTAGAAGTAAATCAGTGAAGATTTACTTTCCTAGGAATGGGTATTATGGTAGAACAAATATGGCCATAAATTCTTTGTATGACTCCAGAGAAAGAACTGGGATCCATAGCGAAAGTTCCAACAAGAGATATTTTGCTTCAGTATAAGGACCTATCTGAATATAAAATAGTCTGTCTTGCCCAAGAAATGCTGGAGAAGTTCCAAGGGAGTTGGGGTTGGAGAAGATCTCACAGGAAAGGGGCAGAAGGAATTTCCACATAGTAAGCATTCTTGAGTAAATCAGAGGGAGAGGGAGCTGGAAATGAAGGATGATAACTAGCTTGCTTGGTTTGGTGGAGGGGGGTGGCACCAGAGGAAAGCTCAGCAGAGAAGAGCTGCTTCTTGCTCATATCCTGACCTCACTCATGTTGTATTTGGACAACAGCTGCTTGGGAGCCATGTTTGCCTGGAAGTGGCAGGATGTTTATAGTTCTGAGTCTTGCTGAGTGGCTGAGCCAGCATCACAGGTGCTTCCCTGCTGCTTCTCAAGTGAGGTCCTGACACCTGGATGGGGGTTGGAGACAGGAGTCAAGTGGGTGTGGGAATAACTCAGCTGCAGTCAATGATAAATCTCCACATTCTTAGCCATGTAGTGAGTTAAGTTCAACAAGCACAGATGGAGCACCTACTGAATGCCAAAATCAGTGTTTTCTTCTCTCTTTTGGATGTGGCTTCAAGTTGGGGCCACTGTTGTGGTGATTAGTGTTGTAGAGCACCTTCTACATGCCAAGCACTAAGCCGGGCACTGCACACAGGTCGTCTCGTGTAACCTTCTCAACAAGCCTATAAAGCTGTCTTCTAACGACTTAACAGATGGGAATGCTGAGGCTCAAAGGTTAAATATCTTGCCCACAGTCAATGAGTTGGGAAATGAGGGTGGGTTGATTGGAAACTAGGGCCATCTTGGAAACTAGGGCCATCTTGGAAACTAGGGCCATCTATGATTTGGTTGAAGGTCTAGAATTCTAGAATTCCAACCTCTATTAAAAAGTTCAAGCCAGAGTCACCTGGGAGGCTCAGTTGGTTGAGCATCTGACTGTTGGTTTTGGCTCAGGTCATGATCTCAGGATCATGAGATCGAACTCAGCAGGGAGTCTGCTTGAGATTCCCTCTCTGCCTCTGTTCCTCCCTTCTCTCTCTCTCTCTCTGTCTCAAACAAATAAATCTTTTCTTAAAAAAAGTGCAAGCCAAAGCAAAATTGCATCATTGGAGAGATTTGTCTCAAGACCATGCAGCCATCTCATTGATATCCCAGCCCTGCCAGGGCTGGCTTCACGTGTCTAGGGTCATATTATCTTATAGCCACAAAGGTGAATGATATAAGTCATTCTAATTTTTTGAGAAGCCACATTTAAAAAAGCAGGTGAAATTAATTTTTAATGATGTACACTAGCTAAGTCAATTCTGTATCAAAAATATCATCTCAACAATCTATAAATTATTAATGAGATATTTGACAACCCCTCCTTTTTTTTCACATTAAGTCTTCAAAAGATGGTGTGGGTTCTACACGTGGATTCTACACTTACGGAACATTTCAGCTTGATCCAGCCACACTTTATGTCCCCCGTAGCCAAAGGCAGAGTGGATTTAGGAGCCCTACACATCAAAAAGATTTTGTGCACTCCCCACCCACTCATCCTCCTACAGGATTCAAAAAAAGAATGCTGAACCCTAAAATAACAATTGATTTTTCCAAATCACATAAAACTTACAGATTTCCTTGTTTCTCTGGTGCCCCTGCTTTCCTAGGTCCTGACGATGTGTGTGGTCTGGGTCTTGGTTAACCCCAAACAGCCTTTTATCCTCCCCCTACACTGACACTCTTTGTCAGGCCTTCCTCTTGGAACTCCATGCCCCTCTGCTGGCCCTTCTGAGGAGAATGCCTTAAACCTGGGAGTGCATGGACCCCGCACCTATTGTCCTTTTTGAAATGTAACAGGATGCTTGTCATTCTCCCTCAAAGAAACACAGAAAGAGGCTCCAGAAGGGAAAGCTGGCATGGAGATTACCCTAGTTCGAGTTCATGACTTCTCCCTGGGTGTTAATATGCAGATTAAAAATGGTAGTTCTAAGTAGTTTCTGAGATCCTGCATTTCTAGTAAGTTCCCAGGTGATGCTGGTGCTACGAGTCGTAGGTCCAATCCATCTGAGATCCACTGAGGCTAATGCTGCTCAAGCCAAACTGGAGGGAAACTGGGGCTAGAACTCAGATCTTGTGACCCCAAGCCCAATTCTCTTTCCTCGCCAGGCATGGGAATGAACTTCGGACCTAGGTTTGAGCCCCTGCTCTGCTGCCTACTGATGCCATGACCTTAGTTTTCTCAACTGCAAAATAGGGCTAATAATACCTCATTACAGAGAGGGCTGAGGATAAGGAGGCAGCACAGCGCTCAGTACTTCTCTGGCCCTCAGTACATGCTAGTCTGCTCCTTTTGATAAGTTCAGATCCAAAATCCCCACAAAGCCCATTAGATCAGAATGAGTAGCGAGTAGGCCCGTCCTTGAGTGGCCTTTGTTCTTCATCACTGCGGGTTGACCAGGAGGAATGGCCCTCCCCCCAAAGATATGTCCACCCAGAACCTGTGAATGTGACCTTAACTGGGAAAAGGGTCTTTGCAGACGTAATTAAGTTAAGGACCTTGAGAAGGGATCAACCTGGATCACATGGGGGGGCCCTAAATCCATTGGCAAGTGTCTTTAAAGAGAAGAGGGGCAAAAAAAAAAAAAAAAAAAAAGAGAGAGAAGAGGGGCACCTGAATTACTCAGTCAGTGGAGCATGCAACTCTTGATCGTGGGCGTTGTGAGTTTGAGTCCCACGTTGGGTACAGAGATTACTTAAGTAAATAAATAAAAGTAAAAAAGAAGAAGAAGAGAGAAAAAGGCAGAAGAGAAGCAGACACGCAGGAAGAGGCCGTGTGGAGCCAAAGCAGAGCGTGGAGTAATGTTCCAGAAGCGGAGCTAAGGGTTTCTGTGAGCCTCCGGAAGCTGGAAGAGGCAAGGAACAGATTTGACCCCAGAACCTCTGGTGGGAGTGTGGCCGGGCTGACATCATGATTTCAGACTCCTGGCCTCTGAATCGTGAGGGAATACATTGCTGTTTGAAGCCACAGAGTTTGTGGTAATTGTTAGGGGAGCCTCAGGAAACGAATGCAAAGGGCAAGTGAAAAGCAATGACCTTCTCTGGCAGGCAAGGTTCTCCCCACTCACGGCTTGCTTTACCTTCCCTGCACCCCCACCTGCAAAGGAGACACTGAGGGACTGGGAAGCCCACAGACCCCGCTGGGGCTGACATGTGGAGGCCGCAGGGGAAGCCGAGCCCCGCCCCCAGGGGGGGTAGCAGAGGGCACTTCAAACTTAATGGGCTCCCTCCTGCTGGAACTCAGCTCAGTTTCCTCCCAGAAAATTGCTGGGAGAGCAAAAGCGAGGAGGCCGATCCCCCTGGGCCTGACCTCTACTGTGTAATTACCCTTCAGTGTCCGATGCACAGGCAGGGCTGAGGTTCCTTCTTGTTTTTGAAGAAGTCTTTCCCAGAACCGCTGGGGACTGGCCCCGGTGCCTCAAACCATTGTAAATGTTTACAGGAAATTGTTCGGCAACACAGACTGCTTATATGACACACATATTGTGAAATGTAAAATGAGGTCATGGTTCAGTAAATCACTCCTCGGTTGGGTTGGGTAGTGGGAAAAGCTCCGAGGATAAACCTGAGACCCAGATTCAAAGGGCTTGAGGGAAATCTGGTCATTTCCAGGCTCTGCCCCAAGCTCCAGGCTGTTGCTGAGCCATCCCAGAACTGCTTTGGTCTCACTTTCTAAAGCATTCCAGGAAGGAAAATCTAAAAAACATGATTTTCAAAAATTTTGACTTTCCTGAATTATCCGGATATGGGTTGACTCTGGCATCAGAGTGGAAGATTTCCAGTTGGTCTCTGCTCCATAGAGCCCACCCAAGTGGCCCATGCAGCTTGCACCAATGCAGAGATGAGGTCCTGCAGGATGCTATGCAAAAGTATCTATTCACTCACTTACTCACTCATTCATTCATTCACCCATATATGCATGCATTTAAATATCCATGCGTTCGACAAGTCGTCTCATGAATATTGAGAGGCTTCTATATGGATACGGCAGTGAGCGAACTCCCCTGTCCCGTGGCCACATGAGGGACACAGAAGGCGGGATGCCTCATCTATTCCGAGTAAGTGCATTGAGTTGAGTCCTAAAGGAGGAGTGGGAGCAAAGGTGAAGGTCAAAGACAGCGGTGCCCCAGGTAGAAGGAAGAGCCCACACAAAGACCCAGAGGTGAGAAAGAAAGTTGTTGCTTGTTCTCAGAGCTGCCCGTGGTTTATGAAGAAGCTGGGAGAGGATGGATGGGAGGGACATGACTTTGAAAGGCAAGGAGAAACGACTCCAAAAGGCTTCATATGCCCCACTGAAGAGTTGAGACTCTATTTTGGATTTGAAAGGCCCAATATTATAAGCTTTGATACAGAAGAATGAGCAGGTAAGGGGGCCAGAAACAAGCACATTCTGGGGTTAGTGAATGTTGGTTGGAAAAAGTGTGCGTAATGCAGAAACCCCATTTAGGTATCCATGGTGCTGCTGAACATCGTGACAGAGGTGAAGGTGAAAAGAAATGAGAGATACCAAGGAAGTGGAATCATAAGGTCTTAATGGTAACTAATTGGATACGGAGTGAGGGGAAAGAGGGAGCCAGGGACAAGCCCCAGATTCCTGGCTGGCACAAGCCAGTGAATGGGCCACCTGGGAAGTAGGAAGGCTCCTCCCAGGGATGACACCAGCAGGGATCCAGGCTTCAGATGCGCAGCGCCTCGACCTGGGCAGGAGCAGCCCTCCCAGAAAGAAAGGGGCCGATTCAGGGGAGTTTTACGAGAAGAAGAAATCCCTTCTGAAGTGAGATTTCTGGCACTCAGAAGTTAAAAAAAAAAGTTACAGAGGAAGTAATTGGACGCCCATGACAAAGGTGGAGCTGCAGGAAAAAATTCGGGGGAACAACATCAATAACAGTGCTCGACGTGACCCAGAACTAGGCGGCGATTAATCACCGCTCTTCTTGTAGGTGAGCTCATCCTAGAATTTTCTGTTTCTCCAGCTGGAATCAAACAGCTAGGTCTTCCCAGAATTGTAGAGGTGGAACTAATCCCTGATTCTACGTGAACAGTCTGAGGACACAAAGCTAGTGGCTTGCCAGGACTGGCCCACGGCTCTCCTATCCCCGTCTCCCTGAGTACTGCCGGGTAGACTGGTGCCGGAGTCGAGACATGGGTAGAACACCTCAGCCTCTGCCAGCGAAAACAGAAGGAGAGTCTTTTTAGTCCCTTCCCCCTCTCGGCGGTGATGGCCCCACTTCCACACCTTCCCCACCCGCATCGCCCAGGTTCGTCTTCCCCACACTCCTCCCACCAAAACGGATCAAATCCGTCCACCCCCTCTTGTTCCTTGGGGATTCTGATCCCTCCGCTGGGTAGGAGCGATCACGCAGGTTCAACTAATTCAGTTCCCTGCAGAAGTGACCGAGCCTGGGCTAGTCGCAGGGAGCAGCCATCGGGAGTAGGAGTGGGAACGGGCCAATGTAGGAGTCTCCAGACTCTGGCGGAGAAGAGAGGGTTTGGGTCTGCTTTCTTGAAATCCCCAGCTGCTACTCAGGGTAGCGGGTGTATGAGTTTCCTAGAGCTGCTATAACGAGTACCACTAACCACACGGCTTCAACAGCAGAGACCTAATGTCTCCCAGTCCTGGAAGCCAGAGCCTGAAGTCAAGGAGACGGCAGCCCATACTCCCCGCTGAAGGCACAAGGAAGGACCTGCTCCAGGCTCCTGCCCTGCCTCTGGTGGCCTCAGCTGTTCCTGCATTTATAGATGCATCTTTCCTCTATCCTCACGTGGCCCTCTCACTGACTCTTGGGGGCCAGAGTCCATGTTCTGTAATAGGCTTTCAAACCTCAATCATTCGGTTACCACCCCCCATGGTTTTGGTGAATCTGAGTACTAGCGACATAACATTTCTCTTTTAATCAACTCATTCAGCCCCTGTCCTTTATAAAACATCAGCAAAACCACCCATTTAATGTCTTAGTGAGATCTTTATTATGGTTTACCCTTGAGCAACACAGGTTGGAACTGAATGGGTCCACTTAATCTATAGATTTTTTATATTACCATAAATGTATTTTCTCTATGATTTTCTCAGTAACATTCACGTTTCTCTAGTTTATTGTAAGAATATAATATGTGATACACAAAGCATACAAAAATATGTTAATGGAATGTTTATATTATCAGTAGGGCTTCCGGTTAAGAGTAGACTATTACTTAAATCCTTATGTTTTTGGAGACTCACAGTTATACATGAATTTTCTACTGCAAGGGGAATGGGTACCCCTAATAGTCAATGTTGTGTGTGTGTGTATATATATACACACACACACACATATATATATATATGGCAATGGGTTCTTCAGGAGTGGATGCTGGCCCTGGAGTCAAAAGACTGGGATTAGAGAGTTGGCTCCAATGCGTGTGTATATATATATATATCATACAGTCAATAAAGGAAGAGGCATTATTTGAATCTGGGCTGAAGAATCCAATCCAGGGTTTACTGCTTTCTCATTCCTACACCTTCAATACCTGGATCACTTTTCCAACACTGTCTCCATGGATATTCTAGAGGATATTCTAAAGAGGATATTCTCCTCTTCTTTCTTATTCATTATAGTTTTCGGTACTGATTAAATTGCCCACAATGAGTATGTAGTACTTTAAGCATTAGAAAAAAAGCTTTTTAGAAAAAGTGTAATTTAAAGATGTGATAGTCAGAAGTTTAAAGAGGCAACTACCCATCATGGCCCCATTAGGACTTCTCTCTCTTGAGATTGACAAGGTTATGGGTGGGCTTGATATTGTAGCAATTTGGGCCTATATTTTAATCTCTTCCACTCAGTTTTAAGTACCCAGAGGCCAAGGAACAGACCATACCTTTTTTTTGAGATTGTTCAGTTTTACTGAGGTGTAAATTCATATACCATACAATTCACCCATTTAATGTGTACAATTCAGTGGTTTTTAATATATTCACAGATACGTGAAAGCAACACTACAGTCAATTTTGAACATTTTCATCACCTCAAAAAGAAACCTCCTACTCTTTAGTTATTACCCCCCTACCTACCCCATCCCCACACACTACTTTCTGTCTGTAGATTTCCCTATTCTGCACTTTCATAGGAATGGAACAACATAATATGTACTCTTTATTGACTGCCTTCTTTCACTCATCATGATGTTTCAAGGCTCATTTAAATTGTAGCATATATCAGTACTTCATTCCTTTTTCTGGCCAAATAATACTCTGTTGTGCAGATATACCACATTTGTTCATCCATTTGTCTATTGATGGCCATTCACGATGTTTCCACCTTTTAGCCATTATGAACAATGCACCAGTGAACATTCTTGTGCAAGTTTTGTGTGGACATTCGTTTTCATTTCTCTTGAGTATACACCTAGGAGTGAAATTAAGCCCATACTTGTTCCTCTTTCTCCTACAATGCCCAGCACTATGCCTGATGCAATATGAGGCCTCCATGGATATTTGTCAAGTGAATGATGAGAATACACAAGACTTTAAAGCTAAAGGGTCCATCTAGCTTCTACCAGAACCTCTGACCATGGCCCTAGCTTCCTGAGAATTGACCAAAATCAACCTCCATCTTCTTTCTCATTCACTCTTGGCCTTGTGTCTTTCTCCTGCACTTTAGGAACCGATGAAGCGGCCATCATTGAGATGTTATCAACCAGGACATCTGATGAGAGGCAACAAATCAAGCAAAAGTACAAGGCAACGTATGGCAAGGTGATTCCAAGGGTCCTTGCAAGCAGGCACACAGCCTTGGCCTAGGTGGTCTCTGCTTTCTCTACACTCCCAAGACAGCAGAGAATATCTATAAAGCTTTACTGAGTTAGCCCAAGAGAAAACAAAATGAAACTACTCTTTACAATTTTAACTGATTACAGAGAAACTGAAATTGCATTGTTAACTTAATAGCGTACAAAATCAGTATTCCTTAACCTCTTCTGAAAATTCACTTCCTTTTTCTGTTAATCCCTGTCATTTTCCCACTCATTTGGACCATTTCTACATATTACTATACAGATTGACCAGTGACTTGGGACCCAAGAATATAAGAATTCTTCATCTATTCGCTGGCCTTCAAGAATGATACATTCTTCATAAGTGATTTTGACAGAAAAATTTAAAAAAAACAAAAACAAAAAAGAAAACCAAAACCAAGCAAACAAAACACAAACCTCCATTCCATTAAGCATGAACACTTGTTTTCTTTCTTTATGTTTCTTTTCTTTCCTTCTTTTTGTTGTTGCTGATGGTGTTATGTATAGAAATCTTTAAGTATGCATTAGGCTTTCTGTTTTCCTTATTAATATGCAATGGACACAATTTAGCCTTTTCTTAATGTCATTAGAATTATTAGCATACAAAATGAATATTAATTATTATGCTGTATTCAAATCCATATTTATAAAACCTTTACAGTTTCAATCCCTCTATGTATAAATAGGTATAGAAATGGGTTTTCTTACTTATTTGACACTGGGCAGGCAGCAATCTCCCTAGGCCCTGGTGTCCTCACACACAGAATGAAAATGGTAATTTACCTCCCTTCCCAGGTTGCTGAGAGAATCAACCAGACTAATGACAGCACCTCTCAGTAAAAGGAAGCTATTCTAGGTTTGACTGTTTCCATTTTACAGAAAGGAAACTTGGAGCTCCTCTGTATACATGACTCATGCAAAGTCACACCTTTAGTAAGAAAAAGAGCCGACTCTCCAATCCCAGTCTTTTGACTCCAGGGCCGGCACCCACTCCTGAAGAACCCATTGCCATGAGAGGAGCTATTTCTTTCCATACTACATGGCCCAGGTGGCTGTGCTTTTATAGTTTCTCTGCATCTCTCCTCACAATCGGACTTGTCAATGTCATTCCTTGAAGACATGGATGAAAGCAAGCGAGTCTTCAGTTCAGCTGCTTGGAACTGAGTTGAGTGACATTGAACTTTTATCCTTGTCAGCATGCCTAACCGTAGCAGCCTCTCATGTGCCGCCTGTACCCCCACCCTACCCACGTGGAAAGTCAGATCAGGCTTCTTAAGCTTGACGGTAAAGCAGAGGAAATGAGCTCAAGGTGAGAACTTGGGGACTCTGCTAAACGTCGAGTGGGCATTTCCAGCACCAAACTTTGCAACACCAACACGTGCCTATCATTTGCTTACACACCAGTTCACAGCTGTTTCAGACTGCCGGGACTGCCAAGGAGGTGATCTGGGATCACAACATCTGAAACTCAGAGACATTGGCAAGGGACCAGCGTAGGTCCCCCTGTCAACTGAGCTCCAAAGAGAACGCGTATCCCAAGGTGACACAGCTAGTGAGCAGGAAAACCAGGATTAGAACAGAGAGAGCCTGAGCCAGCTTCTGTATCCAAACAATACAAACACGCAGGGATTTGTTTTCATGCTTGTGGCTTGGAAGAGTAGGCAGCTGGGATTTCTCTTCCCTACAATGGCCATGCGACCTGAAAAGACATGTCCAGTCTTTGGGGGGGTCCACACGATGGGGCACTGACTGCAGGCCTGCCTTCCCCGGATGCAGCATTAGTTGGAGCCTCGACACGGAGACAGTAATACCAGTAATACAGTAATACCATGGCCCCCTCATGAGACTGCAGATCCCATAAGACAAAATCTTTGAGGTTTTTCTCCCAGGCTCAGAGCCCAGAGGATCATGCAAGAAAGAGCTGATTAGCCCATTCTCCGAAAGTTCCTTTCAGCATGGGGTAATAATAATATGCACTTACTGAACATTTAAACTGTGCCAGACACTGTGCTTGGGTTTTATACGGATTGTCTCTATCTCCCCCAAAGATCCCAAGAAAGGGGTCTTAATATCTCCCCATGTCTCAGAGCAGGAAACTGACAGCTGGTGAAGATACATTTCCAAAGTCACACGGCTGCTGTGACCGTGTCGTTAGCCATCATGTCACGATGCCAAGTGGCCAGACCCACTCTGCGCTGTGATTTGGGTTCCTAAGATGCTAGCTGCTCCGGGGGTTCCGCCCCCTCCCGTCTGACCCACATGGGGTCATCTGGACATTAAGGTCCTGCTTCGAGGTCCTTCACTGAAGTTGTGGGCACTGGCGACTCCGGTTAGACTGAACACCATTCTTGTCCCTTTCATCATTAACCCATCATGTCAGAGAGACACTGGGAGGAGCAGGCAGTTTACCTATACTAAGAGGCTCTAGTCTCTGGCTAGGAAGGTGACTCCTACCTATGTCCTCCCGGGCGGGTGAGTCATGCCAGTAGAGCTCTGTCCCCTCACTCCCCTCCCCAAGTGTCCATGGCAGTTGACCCCGAGACCATGCAGTGGGGAGAGCAACACCGGTCCCTCTGGTTGGGGCCATTCCCCACTCAGAGATCTTGCTCTCTTCCTACAGGACCTGGAGGAGGTATTCAAGAGTGAACTGAGTGGAAACTTCGAGAAGACAGCCTTGGCCCTCCTGGACCGCCCCAGCGAGTACGATGCCCGGCAGCTGCAAAAGGCCATGAAAGGTCTGGGCACAGATGAGGTGGTGCTCATCGAGGTCCTGTGCACGAGAAGCAATAAGGTTAGTTCCAGCCAAGCCCGCAGCCCCAGCCCCTGAGGGAGCATCCATATGCCCAGCAGAGACGGTGGCCGCGGCCAGAAGGAAAACAATTCCCTGCATTCCACTCGGGGGTGGGGGCGAGCAAGTGTCTGGACAGAAATGTGTCTGCTTGTCCCATGCAGGAGAGATCTCTCTCCCGATCCTCTGGCTGTTGGTTTTGGTGTTGCTGCCCTTGACTTGACTGACTAGATCCTTCCAGAACAGCTGTGTCAACGCAGCTTTTGTTTTTCTAAAAGGAATGCAGAGTTTTATATGCAGGAGGCAACATTCTACTTTGCTCTTCCCAGCCTGAGTTTGCAGGTCTTCTGGCACGGATAACGCCATGCATGGTCTACAGGCGTTGGTGCAGCTGCCTTATCCGCGGCTGTCATCTAGCATTGAGTACAAAAAGGACTGCAAAGAGGCACAGAGGCAGGCGCTGCAGACGGGGGTCCCAGGGACACCCCTCCTGGCTGCCGGCACCTTCCTGGAGGTTTCCCTCCGCTTCTCTCAGCAGACCTCGCCCCTTGTCCCGTGGGCACATGCTGCCATTTCAGGAGCTGGGAAGAGCCTTTGTTAAGGCTTTAGGAGAAGCCCATTCATCTTGGGTTCCAGAAGCCACGAGGCCCAAGGAATTCATCAAGAGCAGAGCGGGTCCACGAATAATTATTCGGAGACCCTTTCGCTCTTCCACAACCACTCGTCATGTAGCATGGGGGAAGTCCAGGAAGGAAAATGCCAGAAAGTCTCAACATTCTTGAAGCCTCCAGGTAGGAAACAGAAGCAGTGTTTGGAGCAGACAGCAAAGAAAAGCTTCAACAGAGCTCTGATGCTAAAATTCTATTTTCAAAGCCTTGAGTGCAGACAACCCTGGGTTGGTTCCTTCTGCTCCGCCTGTGCTGTCCAGCGTATTTCTTGAAGCATTCCATGCTCCAGCTACAGCCTAAATGCCAAACCCCCTTCCTAAGCATCCCTGGACTTCTCTTCTTTCCACAAAGGAATAAAAACCCTCCATTTCAGGGAGTTTCCATTCAGGACCGGGCTGTAGGGAGGGGTCAGCAAAGGAGGATGCTATCAGTTTGGTCCAGTAGTTACACAACATTCCTGACTCAAGGTCCCCTGCCTTCTGGAAACACCGCAGTCTCAGCCAGGAGGTGTCCAATATGGGGGCAGTCATCAGCCTGCCTTGGCAAGAAGGTTCCAGTCATTACTTTTCTCTTATTGACCACATGTGGTTCCCCCTCAATCTCATTTCCTTCAAGCCCTACTCTCAAACAACAAACAAGCTCTGGGGAACCACCTGCTCTCAGACGATGCTGGTTTAAATGTAAACTGAGGCAGCTCCTGAAGAGGCCACCCAGCGCGAGTCACTGAAGCACAAAGCACTTCTTCCCACTCCCCAGCCTAGAGAGAAGTCTGCCCTCCTGCCACAGCATACCGTGTGCTGAATGAAGCCTGTTTCAAGTAGAGAGAAGTTGGAAACAACCTAAGTGTCCATCCATCGGGAGGCTGGCTGAATAAACGGTGGCTTATTATGGGATGGAACATTTTGTATCCCCTTAAAAAACACTAGTGACTACGCATAAACAGAGTTGGAGCTCCAAGGCGTCTTACTGAGTGAAAAAATAAGTCAAGAACAACATATATGGTCTGCCACTTTCCTAACGCGTTCATGGAACAATGTTCTAGATTGTCAGTCGCGCGGCCATCCGTATACAAAGGCGAAGGTGGTTGAATGTTGGCTTGGCACTAGAAGCTTTGCTTTTAACGACGGAGAATGTCTGCACGTGTTACTTCCGTGGCTTGGAATGTTTGCACGAGGGGCTTCTCACACCTCCAGGGACCCGCTCCAGGCCCAGGCCCCTGAGCCAGGAGGCCGCCCTCTCTGGAGGAAGTTATAGAGGCTTGCTGAGTCCAGAGACAGGCTCCGGCCACTTGCCTCTGTGTGGCTCCTACTGATTACCCCACCTCGGAGTAATGCTTTTCCTCCTATTACCCTTCCTAGGAGATCATCGCCATTAAGGAAGCCTACCAAAGGTGTAAGTGACTTTTTGTTCTGACTTTGGGTAAAGAATGTTCCTTTCGGGGCACCTGGGTGGCTCAGTCAGTGAAGCGTCTGTCTGCCTTCAGCTCAGGTCATGATCCCAGAGTCCTGGGATGGAGCCCCGAGTCGGGCTCCTTGCTCAGCGGGGAGTCTGCTTCTCCTTCCGCCCTCTGCTGCTCCCCCTGCCTGTGCCCTCGCTCTCTCTCTCTTTCTCTCTCTCTCAAATAAATAAATAAAAACGCTAAAAATTAAAAAAAAATTTTTAAAGAATGTTCCTTTCAAAATACCTGTGGGAAAGAAATCACCTGATTTCTCCCCTCCCCTTTTCTTCTTCAAAAGTATTTGACAGGAGCCTTGAATCAGATGTCAAAGCTGATACCAGTGGAAACCTAAAAAAGATTCTGGTATCCCTGCTACAGGTAAGATCAGCCCCACCAAGGGGAGCATCTCTTTTGATCAACCCAACCTTACTAGTATCTGTAGAACCTCCTTTGTATAGTAACATACACAATCATGGCACTGACAGCTTATATTCACAGGTCACCCCCACTCAAGGGAAGGGGATCATACAAGGTTGGGCTGCTCAAGGTCATCCCAGAATTCTACCTGCCACAAACATCTTACTTAGCTTAGACTTCCAGACCTTCCGGGACCAAGTCTCAGGGTTCTTTGATACCAGGAACCTCCGAGCGGTAAAATGTGATACTTTAAAGGAAGACTATTAGCTTTCCCATGGAGTCACCCTAGGGGACATCGTGAGGTTGCTTTCAGCCTGCTTCGAGGTCCCTGGGGGTTTGCCAGTGACCCTGGTTCCTACAAGAGAGAAAACCCAAGTGCTGTCTCAGAAGTTCTCTGTTGTGCCCTACAGATGGCAGCAAAGAGCAGCCTCGCAGCTCTGCCTGGCTCCCTCTCCTCCACACCACCCCTCCGAGATGGCCCCCAGCTTTCCAGGACTTTCTCTTTTTGTCTTCTGTGGTCAAGCAGGAGCTCAAGTTAATCACAACGTGTCAATTTTTCTAGGCTGATCGTGATGAAGGAGATGACGTGGACAAAGATCTAGCTGGTCAGGACGCCAAAGATCTGTATGATGTAAGTGGGCGGATGGGCCAGCCTCAGCAAGTTCTTTCTCTTTTTTAAAACGTATTAGCGCTATTTATTTCATGCAAACAGGAGTTGCTTGAGAAATAAGTATGATCTTTAAAATAGCTCTTTATATACACGGTCTTCGTGAACCTCTAAGAATTGTTCCTGCTCTTGCACTCCAGAGTTGACCACTTTAGATCCCTTTTGGAACAAGGAAGGCATAAATAACATAAATAAATATGTGAAGTCCACTCGCGGGTGGAAGCTTAGAGTGTTTCGTCGATCAATTTGACATCTATTCAGTGCATTTGACTTCTATTCTTGCCAGTGAGGCCCGGTCACAGAACAGGATATTCAGTCTTGCTGCAAAAGGCTTTTTTCAAAATGTTTACATTTGGCCCTCAAGGCAGGGGAAGGCCGCTGGGGCACTGACGAGCTCGCCTTCAATGAAGTCCTGGCCAAGAGGAGCTACAAGCAATTACGCGCCACCTTTCAAGCCTACCAGACTGTAAGTAAACAAGTCCTAGGGTAATGGACTTCAGGCTAAAACTGCTTATCTCTGGAAGAAGATCAGGGATCAGGAACTGGGGGGGGGGGCTGTCTTTGCTTAATCAGAAGTGATTTGCCTCCTCCCCCACCTCAAGGGATGTTTGAGAATGTCTGGAAACATTTGGGGTTGTCCCCTGGGTGTTGGGGAGGCCGTGCTAATAGCATCTAGTAGATCGAGGCCAGGGATGCCACTAAACACCCACAGTGCACCACGACAAAGAATTATCCAGCCCCAAATGCAGTGCCGAGGTTGGGAAACCCTGCTTTCCAACTGAGACTAGGCAAGCAGAGGAGAACCAAGTTGAGGAGCAAAGCCCTAGAGTCATCTGTCCTCATTTGTAAAGCAGGGACCCTAATCCTTATCATCGCACCCTCCCAGCGTTCTTTCAAGAGTTAAATAAGATCCATGTAGAAGGCTCAGAATAGTCCCTGGCATGTGGTAGGCACGCAAATGTTCTCTGTCATTATTATTCCAATTTACAGCTGGGCTAACAATGTGCCTGCCACTCCCACGACAGATGTCACCTACCTCAGAGACAGACTCTTGAAAAAGACGTGTATAAATTACTTTTATACAATTTTTTTTAATCTCATGATAATTTTAAGCCAAGAAGATGAGCTCGTTATTTCAAGGCATTTAGTGCTGAATCCTGCCCTGAAAATCAGTCTTTAATTGCAAGAAGCCTTTTGTGGAGTGTCAGATTTTTTTGTTTCCCGTTTTACATTTGTGGAGTGCTTTTAACCATTCAAAGCACCTCCGTGCCCTGTATCTCATTTCAATGTCGCAACCATAGCGCAACGATAACGTAGGCTGAGCAGCCATTGTTACCTACAACCGATGGACTGGGAGGTCTGTTATGAGCAAGGACCCATCTGTAACTTATCAGGACCACACAGCAAGCCGGTAGCAGAGAGGGGATGAGAACTGCAAGATTCCCCAGCCTCAGCCTCTACCTCGGCTGGAGCTGGCCGCTCCTCACTCGAAATAGCGTTTCCTCTGTGTTGCCAGCAGATGAAAAGACAATAAAGCTTAGGAATTTTATCATTACTGTATATAAGCCTTGAGGGCCCTCTGCTTTCAAACCGTGCCCAGAGTCATGATCAAAGCCAGCTGACCCTGCACTCCCTTGGCCTCTGCTCCTGGAACGGGGAGGACTCTGAGCTGGAAGGCTTCTCCATGACCTATAGCCTCTTCCCACACGGCTGGGGCCATGGCTGGAGTTTCTGGGGATGGTGGCATTGGTGATCATTCTGGAAACACACATACATGTGAGCGTGTGTGTGTGTGTGTGTGTGTGTGTGTGTGTGTGGACTACCGGCCATCTGCAAGGATACCCTCCAGGCCAATTGTTCTCAAAATTAACCCCCCAACAGCAGCAGCAGCACTTAAGAACACATTAAAAATGAGAATTCTCTTATTTAAAAAGCGAGAGAATTCTCAGTCCCTACCTTCGATCTCCTAAATCAGATTCTCTGGAGTTTGGGTCCTACACTGTATGTTTCAACAAGTCTTCCAGGTGATTCTGGTGCGTGTTAAAATTTAAAAGGTCTGCTCTAGCCTACTAACTATGTGACCTTGGGCAAGTTATTAAAGATTCTGTGCCTCAGTTTCCCCAGCTGTAAAATAGGTATGATAATGGTGCCTATTTCATAGGGTTAGTAATTAATTAATGAGTTAATAGAAGTAAAGTGCTTAGTACCTGGCATGCAGTAGGTGCTTAGTAAATATTAGTGACCGTCGGTTGTGTACCTATGTGAAACAACAGTGTCCAAAAAGGCTCAAATGAACAATAAGGTAATTTACTGATTTAATGATTCTTTACATGAAACTAGCTCTAAAATACTACCTATTCGTCATTCCAAAAGCTTTCCCAGAACATCATTCATCTTGATCTTTGTCATTGACTTTCGTGAGTTTACCCTGATCTTAACACCCTGGTTCGTAAGTTTTCACATGGGTCTCTGGCTAAAATCAGTAAGCTGCTGGCATGAGATCACGGGAACATATTATGTGGCATAGGTCGTGCTGGCATAGAGTTGAATTTTTATTTTGGCATGAAAACTTAGGGTTTTGCCCTTTATTTGCTCTTCAAGTCTGAGCCTTAACTCCTGCACTCTCAGAAATCCCTGCCGTTCCCTAGAGCTTTCCCCTCTCGGCCACACCACACTGGAACATCACAGTCCCAAAGCTGACAAACCACGAAAGGCCTGACTAGTTAGAAAGCTGAAGTAATGGGCACCTGGGTGGCTCAGTCGGTTGAGCATCTGCCTTTGGCCCAGGTCATGATCCCAGGTCCTGGGATCGAATCCTGCATCATCGGGCTCCCCGTTCAGTGAGGAGTCTGCTTCTCCCTCTCTCTCCGCTCCTCCCCCCTGCTTGTGCTCTCTCAGATAAATAAATAAAATCTTGGGTGCCTGGGTGGCTCAGTCGGTTAGGCGACTGCCTTCGGCTCAGGTCATGATCCCGGAGTCCCGGGATCGAGTCCCATATCGGACTCCTGGCTCTGCGGGAAGTCTGCTTCTCCCACTGACCTTCTCTCCTCTCATTCTCAGTCTCTCTCTCTAATAAATAAATAAAAAATCTTTAAAAAAAAAAAAAAAAGCTGAAGCGAGTTCCCTACCCAGGGTTCAATATAAATTGTAGGGACCCATACCCACAGCCCAGGCGCACTGCGTCCCCACCATGCCTGTCACCACTTCTCCCCTCACCTTCCTGTGCTCTGAAGGTTGTTCCCGAGCCTTTAGCCCTGTAACCTCTGAGGCCAAAGCCAGAGGGCACAGGGTTCTGCTGTGGGAATGCTCTCTTCGGGTGAATCCTCTATTCTTCTGATAATCTCCCTACAGGCAGCGCTACCTACCTGGTAACTAGAGACCTTGGAGGTTTGTCTGGAATCCACCCCGGCTGTGTGTTTTGTACTAAGACCGGAAAACCTGATCTGTCTAAAGAGCCCCCTAAGAATTAAGTGTTCTAGTAACTGCAGTGAAAAGCCCGCCATTTGCAAAAGAGATTCACAATAGCCGGGGCCAGTCCATTGTTTTCCGTTTGTGTTCCGTGGAGCCCTTGGAGGTGCCTTGGTCGCTCCCGGAGGGGGATGTGGGCAGGAGACAGGTAGACATTCCCGGAGGGGGATGTGGGCAGGAGACAGGTAGACAGAGGGGGCAATGTGAACAGTGCCCCCTGGAGTTGTGTGACGAAAAGACTGGGAGAAAGCAGAAACCGGGGAACACGGCCCGGGGCTGGGGTTCAGAAGCCCTCTCCCACCTCCCCGGAACAGCTGCTTTCCTGCTTTGGTCTGTCGTACGACTGAGAGTCTACAGAAAATTTAAAGCACTATTCTGGCCCAGCGTTAACAGTGGAAACAGAAAGCGGTTTGATGTGAGGATTATTTTTTTAGTAAATGCAGACCTGTGTGAACAAGATGTCCTCTTGAAATGCAATCGCGGTCTGCAGAACAAGAACCCTGCTCGTGGGAAAGTGAGACCAGTCCCTTTTGAAATACCAGCTCCCACAGCAAAGCCAAGAGAGGCTGGGAACAGCTAAGGAAGGGACAGGAATGAAAGCGCCCCCAGCCAGTCCCCATTGTCTAGGTCCATCACCCATGCCAGACCTCTAGACGTCAAACCATGACAAGGAGCTCAGACACCAGGGCCTCATTAAATCTTGACCCTCCTCCCCTCCCCCACCTCTACTGTGCTTGCTTTGCAAAGAATATTTTGTCCACTTGTGTTTTCGGAATAAACTACATATACCCCACTGGTGTGTCCCCAAGGGCCCTGATTATTTATGGAACCACAATTGTGTCATACCCTCAAAAAGCAATTTTATGAAAGAAGTTTCAGTATTCTTAATGCTTAACCGCATGTCCCCAGACCCCACCAAGAGCCCTCCTTTCTCTTTATTTGCCTGCCCTGAGTTTGGCCCAGGTGGTCCCTGCATGAAACACAGTCACCATCTACTCTGAACTTCAGCTTTTGTAAATATTTGGAAAGAAACCGAACATGGAATGCTGTGCAGAGTGATATGTGAGCCGATGGTGAATATAGGATCATTTGGAATCACCCCGGAGTGAAGGAAAGTGGCATTTTGATGTGGTCAGCCCCTGGCTCCCAGCCTAGGCAGCCCCACTCTATCAGAAACATTAGACCAAGTCCTTATCATGAACTTCACAGCCCCCACTTCTTATTTCACCCAAACTGTGGGGGCCTGAGTCCCCAGTCCCAGGACACGGGAGATGAGAACAGTATGGGTAAGAGGACCACCGCCACAGACAGCCTCCTATGGAAGTGAAAAGAATTTTAAGAACACACGGGAAACTTAACTATTATATAGATCTTAAAGAATTATCATTACAATATAGATTCATTGTTCTCCCACTCCCAATTTTACAGATGAGCATACAGGCCACGGGAGTGGTCCTCACTGGGGTCAAATCTGACCCCTTAGAGGTCAAAAGTCATCAGCCATGAGAGCCCCCACTCATATGGGGGCCACCATCCCCAGCCATGTAAGGCGCAGGGCTGGATAGGTTCCTTAAAGTCGCATGACCAGATCTGGGAGAGTTCAGTGCTTCTTGTAGAGAAATGACGCCACAAGTACCAAAGCCAAAAGCCAAGCCTGGAATAACGGCTGGCCTTCGGTTGTCTCTCCAGCTCATCAACAAAGACATTGAAGAGGCCATCGAAGCAGAAACGTCAGGAGATCTGCAGAAGGCCTACTTAACTCTCGGTAAGGTAGACCATGGGGAGTCCCTGCCTTAGGTCGGGCTCCCTGCAACCAGACTTGGAGTCAGAGGTTGGTGTGTTGGAAGATTTTAGGGAGTTGTTTGGGAACCGCACCTCGGAGCAGTGTTGGGTAAGGGAGAGAGCGAGCGTAATGCATCTGTGGTGGGAGGTTTGCTGGCCCCCCACAGGGCCCTGGAGGCAAAAGACCAGGGACCAGGTCTTTGCACCCCACACCAAGCAACCAGGGGACACCGGCTGCACCCTGGGAGCATCTGCAACTCTGGGTAAGGCAGCTCCCTGCGGGGGGCATTCCTGGGGAGGGACTCGGCCGTGAGTAGCCAGTAGGCAACAGTTGGAATGAGTGCCTTGGTCCTGAAGATGGCATCTGGGGGATGCCCCATGGCATCCATGACAGTCCCATTAAGATGGTGGGTCCACAAGAGTATCTGTCAACAGCCTGGGACCATTGTCTAGTCTCAGGGAGCATGAAGTGTTTCAGCCAGGTTTCCAATCCACAAACAAGTTTTTGCCCATGCCTGATGGCTCGAGGGTGTTCTTTTCCATTTGGTTCCCTTCAACATTTAGAATGAATGAGGTCTCTTTAGCAAGAGTGGGGAGGGACACCAGATCTTTCCTGTGCCAAGCGAACACCACGACCTTCTCTCCAGGGGTTGCCCAGAGGCAGGAAATAGCAGAAAGATGGGCATGGCACTGTGTCTGGCTCCTTTTTCCTTTCTGCAAGCCCTGGAATGAAGGCATTGTCCATTGTCCACGCTCCTGCGGCAAGGAGTCAAGGGCACCGTCCCAAATAGCACAAGAACTGAAAAGACAGATCCCCAGCAGAGGAAGAACCGAAAAAGCAGCCCTGGAAGTTAAAAAATGTGCTCTATCTGCCAAACTTCTTGTTTTGTTTTTTTGTGGGGGTTCTAAAAAATTTTTTTGAACAATGTCAGCAATTGATTTTTTTAATCCATCCCCATTTTGCATTCAAATTAGCAGGACCTCTACTGTGATGTACAGAGGCCTAAACATCCCTAGTGTCACTCCTGACCCACACTGGACACACATGGACGACTGTCCTTAGGGTTTCAAAGATGAGTCTCTTAAGTGGATAGAGAGATCCACTCATGGCCTGACTCGGAGGCTCTGGTTCCTTCCTGTGCTTGCAGCCCGTGAAATCAGGGAAATACCAGAGTTTACTCCAGAAGATTATATGAATCTTCATTATTAATCAAATCAATAATATTGAAATAATTTTATTGATTTGATTCAAAAATCAAAACTCATCAATAATCAAAATTATTATTATTAATAATAAAGTCATTCCATTCTTTAACATTTAGTTAGCTCCTTACCCAGGCTGGGGGTTGTGCTAGGTGTGGCGATCAGAGGTAAATAGGTCTAGTTCCTGCTCTTAAGAAGCTTAAAGTCCAAGGTGGGTACTCACAAACCAACAGATTAGGTTACAGTAAAGATAAAAACAAAAACAACCAGTGTGAAGAGGGCACAGAGGAAGGACAGGCCATGTCCCTGGAGAAGGGGACCATGAAATGCAGGACTTTGTTGTACTCCAGTGGTAGCAAACAGAAGTGATTCAAAACAACCTCAAGAAAGAAAAGAAAAGAAAAGAAAAGAAAAGAAAAGAAAAGAAAAGAAAAGAAAAGAAAAGAAAAGAAAAGAAAAGAAAAGAAACGACCTCAAGAATAAAGCACACAAATTGTAGAATATGACTTCACAGTTGTCTTTTCTAGACACTCCCCGCCCTCCTCATACCTGACTCATAAAGATGTCAGTTTACAGCTAAATTTGAGACCCAATGACTCCCACCTCTTGCAGCCTCTGGGGCAGCACTCCTCCAGTGGGCTCCACAGGCCACCTGCATCAGAATCTTCTATGGGGAGGCACAGGAAAATACAGTTTCCTGGGCCCCACTCCAGGTTACCCATTAGAATCTCCAAGAACGGGGCCCAGAGCCACACTCTTAGATGCTCCCCCAAGGGACTGTCTTCTCCTCACAGTGGCTGGCTACATGCCACAGCTCTGGCCCCACATTTTCCCTGGCTCACCCCATCCACACTCTTGAGGGGTTCCTGCTGCTGCTAACAACAGACGGTATTCACCAGGCGCAGACTGTATACAATAGAAAAGTTGAGGATTCTCTTGCCAGAGTATCAGGAAGCAGGAATGTAGGGGAGAAGACACCTATGAAGGGTTGGAACACCCTGACATTGGGCAGACAGTCCCGCATCAATGAGTCCTGCACCAGGGAGGGTCTTAAGTGAGTCTCAAGTATGCTACTCCCCAAACTGACAGGTTCTCCCCACAACTGTCACCAATCCAACAGCTTTTGGATTATTTTCAGGATAAAGAGGTCAGACGCCTGAGGCTGGGCTCTTCTTCTCCACTGAAACTTTGGCGGAGTCCACACGGCCTATAAAAGCAAGAAACAGACCCCCCTCCCCCAACCTAGGCGCTGCTTCCCTAACCTGTTCCTCTCCCGTGCTCGTAAGATCAATCATAGAGGCAATTACCCAGAAAACGAGAGTTCCCATTGCGGGACATATTAAGGACGCACATTCCACACTTACGCTAAATGGATTACTTGTTATTAATCACTAACATCAAAAATGTGGTGTTCTAGGCAAATGCCAACATCTAAAGAGTAAATGGTTCATTCCCCCAAAATGTTTGTCACTATGGGCCCCCATGACTCTGGGAGGTGGGGAGAGGAGCAATGACTTCTCCTCAGGAGTAGAGCGGCCCTCTACAGCCTGATTGGTGAATCAAAACTCTGCTTCACTAATCGGTGGCTTAGATCAAAGCTGGCAGGCAAGGGGAGGACCAGAAAAGAGCAACTAGCAGGAACACAGGAAGGTGGTCTGTAGACAGCATCGAACATTCCATCCGGCCGCATCCCAGATGGAGAACTGAGAAGAATGTGGGGCACTTGGAAAAGATTCTGAGATGAGACTCACACAGCAAACCCCGTGAGGAAAAACAAAGGACGGGAAGGTTGTTTGCACAGGAAAGTAGGCCACAGCCCAGCAAAGTGAGTCTTTAGGATTATGAAGTTTTATTACATGGCGTCGCCAGCCAATCCGTGTTTCCCTCTGAACCGAACGGCAGCGTCAGAGATTTCCTTTAGATAAGAAAAGCTACTTCTGCTGGTAAGAATCGTGAACTTGGCAGGGAAAGCCTCAGGGTGGGCCCAGTGTTCCTCCTCCTCTAAAGGCTCTTCAGGGACCAGCAGAGGTGCTGCTTAAAGGGGTTTTGACTCAGGTCTTGGTTGAAGAACCCAGATGCCCTGAGCCAGGGGAATCTTCCAGATCCCATTAGAGTGTGAAGTCGGCCCCTCTCAACCATCAGTCTCACCACTGAGTTGGCTCCAAAGGCAGCCAGGTGACACCCTGGGCCAGTTCTGTGCCTTCAGAGTGTCTCCATGTTATGGGACATGTGAAAGCCTGACCTTCTCTTGTCCTTCCTCCCGCCCAGTGAGGTGCGCCCGGGACCTGGAGGGTTATTTCGCTGAACGTCTATACAAGGCCATGAAGGGCACAGGCACCGATGAGGAGACAGTCATTCACATCATCGTGGCCAGGGCTGAGGTAAGACACCCTCGACTCCAAGGACGTGGGCGGCCACTTCTCCTCTGGCCACCGCTGATGTCACCCACAAAGAGTTTTTCTTCAGTCAGGGTCTATTTACAGAAAAACTAACACAGACACAGCCCTTGCCGGCCCAGACTTTGTGGAAGACACTGTGCCATGCTCCAATCTGTTTCTTTTTATAAAAACACAATAATGATAGTTGCTTCTATTTCTGCCATCTGCGGCTCCGGAGAGCTGGTGGCCTGTGCAGAGGGGACCTGGCGGGGCCGTGCTGGGAAGCTCAGCCGTGCTCGGCTCCATTTTAAGGAAGACAAAACAGAGACACTGGAAGGTTGACGCAGACAGGTCCCCCAGCAGGGGGACCGAGAGCTGGGCCCCTCATTGAGCATACCACCAGAGCTCAGTTTTGCCCAAGAGACGTATCAGTACAAGACAATATTTTTCAACCTTCTTTTTTTTTTAATTATCAATCATCCTACTAAGGAGCTTTCGGGACCCAGTTTTTTCCTCATCACCACTCCCCCCAAAACATGAACACCACAGATAGACTGCATATCAGTTTATGTTCTACATACGCATATTCTGTAATGTTCTGTATGTTTATATTGTGTTCTGTAAATACACATATATTCCCTTACGATTTTTTAAATTTAAAATCAGTTAATTAACATACACTGTATTCTTAGTTTCAGAGGTAGTTAGTGATTCATCGGTTGCTTGTAACACCCAGTGCTCATTCCATCAAGTGTCGTCCTTATTCTGTTATGTTCTCTCTATGTATGTGCATATATGTATGTACTTTTACATAAAAGGATTAAGGTTCTTTCGCCCTCTTAAGAACGCGCTTTTGCCCTGTTGGGAGCAGCAAGCGCTATGGCCCCACTTTGAGAGTGCCTGAGTAACAAAGAGGGACATGAGTAGCCCAGAGCTTGGGATCAGCTGTCAAGATTCCCAGTGGATGCTTTGAAACAAGGGGCCGCAGAGCGAAGGTGAGACAAAATGAAGGGGACATGGCATTTCATCTGCAGTAGGAGAAACCTTGAAAAACCACAGAAATCTTGCCTCAAAAAATTGTTAATCGAAGGGGGATAGATCCCACCCCAAATCCTGGTCCATGGCTTTCAACAAATAATACTTAACATCTGGCACTGTTTTAAAATATAACTTAGCAACAAGATCGTTCTTTCATTTTTATTTCTATTCCTGGAATTTCTCCTCCTCCTCCACTAGTCATAGTTTTCTTCTCGCTTCCAGTCCATGCTCTTGCTCCCCCTCCTTCCCTTCCCTGGTCTCTCTGCCACTCTCCTGAGTCTCCCTTTCTCCTCCCCTCTCTCTCCAGATCCCCTGGCTCTGTCTCTCT
Source organism: Nasua narica (assembly GCA_028533885.1). Lineage (NCBI taxonomy): Eukaryota > Metazoa > Chordata > Mammalia > Carnivora > Procyonidae > Nasua > Nasua narica. The sequence goes on along the minus strand of CM052798.1, from coordinate 154,435,382 downwards.
GTCCCTTAGCAACTCACCCTCCAACCCACCCCACAAAGTCTCTGAGATCCTGAGGCTCAAAGAAGCAGATGTGCAAGGGTGCAGGGCGGGGCCTGAAGGACCCCAGGGGATTGGATCGCTCCGGAGGGTTCACGGGGGCTCCATGTTCACTGCAACGTGAGCCATGGAATGGTCATTCCAAGATGCTTTGTCCCCTCTTAGGATTGGCCACATACCCTGGATCATTTCCACATATGGGTCATTCCCTCAGAATTCTTCAGGCCCAGTGAGATGTACTGGCCAGATCCGGAGCACCAGTGTCTCCCATCCCACCCCCAGCCCTGACTCCTACCATCCTGCCCCTCCCCCAGCCAAGTATTAGGGGTGGGGTACAGCATCCTACTGGGGTCTGCCTCCTGCTCAGCACCTACTTCGCACAATCCCTTATTCTCCTGCCTTCTGGAGAGTCTCATCGCATCTCCTTTCTCTCTTGGTGCATCCCTCCTTTGAGGCAAGAGGAAAAAGAACCAGAAACCTAAGTGATGGTTTGTGGATCTGTCTAGAATGCACAAGAGAGTCTACAGTTTTAAAAATTAAAAAAAAGAACACAACTCCCTGTTAAAGAAATCTCCGTGCTGCTTTTATGAGACACGCTGTGTTCTCTCTGTACTTCACCTTTTCTGGTGCAAGGACTGTCTCCCTCACTAGGTTCTTAGAGTGTTTGGAGCAGAACAATCTTTTTATTTGTTTTTCTTCTGTGTCCTCAGCCCATCTTCAGCACCTGGGTTTTTCAAGTCATCAATGAACGAGATTCAAAATAAGTCCTACAAATGATATCGATTTGAGTTTCGTTGATTGGCACTAATAACCTTGCCGACCAGGGCACAAGAGAAAAAAAAAAGGCTTCATTTCAAATCTCTGTGTTGATAATTTTCTTAACCCTTTACCAAAGGTCAGCAAATTGTGGCCTGCAGACAGGCCTGTGTTTGTATAGGCCTGGTACCTAAGAATGACTCATTTTTAAATGACTGTAAAAAACTCAAAGGAAAAATATTTCGAAATACATAAAAATCATATGAAATTCAAGTTTTGGTATTCATAAATAAGTTTATATATATATATAAAACAAATTTATATTGGGATAGACGTGTCACCCTAAAGGTTGCAGAGGTGACCTTTAGGGATACAGACTCTGCTCTCTGTTTCCCAGTCATAAAATAAAAACAACAATAGCCCCTCTTGCAAAGGGTTGTTTTGAAGCACAGATGAGCAAATGAGAACAATTTATTCCGAACAGTACCTGCCTGCATTCATAGTACACACACTATAAATGTTCTTGTCCTCATCGCTGTTGTCCCCATTTCTCCTACAGGTGGACCTTCAGGGGATAAAAGCCAAGTTCCAAGAGAAGTATCAGAAGTCTCTCTCTGACATGGTTCGCTCGGACACCTCTGGGGACCTCCAAAAGCTGCTGGTGGCCCTCTTGCACTGAACCGAGCCAGAAGAGTGGGAGCCCAGGGAGGAGCCACCTTTGTCTAGAACCTGTTTCACACCGGATTTGTAAATGTGGCTCCAGCACATAAAGTCCTGAAGAGTCCTGGCTTATTTTCTTGGCAGCTTGACTACTGTAGCCAGGCCAAGCTGTTTAGGTGAAGGGCAGCACCCTCCAGGCACTTGGCCAGGTCACCCTGAGTGCTGGCTTAGCCGGTACCCGAGCTGCCTTTCGGCTTCCCTTTAGCGTGGTAAACTGAATGCTTTCTGAACACAAATGAAATTAGCCACTGATGAAAGAAAGTACACTCACAATAAAACATTCAGAAGAATATGTACCACACCGAGGTGGGTAAAGACTGAATGGTCAAGGGACAGGGAAGACAAAATTAACCAGATGATCAATTTCCAATTTCTGGGAGGGTGCCTAGGGGGCTCAGTCGGTTAAGCGTCTGTCTTGGGCTCAGGTCATGATCTTGGGGTCCTAGGACCGAGCTCCATGTCGGGCTCCCTACTCAGTGGGGAGTCTGTTTCTCACTCTCCTTCTGCCTCTCCCCACCCCCAGCTTGTGCATGTGCTCGCTCGCTCTCTCTCAAATGAATAAATAAATAAAATTTTTAAAAAATGTTTTTCCTTCTATGTGTTCAATTTCAAATCCTCAGTGGTAATTAAAGTGGGTTATGCCCCCATCGGCTGCTTTTCCAAAGACGGGATTGATTAGTTTTGGGCTCTTGTCCTGGAAATATAAGACTTGTGAATTTCAAACATAGATGGGAAATGCAAATAATAACCTTTATGAATAATCACCAAAGACAACAATCAAGGCTAGCAGCAAGGAAACAACTGAGGTGGCCATGTGAAATGTAACTATGGGTAAAATTCACTAATCTGCTACCCGGTATAAATGGTTCTTCTTGTTGCCCTAGACGTTTAACCCACTTGATTCTTACATCTGAACTTCAGACACAATTAGGCTGGGCATAGTGCCAACAAGATCAAGGTCAGTGGGCTGACTCTCAAATGGATTGGTTCCACACCAATAGAATCTCGGTTCAAAATGTTTGTCTCCTAGCTATGTGTTACTAGACCTAGAGGGGTCTGTCAAGAGAACACCGACACTTTGATCCGATCATTACGGTTATCATTTACTGGGTGATTATTTGTGTCTGGCACTGCTCAGTAGCACACTCTCATGTTTAATCCTCTCAACAGCCCAATGAGGTTAATATTACTCCCATTTATCAGTAGAGGAAACTGAAGAGTTCGTTCCTAGGCCAGTAATGTAGACTCATGCCTCCATATTCAACAGAATGCTGTAAGTAAATTAATACAGGCACAGCTCTCTACCCATGAGCAAAAAGAGGGAGCACAGCTCTGCCTGAAGGAATTGGGAAATGCTTCACAGAGATGCCTGTGTGCTGGGTTTTGAAGAATATGAAAATTCTCCAGAGAAACCAAGTAGAAGGGCAAAAGCAGAGGCTCAGAAGCATGAGGAAGCAGGATGTGTTCAGGAAGCGGTGAAATCCATTCTCCCGGGCATAGATGCGGTGAAAGGAAGGAGGGTTGGAGAGGCAGGCCATGAAGCCATTGAAAAGTATGTTTGGATCACATCAGCAATGGGTTTGCCTGCCAAGCGTGGGCTCAGTCCTTTGGGCAATGGGGGGGGGGGGGAGTCACTGGAGTTGTTTAAGTGCGGGAGAAACATGATCAGATTTGGGCTTTGGCAATGGACTTGGTGGTGTAATCGACATAGAGCAAACGGGCCAAACTCTCAGTATCAAGGTACAGGTCATGGGGTGTCTTTCTAGTGGCTATAAAATGATGCCACATTGAGATGCTAACATCTGTGTCCTCCACATACCCGTTTATCTAACAGTCACTGTTGTTGTTACGAGCTTCCACACATAAAAAGGTTTCCAAGAGCCAAGCTTCGTGACAGATCACACTCATGTTGACTTACTACTTGTTGCCAAAGCTGGCCTTTGCTTTTAAAAACAGAAACAAGACAACCAGTTCTTGGGATCGGAGCTCCCAGGAAGCACAGAGACACAAACCAACAGAACGAAAGGAGATCTGTTAACAACAGCCACTGGTTTCGAGATTGTTTAAGGCCATCCCTCACACAAAGAGCAGCAAGGTCCTTTCACAGGCTCAGAAAAAGGCTGAGCCGACTGAGAAGCAAAGTCATTTATTTGGTCAAGGTCTCACACGGGAAATGAGGGGACTCAAACCCACGTTCTTCTGACTCTAATGCCGGAGCCCTTTGCCACGCTGGCTCGGGTCCACGGGGGCTTTCTCCAAAACTTCACTGAGCGAGGCAGCAGGTACCTCCATCTGTGGCTGCTGACTGTCGCTCACCACTCACAAGCAGAGACCTGTTCCTGGGTGCCTGACAGGGGCTGCCTCAGGAGAGCTCTGTTCTGTTCTATCCCAGGAACGTCCCACCCCATGGCAGGCCAGAAATCGCCTGCTTTTCCTCTCCACAGGTCCCACCTCACCGTTCCCCATTCCCGAGCCCTCAGAGGGTAGGGCCTGCTATGGAGGGGGCCCAGAGGAGAAAGAGGAGACAAAGTTAGAAGGAAGAGAGAGGGGAGAGCAACACTACCTTGTCACCCTGCCACTGAGCAGCCCTGTCCCCCTACCTCCCCCTTCTCCTGAGCCACAGCTCCTCCCCAGATGTTGCATTAGAAGGAGCAGTTCCTATGGGTGCATTAGAAGGAGCAGTTCCTATGGGTGCATTTGGTTTCCCCATGAAATTCAGTGTCGGTCCCTGATTGGGTTCCATAACACTGCTCACCGAGCTCGAGTCTCCTGGACAGGTGGGTAACGTAGACCTTGGGGCGCTTGCCCAGGTGAACCATTACAGAAGCTGAGGAGCAAAGGGAATGCCCGGCCAACCGTGGGAGCTCCAGCCTCTTCCTAGTCCTCTCAGGAGCTCTGGGAGTCCCAAATGGTTCTCTTCATGCAGGCCCAGCTTGCACATTTGTGTGTGCCAGCCCATCTCCCCTGGTTTTCCCTGGGGAGTGGGAGCTGATCTGTAGCATTTGCTGATTTCCACGATATAAATACTCTCACTATGGTCAATTTCAAGCGGTTGACATGGTGTCACTGAACACGGAGTCGGGAAAGGATGAGCAGTGAGTGGTACACCAGTATATGGTATCTCCACCATATAAAGCTATTGATACAATAGATGTAAATAAATTCATGAGCAGGCCATAGGAAAATGTAACAATTAGGAAGTAATGAATTTGGAGTTTTTGCTACATTTGTATCAATATAACTTAATTGTAAGTTTGTATACTTTAATTTTGAATAACCACTAGGTTTATTAAAACTCATAAAATTCTTGAAAAATTAATACTTGAATCTCATGAACCAATAGGAGCCAAGTCCAGCACTCCACTTGGGGTGTATCTTAACCCATTACTTCCAGAGGACTGCCAAGACAATTTGCGCCCTCTCTCCAGGTATTCACGCAAGAAGTGATTATCTGAACACTCTTCCCTGCAATGGGTTAGAGTACATTTCAGGCTCACAATGAATAGTTGTGTATATTGCCTACTGCACAAGGCTGCCTGGCTGAGGGGATGTTTGGGACCTCAAATCCAGCCCCAAATTCCCCATCAGATTTTGCCTGCAGGATTGCAGCTAGAGAGGCAGCTAGCTGCTGCCTAGAGAGGGCGCCTTCTGCTAATCTGCACAGAGCTACCAGATGGGCTGGTCCTGGAACTCTGAGTAACCTCTTTTACCTATGAAGGGCCATTGAAGAGACTCTTCCGGGAACAAAATGCCTTGTCACCAGCTTCTTACTCTAAACATTTTAAGTGCTGCTCCTCTAGGCATCCCATAGAGCCATATAATCAATCCTTGCAAATCTATCCTTGGGAGAGTGTTAGAAAGTGAAGATTCGAGGGAAGAGGAACGGGAATCATGGTTCAGAAGATGAGACAGAGGTTTTATCACATTCAAGGAGATAGATGGTGAAGAAGCACAAGGACACAGAGGAGGGCTCCCCAGGTTGCTTTCACAAAGATGTAAGCCCCATCGGAATTACATGAGACGGCCCCGGGACGACTCAGCCATCGTCACGCAGAGGGCAACGTGTCCCTGCCCCATCAGGAGAGAGTCTGATTCCTCCAGCAGCAAGACATCAATGCACAAGACTCCTCCAGGCTGCAAACAAACTTGCTCACAGACGCATTACAGCCAATAAAAATGCCTCCGATAAGCCCCCAGGAACTAGATAAGCCAAGAAATAAGGGTGCCAGAGAACCAGAAATGGTATTCAACTGTTCATGCCAACAAGCAGGATCTACCACATTGAATTCAGAGAGAGATGTTAGGGCTGCCAATTTGTGCTACAGCAACGTCTTGCGTGACCAGGTGGTGCAGACCAGTATGTCGGGAGACAAAGGGTCAGGAGCGAGAAAAGAAGTAGCCAGGGGCGGGGGCGGGAGTTGGGGGGGCGATTCACAATAAACCTTCAATTTTATTTTATTTTATGTTCTGTAAATTTTAGACTTACAGAAAAAGTTGTGACTATATTACAGAGTTCCCATCTACCCCATTCCTGGTGTCTCACATTGCTAATATTACTATGGAACATTTGTCATGACTTATGAACTTATATTGATAATTATGATTGAGTAAAGCCCATACTTGCTTCACATTTCTGTAGTTATTAGTTATCCCAAGTACAAAATAAATATTCCTAAATCTATGCTGATATAAATATTGAATAAATAAATAAATGGGGAGGACAACCTCCAGAACAGAAGAACCCCCAATAATTTATGAGTTCCCATGAGACTGTCACATTGCATTTAGTCTTCCTGTCTCTAGGCTCCTGGACATGGTGACAGTTCCTCAGACTTTGTTTTTGTTGAGCTTGAGACTCTTGAGGAGTACTGGGTGGGTAGACTATCTCTCAATTTGGATTCACCTGATGTTTTTCTCTGATTAAACTGGGAGTTTGGGGAGAAAGATCACAGAGGGAAAGTGCCATTCCCACCACATCATATCAAAAGTACATGCTATCAATGTAACTTATCACTGTTGATGTTGATGTTGACTGTCTAGCTTGGCTAGTTTGTCAGGTATCTTCACTGGGCTCATTAAAAGAAAGTCACTGCGCATGGCCCACACTTAACGGGTAGGAAATTACACTCCACCTCTGGGAGTAGAGGAGTATCTGCATAAGTCACTTGGGGTTCTTCTGTTCAGAAGGTTTGTCTATTCTCCCTAGTTATTTATGTAATAATTTATTTATATCCACATAGAGTTAGGAATACTTATTTTCTACTTTGGGTACAAACCCAATACTATATTATTTATTTTATTGCTCAAATTGTTCCAGATTTTTCTATGGGGAGTTCTTCCAGTTGGTTCCTGTGTCCTATTGACATACCCCCTCACTTTGTTTGTTGAGTACTTCTTTAATTTCTGACACTACTAGATGTTCCATGTTCATCTTACATAGTTCCTTCCCTAGCCCTAGAATCTGTGATTTCTCCAAGAAGCCCTGGTTCCCTTTGTGGGAGAATGGTATTAGAAACCAAGATCTGAGTGTGTGCTCATTGCTAGGTATGCTCATTGCTACTGGGGTGTCATTGCTTCTCGGCCCCCTCAGTGAACAGAACTAGGAAATATATGTGTGTATATTAAGCCATGTATACATACATATCTGTTTTTATACACACATGTAGATAGATGACATCAATGTAGATGCAGACACAGACATAAATCCATCTGTATCTATATTAAGTTAGACATGAGTCCATACCACATCAACTTTCATCCAGTACCATGTGGTTCATGCTAGAAGGAGAATTTTCACATCTTAAAAATAGCATAAGGAGTCAAGGTACGGAGAGGGGAGCTCCCAGAGAAAGGATCCTTAGGGAGAATCAAAGCAAAACACATGGCATCCTGCGTGTGCTACTGGTTTTATTTCCATTCCGAATGGTGGAGTTTATGCCCAGGTCTCGGGTGAAAGGATGGGCCATGGATGAGTGGTTCTCTGACCTCCTCCAATACCAGGTACCCAGGGAATTGTCCTTAGGTATTGAAGAGTATGCTTCATGGCTCTTTCGTGAATAAGCCAGCAATCCAGACATCTTTTGTTACTGAGGTAACCAACCTTCAGTGAGTTCAAAAGGTGTTCAACCAACATTGATATCACACAGGGGAAAGGGAAAGCAAGACTGTCTTCAGTGTCAGAATCAAGAGACAGTGCCAATCTCTTCCTCGTAATGATTTTTGGCCCCCAATAACTGTCACTTCAGGATTACTTAGAACAAGGGTGTCTTAGGGCAAAAGAGGCCTGAGACATTTTTAGATTCTGAGCTAGAAGACAAAAAGGACAGGTTTTGAATCATTTCTCACTGTGAGTAATGTGGGCCAGGATAATATGACTCAGAAACCAAAATGGACACACTAATTGGCTGAACTCTGAATTCAATCCAAGTATTGATTTTTTTTTTATTGCACTGACAACAAAATCAAAGTTATTGTTTTTAAAATCCTACTGGACCAGTTCAAATTAGAACCAGTCTTTGGAAAAGGTTGAACCAGAAGAAAAAAAGGATCAGAAAAGCAAAATCATTTCCATAAAAGTATTTCATTCACTTCGAGTGTCTGCGTACACAGATATGCACTGTGTATGTATTTCTACCAGTAGCAGCTCTTTGAACTGACTCACTTAACCTATTTGTGAGATTAACCAACATGTCCCCAGCTCTCTATGAAGTCTACTGGTGGATGTCCTAGAGACTCTGAAGTCTTGTGGCTCATGCAGGACTACGTAGGAAGTCCTCTGTCTTCTGGTGGATCATACATTTTGCAAGAGTGCCTTGTATTTGTTCCCAAGTCTGTTTATATCTATTGCTCTTGCTAGTCTAACTACATAACTTAACTAGGTAATAAAGAAGCTGATAAACTATAATTGCAGAAAGAAGGACTTCTTGTTTCTATAAACACCAAATTTGATGCTTTGAAAAGACTAGATAAAGGGGTGTTGCATTTAAAATAAAGAGTGACTTGTTTGCAAAGAAAAGTTCTCAATAAATCAATGTACATTTGAATGCTTTATATGAAAAATAAAATTAAGTTATATATGTTTTATGTATATATATACGTATATTAAGTTATATATGTTTTATTGTAATGATTCTCTGCCTTCAGCTTAAATATAAATGACCAATTGCCTTTCCCTGGTACGTCAAATGAGACACTTTTCTCTTTTTCTTCTGAAACACTGTTTCTTCCTTCTGAAACACTGATTTATCTATGATGATCATACAGGCTTTTTTCCTGGTCAAAGACCTCCAAGGCACTGCCATCACCTCCCACAGAACCCAAGTCCTAACCCTCTGCACAGTGAATAATAGGAGAGGGAAAGACCAGGGAGAGGCCTCAGGCAGCTCCACCCCCAGGCCGTGTCACTTTGGGAAGCCACTTTGCGCAGCCACTTTGCGCTCCTGAGACCCACCTTCTTCATCTGCAAAATGGGCGTGGTGAGAGGTCAGAAGCTCCCCTACTTAAGGATGCAACAGAAAAGCGCCTTCATACGTGAGAACACCACCACTTCCAGGACAATCAGGGCGACTCGGCCTGCTCCCAAGAGATGGTTTTTGAGGTCACTTACGCAGTCATTCTGAGCTTACCAAAAACAATAACTCTATTTACAAATAAGTGGAGGAGCCATGCCCCAACCTCCTAGATCTTGGGGCAGATTAAATGAAATAAAGTATCAGAAGCCCTTAGCACAAAGATGGACCCATGCCAAGAGCTCCCTACACTCCGGCTGTTTGGTTGTCTAACCAAGTCACCCCATCTGTGCTGGGGTAGCCAACCCTGAAATGGAATCACGAAGCAGTCTCTTGCATGATGAGGCAAATCCAAGGTGTGGATGCCAAATGGATTCATGCCTCCCACCCTTCCCACCTGGACTGACATGGCAGACCCACCCCACCTCCGGTCGCATCCTCCTCCAGACTATTTCCCACCCCACAGCCGGCACTGCCTTCCCTAACTACAGCACTCTCCCACACTGTCCCCAGGCGAAGGGTTGGCCACTCAGACGCAAGCCTTTATTGGGGCTGCTTCCCCTCCACTGGGATGTCCAATTAGCAACTCAAACTAAATGCATCCAAAGAAAAATCTTCATTTCCCACACAAAACCAGTTCCTTTCTTCGTCTTCCCTCCGTAGCCACCCCCAGCCAGACAGCTGGCCAGGCCACAGTCATCTTTGATTCCTTGTATCTCTCAATCCTCAAAGGCCATGTATCTGAAGTCCTGCTCGCTCTCTTCCTCCAAACGTCTTAATTCACCATGATTCACGACCCCCATAGCTATCAATCCAGGTCAAGCCTTCGTCCTCTCCAGCCTGGACCCCTACAGTACAGCTTCAGAACCCGTTTCCTCCTTCCCCAGCTGCTTCACCGCTGAGTCCTTCTTGCACACCTCCTCCCCCCACTTACCCAGCACTGAGCATGCTGGGCTTTTTTCTGTTCCTCAAACTTGTCACACTTATTCCAGCCTCCAGACTTCTGCACTGTAGTTCCCCCTGCCTAGAATCTTCTTCCAGACTGCCCCATGATCCAGTGTCATCACACATGTCGCCCCCTCCAGAGGCTTATGCTGGCCAACCTATCAAGCCCCATCCCCCCATAGTCCTTAGAATACACCCAAATTCTCTCTTTAACGTTATCCTGTAGGATCTGCATAGTGGTTGTCCCCATCTGAAAGGATCTTATTTCTTAACCTATTCACTGTCTACCTCACCACCTCCACCATTAGCAGATAAATTCTAGAAGTTCAGGGACTATTTCTCTATTGTTCACCACGTAACCCCAACACCTAGAGCAATGCCTGACACAGAGTAGATGCTCAATAAAAGTAGTTGAATAGATGAACACCCAACACAATTTGCTTCTTCCCCTTCTTTGGCCACCCTTTGCCCTTGACTTCCACTTTCTCTTTCAGTTATAGTTCAGGCCTCACACCTGGACTTGCCTGCCTCTCCCCACTGCAGTTAGCCATTCTCTCTGTGTTCTCCCTTTCACACAGTTCCATCAGAGCACTTACTACATTATTCTTCATCATTCTCTTTATTATATCCCCAACAAGACCAGGAGTTCTGAGACCAGGGGCCACAACTTACCAGTCCTCCAGCCCAACACACAGAGTAATTCTCTATACCTCCAACCGCCTTGGGTGTCCTGATGGCTAGATATGAAATGGTCTTTCCCTCCACACCCTTCACCTCAATCATGGTGGCCCTTTATAGCACTTATCATTATCTCACATCATCTCATCTCTACTTACTGATTTATTTGTTCCACATATCTATTGTCTGTCTTCCACCTATATCCTTAGTGACCAGAACAGTGCTTGACACATAGTAGGTGCTCAATTAAAGATTGGTTTACAAAGGACTCATTCAACGTGTTTGTTAAATGAGGGCTAGTCCAAAGATTAACCACCATGAGCACTATAAATCTCAGGGTACTCAAAGGTAGGGAGATGCAATGCTATGTTTACAGCAGTTACTCATGGTTTCCAAAACAAGACTCATGGACATGATTCATGAAAATTAAATCACATTGGGAAGCACATGTTGAAGAGGAGAGGGGAAAGAGGGCAACAGAGATTTGGCCAAAGCACAAAACGGGTCTTGAACTGCCCGGGGCATCCACCACCTGAATTACTACTTGGTTGCTTCTTTTGTTTGGCATTGAGAGCCCAGACAGGAGCAGCAAGTCTCTCTAGTAATTCTATTCCAATTAGTCCAATTAGAGACCAGGCCAGAGATAATTGACCAGATGTTTGATTTCATCAGAGGTCTCATTGCATATGCAGCCCACGAAGATTATCACAGATACTGGCATGGAGGATAGGAGGGGGAAGGGAAGACAGCAAAACAGGTCACAAATGCAAGTTCCAAGAGTAAAGGAGTCTCAGTAGCCCCTTTCCAAGAGGAAGACCTCAGGTCATCTGCCTTCTACAAGTCCTTGACCTGGGTGAGCATGAGATCTGCTGGTGACGTCAGCTTGGCATCTTCAATGTGACATGTAAATAATACCGACCACGTTAAGTCACTGTAGGTCCACAGGATGGCTGAGGACATGGGCAACGTGACAGCCACAAGGCCAGTGAAAGTGGAGGCTGGGACGGAGCCCACTGATGGAGCCAGCAGAACAGAGGCCAGCTCTGCGCTGCCAGCAACCAGCCCCAAAATAATGTTTCGTCTGGATGGCACAGAGACCTGGCCAGAATGGGTCCACCTCAGTGGAGGGAAAGGTCTGGCTAATTCCAAGTAAATCCTCAAAGACAGAAATGCACCCAAGAACTAGCTGCACCTCACCTTGGGGCAAGGTGTCCATGATGGAGAAAAGTTATTGATTTCTACTTTATTCTTCCGAGGAAGAAGATAGGCCAGTGAATCATGTCTGAAGTCCAGAGGAGAAGGGAAGAGCCTCTAGCACAGTGGTTCCCACCCTTGGCGGCACACTGGAGTCTGGCAAGCTTACAGAATACATATGCCTGGACTCCACCCCCGAAGACTTAGATTTTATTGGACTTAGACCAGGGTGCAGCCTGGGAATCGGGCACTTAAAAATTTCCCCAGGGACTTTAATGTGAAGCCAGGTGAGCCCCATGGCTTAAAGCAGATTGAGGAAGCTCTGAAACCCATAGACACTCCCAGAAACTCCCCTCACCTTCTGGACTCATTATAAGCACAGAGGAGAGAAAAGGACCACTCTTGTCCCAAAGGGTCCTTCTGAGACATACAGAATACTGTTATAGGTTTTATTGAACCTCATCATTTTCTATGAAATCCTAATTCCCGAGGCTAGCTAGCATTCTGGGGCCTCTATGTACCTGCTCATATAGTCCTCCACCAAATCCTCCTGGAGCACCTGCTATGGGCCCAACATTCCTATTCTCAGGAGGCTTTTGTTCTGTTAAGGGAGACTGAGAATAAATAATGACACATCACAAATAGAATAACTTCATACAACAAAAAGTATAATTTAAAAAAACAAAGCAAGGTAATGTGACCTAGAGAGGCAGGTAAGGAAATCCAAGATACTTTCAGGGGTCAGAGAAGGTATGCTCAATGAAATAATCCCTGAGCTGAGCCCTAAACATCGAGGAGCCAGCACGAGAATGCCTGAGGGAAAAGCATTCCAGCAGAGGGAACAGCAAGTGCAAAGTTTCCAGCCTCAGTCTCCTGGTGGCCCCACCTCAGCTCCTCTGTTGTCCTGCGAGGTGTCACCCCCTTCCCTTTGGATTTGTGCGTTCAGAGTCGCCATCTTCCTTAATAGAAGGAAGTATTACTTCCTTACATCTTACTTAATAGAAGTAAATCTATTACTTCTTCAAGAACCCACTCCTCCAAGAAGACGCCCATCCCCTCCTCATTCTGGCCACTCTTTACCTCACCTCAAATGTCTGTGAATGCCCTTGGTACACCGCAGTGGGTATAAAAGCACAAGACATGATTGTTGCTCTTCATGCCTCCTTAGCATCAGGCCTGAACTGGAGCTGAATCATCCCGCCCTTGATCTTATTGTCTTGTTGTTTCACCTGGTACATCTGGTCTCCTCCTGTGGGATCGCTGGTTCTTCGGGGCATAGATCTGGTTTTCTGCAACTATCCTAGTTGCTTCTAGAACAGAGCTAGGCATTCATTCACCGCCTCTGATCAGAGCTCTTTATCCGAGGAGCTGACTAGATTGTCAGTTAAGAGTTTGTGTGGGGCGCCTGGGTGGCTCAGTGGGTTAAAGCCTCTGCTTTCAGCTCAGGTCCTGATCACAGGGTCCTGGGATCGAGCCCCGCATTGGGCTCTCTGCTCAGTGGGGAGCCTGCTTCCGCCTCTCTCTCTCTTCCTGCCTCTCTGCCTACTTGTGATCTCTCTGTCAAATAAACAAATAAAATCTTAAAAAAAAAAGAGTTTGTGTGAATGAAAGAATTAATCAGTAACCATGCACCCTTCGCTCTATTTTGCACTGGCGTTATCTCCAATTTATAGATGAGGAAACTGAGGCACAGTGAGATCAGGCCGCTTGCCCCACTTACCCCACAGCTGGTAAGTGGCAGAGCTGAGATTTGAACCCAGGCCATTGGTATTAGATGCTGTACCATGAGCTGCATAACAAGTCATGAAGCATGAAGGTCAGTAGTCCGATTCTCTATTTTTCAATAAAGAAACTAAAACTCACAAAAGAATTAACAGAGGTGGCCTGATTCATAGCCTGAATTAGTGCCAGAGCCAGGTCGGGTATTCACGGCCTTGGATGCCAAGGCCCAAAGGCCAAAATTCTGGTCGGGATTCAGCCAAAGCATCAGATCATCGCTGTACCCTCTACTGAATATAGTGCTGCCAGGGAACTCCTGACGCTCGGTGAGAATGTTTAATGAAATGACGGACAGCCAGCAGGCTGGAACATATGCATTCACTTCAAAGAATATTCTCTTTCTCTCTCTTTCTTTCCTTTCTTTTTTCTTTCTTTCTCTCCTTCATTCCTTCTTTCCTTCCTTCCTTCCTCTTTCTTTGAAGTGGTGGAGATGGGGACAGATGGGAGAACAAAGTTAACATTTATGAAGCACGCTGAGCAGGCCACAGAACCATATCTGTAGTATATAATGGAGGGTTGCCAGCTTTGCCAAATAAAAAATACAGGATACATTAAAAACCCAAAAAAGCAAAAAAGGTAAATAAAATGCAAGATGTATTCTTAAATTTGAATTTCAGATAATAAGAAAATATTTTAGCCTAAGTAGGTCTTATGACTATTTGGGACATACAGGACATACTTACACCACAACCTTGGCTTAATGAAACCTGCCTCCCAGGACTATCCTGAGGATGAACAACACACTGAATGAAAAGTGCTCATAGGTACCTAACTAGCAATTCGGCAGTCCTTGGCTGAAGTTGCAGCTCTAGGTCTGATCAAAGACTGCTTTTCTCCCTTTATCTTAACAGTTGAGAATAAATAACTCCGCACCTTTACACAGATTAGAAAAACGGCCATTGTGGATTAGTCACTCACAGCTTCCTAAGAAGACTTACCTAGAGAAACCATGCCCCGCTCTCAGCCTGTGAGGCTCTCTACTCTCCGCTTGCCCCCAAGGAAAAAAGGAAGAGAGGCTGGAATCCGGTGACTAAACCAGTGAAGTCCAGAAAAGTTCGTCATGAAACATGATAATAGGAGAGATAATAGTTAATGGTTTTGCAAACAAAAATTTATAAAAATAACTCCGCTGAGCAAGAGGGGAACATAAGATGGGGAGATAATGGGGGTCACGAGGGAGTGGGAGGGAGATAGGGCCTAGGGAGACCACATGAAGGAAGCTTGCAGGAAAATGTCAAGTGGGAAAATTCTGTTCCTCCTAAATGAGAACATCTGAGCACCTTGCCTGATGCGCTGACAGGAAGGAAATTTGTTTCAAAGGTTCTCGGACAACCTCAGGCACAGCTGGGAAGCAAACAAGTTCCCTCTGCCCTTTCAGTGGGTAACACCAAGTCTGACCAGCTCTCTGTCAAGAAAACCCCCAACACCTCCAAAACACTGTTCCAAGAGAAGCAATGCCTTAATTCACCCCATCCCAGGATCTTTACAGCTGTTTTCCTGTCCAAGGTGCCCCCTCTCAGACCCCAACCAGCTTATCTGACAAACTAATCACAGGACTAGAACATTCTTTCTAGGGAGAATGCACATTTTGATAACACCTTCTGGAATGACCTTTCCCCTTCTCTCTTGCATTTTACTTCTTATTGTTGTCTAATTAGTTATCGGCCCTAAGTGGGAGAGGGAGTGCTTTTCCAAGTAGAAGAGAGGGCTAGTGTAGGCACTGGTAAAAATGAGCTCTTTGTGTGTCTCTCCAAATGCATTCCAGGAGCAGGGAATATAGTAGGTGTGTAGTAGGTGTTCAATAATTTTGTGTTGGGATGAAAGAATCAATAACATGCGCTGGTAGCTCTCTTGATTTCAGAAAAGGTCATCCTCAGTACTGTTCTTACGCAATCATGGCTGGGGGAACCTCTGTAGCTATGGTGAACCTCAGTCATGTCACTGGTTACACCCCTCACAGTCATTGTATAACGATCTGCTTTGGGAACCACAAGGAGAGAAAGTTCCCCTTCAGGCATGTGTGTGGAAGGGAATTCTGGAGACGACAATAGGAATGATGTGCATATCTCCCAGGTGGAATGGCAGGTTTCTGATTGCTATTATTACCACCAATATTGTGCAATGCTTTGGGGCAACTGACAATGCACTAGGTGTGATGAAGAGTTTAAATAGCAGGCTCCCCAACCTCCAACTCACGTCTGAGACTCCATGGCCTGTGCTGACCTGCCCATTGGAATGGAAAGCACAAGATACTCTCTGCTTCCTTACTTAGAGCCTTGGGGACATGGGCAAGCTTTCCTGGGAATGGCAGTTGCCAAATCAACCATGTTTGTCTTTGCCCACTCTTGTTTCTACCTGTTAATTATTCAGCTGTAGAAGAAGGTAAAGAGGTGACAGGAAAGCCTCTACCTCAGGAGCTCCTGAAGCTCTGGCAGGTTCTGAGGACTGAACCTCAAGAACAGTGTATGAAGTTAATCCAAAATAGTGTCTCTCTTTCAGCCTTTCTCGCTCACCAAAAATTATTCACAACGAATGGTGAACATTTACCTCAGACTAGGACTGCTTACAACCCAATATCAAAATCAATCTGATATCAGAGCAGATGCAGTTGGCTTGAGAGAAATAGTGATTGACCTATTCATGCTTTACCTTGTGGACAAGAAGATATCCAACTCTCCGAAAGTCAGTAAGAAGAGAGTTCGTTCCTTCCACACTCCTGCTCCTTGGCCCAGAGACACAGAGAATGGATTAATCTTAAAGCTGTTTGGGTAATACTTTTTTGCAGCAGCCCAAGCACAGTTTGTTTGTTTTTTTAATTTTATTTATTTGACAGAGGGAGAGAGATCACAAGCTGGTAGAGAAGCAGGCAGAGAGAGAGGGGGAAGCAGGCTCCCCGCTGAGCAGAGAGCCCGATGCGGGGCTTGATCCTAGGACCCTGAGATCATGACCTGAGCTGAAGGCAGAGGCTTTAACCCATTGAGCCACCGAGGCACCCCTGGAGCACAGTTTTATACACACATGTGCATGTACACACACACATGCACACACACACACACCACAAAATCCTTCCATATCCTTACAGAGATGACAACTCTCAAGCAAGCAACAGGGCAAGAGATGGAAAATGGTGGGGAGTGTCCCTGCCAGGAGCCCCTGTGGATCCTGAAGGTGGAATGGCGCCAGCATAAATAGTTTTGAAAGCTGTGGGGATAACAGGATGAGCCTAATAGAGACATTTGTTGGACCGTTGGGGGTTATAGTTTCTCATGCATTAGAGATAGAAAATCACACCTCAATCCAGCAGTGCCAAACTACATGGATGTCCCTAGACCCCTGGGAATGAAACAAGGGAGTGAGAAGAACAATCAGACATCACCCCAACTATTAGCATAAGAAGGATATTCAAGAGGCCTTCGGGTGGCTCAATTGGTTTAGCATTTGACTCTTGATTTCAGCTCAGGTCATGATCTGGGATCATGACATCAAGCCCCACCTGAGGCTCTGTGCTCAGTGGGGGAGTCTGCTTAAGAGTCTCTCTTTGCCTCTCTCTCTGTCCTTATTCCCTGCACTCTCTCTCCCTCTCTCCAAAATGAGTAAATAGATCTTTTTTTATTTTTTTATTTTTAAAATTTTATTTATTTATTTATTTTTAGTAAATAGATCTTCAAAAAAAAAAAAAAGAGGAGGAGGAGGGGCACCTGGATGGCTCAGTTGGTTAAGCATCTGCTTTCCATTTAGGTCATGATCTCAGGATCCTGGAATAGAGCCCCATGTTGGATTCTAAACCTGCTTCTCCCTTTCCCTCTGCCACTCTCCCTGCTTGTGCTCTCTCATGCTCTCTCTCTGTCTCTCAAATAAGTAAATAAAATATTTTTTTAAAAAAGCAGGATATGCAAATAGCATCCAAAGGGATAGTGGTTCCAAGGGCAAGCTACATAGTCTGTTGGTTAGCCATCACTGAGTCTGGATAAGTCTCCTCATTCAAAGACGAATAAGTAGGTGAAACTACTTACTTCTGAATGTCCAGGAATTCCAACCTATTTGTACTTTTCCATAGTACATGAAGTAACTTTTAACACTTACTTTTTGACGTAAAATTTAATCTTTAGGGTTATACAACAAATAGGACTTAAGAGTAATAATGCCATTCATTTTCAGGTCTGCTCAATGTATGATTAAGCAAAATAAGTCACAATAACCATCCTTTCCATTATGTTACAACATGGATCATGTACCTTCATAAAATGGCTGATCAGATAAGATGTTCATTTGCCTATAAAACATAGCCATTGGTTTGTATACTTTGGCCTTTTCTCAGCCCAGGAAATTTTTTGTCAATTTTTCTTCAGGGGATCTGCAATTGCCCTTTCTAGTCTTCTGTGTCTGTGATGTTAATTTCCTTTATTGCAGAAAAGACCTGATCTTTATTACTCAGCATCCTTGTTCTTTTTTTTTTAATTAACATATACTGTATTATTAGTTTCAGAGGTAGAATTAGGTGATTCATTAGTTGCATACAACACCCAGTGCTCATTACATCAAGTGCCCTCCTTAATGCCCATCACCCAGTTACCCCGTCCTCCCATCCACCTCCCCTCCAGCAACCCTCAGTTCATTTCCTATAGTCTCTTATGGCTTGTCTCCCTCTCTGTTTTCTTATTTTATTTTTCCTTCCCTTCCTTTATGTTCGTCTATTTTGTATCTTAAATGAAAGATATGAGTGAAATCATGTGGTATTTGTCTTTCTCTGATTTATTTCACTTAGTGTAATACCTTCTAGTTCCATCCACATTGTTGTAAATGGCAAGATTTCATTCTTTTTCATGGCTGAGTAATATTTCAATATCTACATGGAAATATTATATAATAATATAATTACATAATATGTATATATTAAAATATTATATATATATACACACCACATCTTCTTTATCTATTCATCTGTCACGGATATGTGGGCTCTTCCATATTTTGGCTATCACGTATGGTTTTTATTTCAATATAATATAAAAGGATTACATATTTTTAACCAAATAAAAATGAATAAATAAAGAAAAGAGAGGAACTATGCAAAAACGTTGAAGAATAAGGAAAAACCATCATTCTGAAGACTCAAGAGTATGTCCAGAAGAAATTATTTCAAAAACTTCAGCATCAATAGTAAGAAAAATTACATTCTTTCTGTAAAATAGGCAGAAATCCATACAAATCAAACTGAGCCACAGAGAAAGCTAGATGAACTATGGGATTATTTCAGAACAATAAAAATGCAATAATGTATTTTAACTGCATTAGAAGGAATACAGAGAAAAATTAACTCTGTGAAAAGTATGCCAAAGGGTAAATTTGGAGTGGTGTTCTACAATGTAGGGGGAAAGAACAAGCAAGTAAATATTTTAAAAAGAGATACAAATTTAGATGAGGAGGCCAGTTAAAAGTGTGTGTGTGTGTGTGTGTGTGTATGTGTGTGTGTGTGTTGTAGATGAAGAAACAAAATTGCAACTGCAGTGATAATCAAAGATATAATTGAAGAAAATTTTCCTGGGCTGAGTGAAAGCACAAGTATATAAACCAATGGCCATTTTTCATAGGCAAATCAACACCTATGTTTTATATGTTTTAAAAAGAAAATACCCCTGGACACATCTTGGCAGTTTTTTAATTAAAAGGATAAAGAAAAAAGAATTTTAAAAAACAAAAAAGGATATAAATTAGTCAATTATGAAGTTTCTTCTCTGTAGCACTAGTCTTCCCAGAATAAAATGAGGGTTTTCAGAAAATTTTGAAGAAGAAAATGTTTGATCCTAAACTGTGATATACCTAGCCAAGTTGTTTGCAGATGATAAGAAAAGAAAAGAGAAACTTTGATAAGGAAAGATTTGGAAAAATACACCTCCCTCATATAGTTCCTAAAAAATATTGCAAGTCAATGAACTCCAGTTGGGAAAAAGATGAGTCAGAATTAAGCACTTAAAAATGAAGAAACTATGGCATAAAAGAACTAGCAGTGAAAATGTAAATCAGTCAAGCACAGAGCTTAGCCTATAAATAGGATTCAAAAGCAAGCAACAAAGCCATTTGTAAAAGATAAGATATAGAATTTTTTTTTAGGGAAGACTTCTTATTTTTAAGATTTTTTACTTATTTATTTGAGAGAGAGAGTGAGAGAGCATGAGTGGGGAGAAGGTCAGAGGGAGAAGCAGACTCCCCGTGGAGCTGGGAGCCCAATGCGGGACTCAGTCCCAGGACTCCAGGGTCATGACCTGAGCCGAAGGCAATTGCCCAGCCAACCTAGGCACCCTAAGATATAGAATATAAAATAATTTATGATAATCATCAGGTCCTTAAATTCCAGGTCATCTTTACAAAAACCAGGAAGAAAGAAATAAACAGGTTTCAGATTCTTTTTCTTACCTAGCTGGGAGTCAAAAAGTATTATTTTATTTTTACTTATGATCATTAGAAAAACATGGGTTTTTTTTCTCGAGATTTCTTTTTTTATTTTATTTTTTCAGTGTCCCAAGATTCATGGTTTATGCACCACACCCAGTGCTCCATGCCGTATGTGTCCTCCTCAATACCCACCACCAGGCTCGCCCAACCCCCAATCCTCCTCCCCTCCAAACCCTCAGTTTGTTTCTCAGAGTCCACAGTCTCTCATGGTTCATCTCCCCCTCTGATTTCCCCCAATTCACCCTTTCTTTCCCTCTCACAATGTCCTCCATGTTTTTCCTTATGCTCTACACATAAGTGAAACCATATGATAAATGACTCTCTCTGCTTGGCTTATTTCACTCAGCATAAAGACATATATTAAAAAATTTTTTTGGAAAAACTTTTTAAAAAAGCCACTAGTAAAAATATAAACAGTCTGGAAAAGACAGAAGTAAACAGTATCCAGTGTCAGTCTCTGTCAACCGGTTCCATCATTCTCTACCTTTCCTAATAAGTGGATAGGGAGTAAGATTTATCCCTGCTCCCCAGGAGCTACAGGACAGGAAAGAGATGGAAACACATTTTGCTTGATGTCAGAGCTTTTCAAAGATGTATGTTTAATTTCTCCATTTATGGGGTCCTGGGATTCATGGTGGGTGGGGTGTGAAGTGGGAAGGAGGAAGGTTGGGGAAGGCTTCCCTTCAAAACACTTAGAACACTTAAATGATATCTTTGTCTGTCTTTCCTACAGACTCTAAGCACCACAAAGGCAGGGACCTTTTCTGTGTCCGTAGTGTCTTACTGGAGAGACTATTGGATGGATGGATGGATGGATGGATGGATGGATGATGGATGGGATGATGGATGGATGGGTGGATGATGGATGGATGATGGATGGATGGATAGATACATGGACAGACAGATGAATGGACCCTTAGTTAATTAGACTCTTACCTTGCTCAATTTGCATTCTCCCTAGGGAGCCTAATTAATCCTACCTCTAAGGGAAGAGAGTTCACCCTCCCTCTGTAGGTCATCTGCCTTCTTTACTACAGCAGCAAATTGGAACCACGGCTGAAGGGCCTGGAGGGAGCGTTGTTCCTGCCTAAATGCCTGTGTCGCCATCAGGGAGTGCCTGCCCTGGGGAGCAGAGAGGCCCAGGCCATGTATTACTCTTTGTGACTCATAGTGCTAAAACAGGAGAGTAAGAATGCATCCTTGATCACATTATTTCTTTCTTCCTGATTTGACTTACAGCACAGAAAGCTGATCTGTGGCATAAATGAAGTGTGAGGTCAGACTTCAGTTTGTAGGGAGAAGGAAGGGCAGACAACTCGGTTATAAACCAATAATCCACCGACAGTCCTAACTAAGGTTGTCTCCGTCAGCTCTTTCTCCCCTTTGCTCTCCCGAGGGGGGAAAAAGATATTTTCTGGTGGGGAGGGCGGAGTGGAGGAAGAGTTGGGGATGCAGTCATTCGCACTACCGGCCTGGTATAAGGAGCGCCGGACTTTTAGCTCCCAGAGGACATTGTCATGGCAACCGGGATCATAGAGCAGACCCTCTTTCGGCCATTGTTCGGAGGACAAAGTCCCTGTTCAGCTTTCCACAAGCTGGTTTGAAAAAAAACACACAACCAGCCAGATAGATGCAGACACCGATAGACAGGCACTCAGAGACACAGAAAAGTCTCTCATCACCTAAGAGGAGTCAAGTTCCTTCCCACAGCTTTTAATGATCCAGTTCACCGAAACCTCACTTTTCTCTTCACCTGTGGGAACAGGAAATACTCTGATGCGGCGGAGACAGCCTACCAGTCACCAAGAAACTGTCCCGAAGCCTTTAAGTGCGCATTTCCGCCTTCCTGAAACCCAGCTCCTGGGCACCACCACAGCCCTGGTTTGCTGCTCAAAGCGGAGTCCGCCTCCTTGGGGTGTGAGGAGGACTGGGCAGAATGGAGCACGTTTTGTGGCTTCCTAGCCTGTAGCTGTCAATCTGCTGCTGACCCAAACCAGCCTGCCTTTCCACGGGAATCCAGGCCCGGGGCACCCACACAGGAAAGAGGCCTCCCGAGGTGAAGCACCCTGTGACGTCAATGGCAGAACTCTATGAAGAAATGTACGGCTTTGTGAATTTACTTGAAACTGCAAAATATAAAGCACACAGTGGGCAGCTTGACTGGTGTTGAGGCCAGAACTTCTGGCTTTGGGCCAAGGAGATGTACAGAAGCTCAGAGGAGGTCCCTTTGCTAAAGCTCAGCTTCTTAACGGTTCCCTCTCTGGCCACTTCAGGGCACAAACCACAGGGTGATCTAGAAGGGGCAGGGCTCAGAGGTCACCTGGCCTACACCAACAGAGCCCAGTGAGAAAGTAAGTACAGAGAGGTTAATGACTTGTCCAAAGACACATAGCCAGTCCATGCAGAAGTTGGACTGGAACAAATCCAGGACTTCCGGAGGCTGAGTAGATAATGAGGAACATAATGAGGAACACTGATTTGATCTGCTAGGCAAAGAGTTCAAGGCCTAGCAGATCAAATCAGATGCTGAAAACTGAGCACCAGGACCCACAGGAATCTCATGAGATTATTTGCAGAGTAACAATATAATACTAACCATAATTTACTGTGAACCCGCACTGTGCCGGCCACTTTCCCAGGTGCTTCACGTACATTATTTCTTCTGGCAAGGTTGGTTATCCCCATTTAACAGATGGACAAAGTGAGGCTGGAAGGATATAAATTTCTTGCCCAAGACCATCTGGATGCTGAGAAGAAATGTTGAGTCTCCCGAGTCTTTCTCCCCTCAAAACTGGAGTCTTGACTCGTTATGCTACTGACTTTCATCAAAAAGAGGGGCAAGGAGCTGAATTCCTCATTTATTCTGGGTTCCCTTATGTTCAGACCCCAAACTAAGACATCTCTCAGAGAAAGTCAGGACACAAAGTTAAGACAAAAAGTGTAGAATTTCTCAAAGAAAAATAGATTCATGAATTGAAAGGAGGTTGGCTGGGGTTACATGTGGGTGGAAGTTAACGGTTTTTGGACTGGCGTGGGGTTATTTGTGTGTGTTTGCTTTGAGGTAAACACCAAGATTCGATTTGTCTTTTCCTGACATTTAATGTAGGGCCAGAATTCTCCTAGTAGACCAGGCCAAAGGAATGGGCCTGTTTTTTTTCTAAACCTTGGAAGCCAGAGGACTTATTAAAGTTGGTCAGACATTGATACCGCACACCAGGGCTCCTTTGAACACTTGACAGGGCTGGATTCCAGAAGGTCTAATTTGTTAGAGAACGTAGGGAAAGCTCCAAGATGCCCACCAGTGGACGGCGCCATATTAGTTCACTCCCAGAAATCCCTACCTATTGTCCTCCCAACAAACCCTTGGTTTGCTCACTAGCTAGAGGAGAAATAAGACAGGCATTTCAGAGCAGTACGGAAGTTATTCTTCCCTTGGGTTGACTCTGAGGCCAAGGACTAAAGCACTAGTGTAGGGGTTGGGAAAACCTCAGATCAGTTCCCAACCTTGAACTTAATGACTCTTGCTCTGTGGTATTTTACTTTTCTCTTTATCATGTTATTGGAGTTGATTGAAAGGAGGGGTGTCCAGATTACTCCAGAGCACCATTTGCAGTTTAGTCTAATGGACGTGTACCAAGGTACATGTTGCTAACCCTAGAGAGTAGGGGGAGGGGTATGAAGTCCACCTAACAGTGCTCCCTCTCTTCCTAATCTCAGTTCTGTTATGCTCAGTTCAAGAACATATACATAATTTACTCACTATGTGTCAGCCACTGGGCCAGGCACTATGGCTAGAGAGATGACTGAGACAAAGTTCTTACTGTCCAGACCCTTCCATTCTAATAAGAGGGACAAAGACAGGTAAATATAATTACAATGAGGACATGAGGCCTATAATATTAGATGTACACAGAAGGAGGGGGCGCCTGGGTGGCTCAGTCAGTGAAGCGTCCGACTCTTGATTTTGGCTCCGGTCATGATCTCAGGGTTGTGAGATCGAGCCCTGCATCAGGCTCCACGCTCAGTGGGGAATCCACTTGAGATTCTCTCTATTCCTCTCCCTCTGCCACCTCTCCCCCAGCTCTCTCTCTTTCTCTCTCTCTAAAGCAAATAAATCTTAAAAAAAAAAAACAAAGAAGAAGAAGTATGCAGAAGAAATGAAAATAGTACAGAGGACTGAGATATTAATTGTCTGAGAGGGTCAAGGAAGACTTTCAGAGAAGCTGATGCAGTAAAGAAAGTTTCAAAGGATGAGCAGGAGTTCAGAGGTGAAAGTGGGAGAGATGACAAAGGGAAGAAAGAGCAGGCAAAAGCACAGAAGCAAGAAACACAGGGGCCTCAGGCCTTTTATGGAATGTGGCTCCCCACCTGTCCTGTCAGCACCGTGGCTCCGAGGCACAGGGATAATCAGCAGGTCTGACAGCTAATAAAGAGTTCCTCTCTCCAGCTTCTAGCCTGTACCTCCCATGGGTCTCTGATCCCCTGGCCTCCGGTCTTCTGCTCCTACTCCTGGCCTCTGGGTCTCTGGCCCCAATGACATGTTACGGTTCTACTTGCCTGACTTTGATCTCCTAGACTCTTGGGGTCATGAGCCACCCTGTGATCTGCAGCTATGAACAAGAGACCCTCCTCCTTCCACCATCCTCTGCGGTACCCTAAAAGAGAGGCCAGCCAGCCAGAGACCAGACCCATACAAGGACCTGCACCTCATCTAGAGCTAGAAAGAAAAATGTAAGTGGGAGAGAGACATGGCAGGAGACAGCTCTCAAGGTGGGCTGCAGACCAATCTGATCCCTGCTGAAGTCTGGACTTTATCCTGCAGGCCTGGGGAGCCGCCAGAAGGCGTGGTACAGGGGCTGGTAGAGTCTGCTTTGCCTTCCCTGGGGTTACTCTGCTGGTTACTCAGGATGCTTGTACTGGAGGGAGACAGACTAGGAACAAGGGAAAAAAATCGACCCAGGAGGCTATTGCAATAGTCCGAGTAAGACTTGAGGAGAGAAAACCAGGTCTCCCCTGCCACTCACTGCTGGGGCACTCAATCAGCATCTCCTTGGGGGTGGGGGGAAGAGGATAGAGCTGGAGTCCCTTTTAATCAGCCTTTGTGGTTCCACAGCTGTCCATCATGACTCTGATTCTTACACTGGGGGGCTGCCTCCTCTCTTTCCTTCTTCTTCTCCCTCCCTCCTTCCCTCCTCTGCTCTGCTTCCTTCCTCCTCCTCCTGCTTATTCCTCTTTCTCCCTCCACCCCCTCCCTCTCTCTGACACACCCTGGAGAGAAACAGGAAAAAGTAAAAGAGAAAAGCAAGTCTGAACCATAAAAAAAAAAAAAAACAACTGAAAAGGGGCACCTGGGTGGCTCAGTCTGCTAAGTGGCTGCCTTCAGCTCAAGTCGTGACCCCGGGGTCCTAGGATCCAGCCCCATGCCCCCTGCTCAGCAGGGAGACTACTTCGCCCTCTCACTCTGCCCCTCTCCCCCACTCATCCTCTCTCTCTCTCTCTCTCTCTCAAATAAATAAATAAAATCTTTAAAAAGAAGAAGAAGAAATTGAAGAGCAATCAGCGTGTGTCTGTGAGAGGCAGGTACCACCTGGAAGAGTACGACCCTTGCCACTTGAAAACAGAAGCCCCTGCATCAGGGGGACCAACAAAGGCTTGATTTTTCTTGCTTCTGGAAATTCTGGGGTGCTCCACAAATATTTAAAAAAAAAAAAAAACCTCCTGTCATAGATTCCATCCCCTCGGAGGCTGCAGGCAGAAAACACAGCCCTCTCCAACGATCCTGCCAACAATGGGAAATAGAGACTCTCGGGCCCACGTTCCAGCCTCCCTCAGACCACCCATCCCCTTTAACTTGCCCAGAACTGTCCTCAGGGACTGTCCCAGGTCACAGCAACCTGTTTACAAACATCTAGAATTCCCAGGCACTTTTAGGACAGGGGACCCGAGATGTGTCCAAGTGGGCAGCAAAGTCTTCTCTAAGAGAAGCTGCTCCTGCAGATCTATTTATGCCAATGTAAACACTTGCCAAGGAAACGAGGCATGTGGGCATGCGTTGGCCCCGCAGGCCCTCGGGTGGCTGCAAAAGGCAACTGGAGAGTCACATGTCATAACAGTGGAAAGGACATATGCAACTATTCTTAGCCCTGGAATGTATACACTGTCTCCCTGCCCAGTGCTTCTTTCCCGAAGTTCTAGAAAACTGCGAAAGCACCGTTCGCATAAACAAATCCAGAACTCTCCCAGGACAAATCATTTGCCAACTGAAGGAAGGTCTGGGTTTAGGGTTTCACTTGGATCCAGAAGTGGGAGCTCTCCGGAGGGACCAGCCGGGCCGGGCATTGGTGGACGTCGCCACGGCAAACCAAGGTAAGGATCTCTAATGCTTAATTCTTCCGCAGCTAGACTGCCCGGTGTCCCCTCCAGGAAACCCTGCCCAGAGTATTGTTTGGTCTCTGCTTTCTCTTTGTCACACCTCCAAAACAAAACCCCCAAAGACTCTGTAAAATCATGTTTTTAAAAAATAAGTTGCAAAGGCCCATTTTCACCCTTCAGTACTCTCTCGCTACCAGAGGGCCACGCGCCCAGAATGACTAACCCCCAGAAAGACGCTTACACGAGTTTACTAAATAACGGACACGCTGAGAAGCGGGAGCAAGGCTCACAGGTTTGGGCTGGTCAGATGCACGGACTGTCATCTTGCTGCAGCCCCTGACCCTCAGGTAACTTCCAATGAGGTTGGTAGTTCTGTTGTTTTTTTTTTTTTCCCCTTCTCAGATTATCTGAAGACGCTCTTTGCCTATCACCTTTGGGAGTAATCATAACCAAAAAGAGAGGCGTCGGCTGTGAGGTCTGGGGTGTAGGTGGCCTCTCTTTCCACTCTGCACTAAGCAACATTCTTGGCAATACCCACAAGCATCTTAGGGAATGGACATAGGTGCTCTGAGTCTCGGAGACACCACAGCTAAACCCTTCAGCACACGCTTCCCCTGGGGACCTCGCCCCCTCCTTGTAGGATGGACGAGGAGTTGCCCGATGGGCTGCTCTTCAAAGACCACGACTTCTCCTCTGACTTATTGAGGCAGCTCAATGACTTGAGGCAAAACGGGCTGCTGACTGATGTCAGCATCTGTGCCGGGACCTGGGAGGTCCCCTGCCACCGAAGCGTACTGGCCTCCAGCAGCCCCTACTTCCGGGCCATGTTCTGCAGCAACTTCCGGGAGAGAAGGGAGGCCAAAGTCCAGCTGAAAGGCGTCGACCCCGCGACTCTGGACCAGATCATCTCGTACGTGTACACCGGGGAGGTGCCCATCACGGCCGAGAACGTCCTGCCTTTGATGGAGGCAGCCTCCATGCTGCAGTACCCCAAGCTGCTGGAGGCCTGCTCCTCCTACCTCCAGAGCCAGCTGACCCCCAGCAACTGCCTGGGCGTGATCCGGCTCTCTGAGATCTTGAGTTGTGAGACCCTCAGGAAGAAAGCCAGGGAGGTGGCCCTGACGTGCTTCCCCGAGGTGGCCGCCTCGGCCGACCTGAAGGAGCTCTGTGCCTTGGAACTCAGAGACTACCTGGGTGATGACGGGCTCTGCGGGGAGGAGGAAAAGGTGTTCGAGGCCCTCATGGTTTGGATCAAGCATGACCTGCAGGCCCGGAAACGACACGTGCGGGAGCTGTTCACACAGGTCAGGCTCCAGTACATCCACCCGGCCTTCTTCCACCACTTCATCGCCAACGATGCCCTCCTGCAGTCCTCACCCTCGTGCCAGACCATCCTGGAGATGGCCAAGAGGCAGATGTTTGCCACCTATGGCGCCACCAGTGCCCCAGACCTCCAGCCTCCATGGCACGTGCCCCCAAGAACCTCTTACCAAGACTTCCTCATCCTCCTGGGGGGGAGGAAGGACAACCAGCAGACCACCAGGGACGTTCTGCTGTACAACACACAGACCAACCAGTGGCAGAACCTGGCCAAACTCCCGACCCGACTGTACAAGGCCTCGGCCGTCACCTTGCACCGCAGCATCTACGTGATGGGAGGCATGGCTGTCGGGCCAGGGAAGAACGTGCCCAGCCACAACGTCTACATCTACTCCCTGAAGCTCAACCAGTGGAGGCTGGGGCAGCCCATGCTGGTGGCCCGCTACTCCCACAGCAGCACTGCCCATAAGAACTTCATCTTCTCCATTGGGGGCATCGGAGAAGGGCAGGAGGTCATGGGCTCCATGGAGAGATACAACAGCATCTTCAACATCTGGGAGAGTACGGCCAGCATGCCTGTGGGGGTTCTCCACCCGGCAGTTGCTGTGAAAGACCAAAGACTCTACCTTTTCGGAGGAGAGGACATCATGCAGAATCCTGTACGCCTTATCCAGGTAAACGGCTGGTCTTTCCCATCATGGAAGTGCATGAGTGTACACCATACACGTTCGTGTGTGTACACATACAAACATGTGTGCGCATGCATATGCATACACATGGATACATGCATGCATGAGCACGTGCACACATACCTATAATACACATACACGCTACCATTCGCAGAGGAAACATACAGGGCAAAGGAAAGGAAAGTTGGAATGGAGGGAGGAAAGAAAGAAGTTTCAATTCAGCAAGACTTTAACCATTTATGAATTCTTGTTGCGTAAGATTAACACATACAAGGGAATGTCAGATATAATCCCTGTCCATGAAGACTTTATCTTCTTTTGAGGAATAAAATTAGTATCTCTAAAAGTTCAAAAAAATGAAAAATAAAAGTCCAAGCTAGAACACACGGAATATCAGAAAGTGAAGTTCTATAGGAATTTCGCAGATGCCTCTAACCCAAATCAGCAAGGCCTTAGAAGAGTCTCAAGCATTGGTCCACAGTCTATTAGCAAATCCCTGGGAACCCAACCTCAGATTAGCTGAATCAAAATCTCTTTGTGGGGGGCCTGACATACACCTGTTACAGACATCTCCAGGCGTTTCTAGGGAGCAGCCGGGTTGGAGAACCCTGGCCTTAAAATGATAGGTAGATGCTAATATCACCAACAAGCTCTCCGAGAAGTGTTATTAATAGAGACCAACATCTCAGAATATTAAGTGTTTTATGCAAGTTCTAAGCTCTGCAGTTCACGTAATGATATGAAAAACTTGAATAATGAGCCTGTCTTTAAAGATGACCGAGGAGCTCCCTGGTAGTTGCTTTGTTCATCGATGAGAGCTATCTTGAGTCCGAGTCCCGGTAAGAGCCCCGGGGAGGTCTGAGCAGGAACATCCACTTACCCCCCAGGGGCTTCGGGACAATTGCGATTCACGTGCTGACTGGAGGGGTGCTCTAAGAGCATGGGGCCTGCCCTAAGCCAGTCTAGAGGGAATCGGGGATGGTGTGAACTTTCAAGGTTGGTTCGAGCTGACGTGAACATGGAGGCAAAAGAGAGAAGGCGGGTAAATGAAGAGGGAGAGTCACTGGGAAGATAGAAGGACCTCACTTGGATGGACACAGGGGCAGGAAGCTTTTCTGAGCAGAGGCAGAGTCCTCTGTTGAGGGAAGGGTGGTGTTCCTGGGTAAGGGAACAGTTGGACCGAAGGCTCTGGGGCAGAAAGGGGCACAGCCCATTGCCTGGAGGGACTGACAGCCTGACCATGTAGCTGGGACACAGAGCGGGAGTTGAAAAGGCGGTATGCCTAAGTGGACCTTGGGGTGGGAGGGAGAGGGGTTAGTCCCCACATGATGTCCATCAACCCCCTTCTCAAGCTGCCCTGAGTGACCCCCCTTCACCCAGACTGCTGCCCCTGAGCTCCTACTATAGGAATTCTGGAACATTCCCAGGGGATAGGTGTTTGTGGCGATGAGGCTGACCCAGCAGGCTTTCTAGGCCTTGTCAAGGAATTGGGGTTGTAGCCTAAGAGTAACAGGGTGGCTGAAGTCATCAAATTTGCATTTTTAGAAGTTCCCTCTGGATGCCCTGTGGAGAAGGGATTGGAGGGGCCTGAGTAGACAAAGGGAGGAGAGCTGGGGACTGTTCTAGAGGTCCAGCCAGGATGACCGTGGCTTGGGCTAAGCTGGTGCCAGTGGAGATGGAGAGAAGTAACAAGCTTCCACTTAATCCTTATTTTTTCTTGCCTTCATTTCCCCAGCCCATATTTTCAGCTCTTCTCTGGCCATCTAGGCAGATTTGGAGTCTGTTGCAAATCCTGCTCATTTGTTTGAGCCCAGAGAGACATGTTCTGCTCCCCACCAAGCTCTGGCCACACAATGGGGATGTAACAAAGGGCTTCTATGTAGAGCTAGAACCCCTCCCTCTTTTCAAAAACTACTTTTCAAAATGAAGTCAACAAATATGCTAATGACTTCACATTGCAAAATCATTATTGATTTCCTAAGAATAAATATAAAGCTCAGAAAAGCTTTCTAGCTGGCATATCAAAAAATGAATAGTACCATGGAACAAGATGCTTGCAAAGGCAGGGGAAAAAAAAAACCCACTAACATGTGAGTAATCCTTTTTCACTTCAGTGGTAAGAGGGAAAGGGGAAAAGCATTCATGGAAGCTTTTCTATCTACTTAGCCTTAGCTTTGAAATGGTAATTTTATTCCTTCAACTGTAGCGTGAGATCAGTGCTTGGGGGTTGCTTGATGGAGTAGGTTGGATTTTCTGGCACAGGTTCAGTTTTCTTTACAGGATGGTTCTTCTGCATGCGTGCATTCTTTTAGGGACTACTGAGTAGTGGTGTCGCTGTGTAATGTGTGTGTGTATGTAGACCTTTCTCCCTGGCCTTCTTTCTCCCTCTGTTTCTGGATGGCATTGAGCAAATCCTTTACTGTAACAAAGTATCACTTCCTCCACTGTCAAACACCATCTTTGGTATCCTTGCCCCCAGCTCTCTGGGGGTATGATGAGGATTATGAGCAGATGTTTAATCTATCTCGGAAATCATACCCCAAACTTGCTGACAAAGAACAGAAAGCAGGGAGGCAATTACTCACTCAGTGTTTGCTTTTACTCCAAGGATCCCACTTTCCAGTGGCATCTATGTATTTTCAGATGAAACCATAAGGCTTAACAGCTATCGAGATTGCCCCTGTATCTAGCACATGGCCTTGTCTAGACTTCACCAACTTCAAGAATGGAGAGACCTCAAGAGGTCTTCTGTCTCAAAATGCTCCATCAAGAGAGGCAACACCTATATGGCCCCAGGCAGAGTCATGACTGTGGTGGTTAAGAACTTGGACTCTGGGCTCAACCAGACTAGCTCTTCCATTCCACTTAGCTGTGTGACTTTGGGCCTGTCACTTAACCTCTCTGAGCCTCAATGATCTAATGTGAAAAATGGGGGCAAGTAATGGTACTTACTTCATTGGTTGGTTGTGAAGATCCAATATGGTGAAATGATAAAAAAAAATAGAGTGTTTCATATGGTAGCAATTAAATTTTATATAGAAAATTTAATTTTCTATATTTTCTTTTGGCAAAAATATTTTCTTTGGCAAATAAATGTTTTGCCCCTTCTTTTCTTATACGAACTCCATCCTAAATCTCTTGTGCTAAATTTTGCTAGTAGTGAACTAATTTATATTTGATATTTGAACTTTATTTAAGCTGAAGGGGACATGTTCTGGGAATCCTGCTTTGAGACTCTATTTCAGACCATGGCCAAGGAGCCCCGCCCTACCTCTTTGCTCTTTCTCTTTTTTTCTCATGCTTCCTCTACGATTCTAATGACTTTCAGGCATAACTATTCAAAAGCCTTCCTCACTTAGCCCCACATGTATTCTTGGCTCTAAGGCCCTCTCTGATACACGGGAACATTTAGAAATTTAAACATGAGCCGGAAATAGAAATGATTGAGAAATCACTGGTTTTATTAAGACCCAAGTTGCTCCATTTCCCATTAAAAAAAAAAAAAATGTCCCAAGCAAGGTAAGCAAACACATACCACAATGCGTAACTCTTGGTCCATTCTATAGAGACATAGCCAAGGATCTCATGGGGTCACATAAAGACCAATTCCTAGTAATATATACTTTCTGTTATTTGATTACATTTTATTGATAATAATACACACCTACATTTTAAAAAGTGAAAAGAAAAAGAACCCTATTTCACTCTCTTAAATACTACTTCTATCTTTTACAAAGTATGTATCACTTTACAATGCAGCACCACGATTATATTTCCTCCCTCAGGTTTATCACATTTCCAGAAACACGTGGTTCAAAATGGAGACGAGGATGATCAAGAATGTGTGCGCTCCGGCCGTGGTGCTTGGGGAGCGGATTGTTATCGTAGGAGGTGAGTTTGAACAGAAGGTCGCTAGGCTCGACACAAACTTGGCATCTCCCATGGAAAAAGGGTCACTGATAGACAGATGTTGTTCTACCAACACAGTGTTTTTAAAAGCACGTCTACCCAAGTAGGGGAGTGTGGACAACATGACAAAGTTCTCTTCTCATCCAGAAGTTTCTCCCTGTCTTCCTCTGTAAACAAGGAATGAAATAATACCTACTTCACGGAATTGTTGTGATCATAAAATGTGCTCGCGTATCTAAAGCACTTAGCACTATCCCAGATACATAGCAAATACTCAAAAAATGTTTGCTACTGTTCATAATATTAGCTGCTAATGGATCATTTCTCTGCGACTGCAGTAGAGTGTCTTGGTTAAGAGGTTTTAGGGCCAGACCTGTTCAAATCCCGCTGTATGCTCTTTGGCAAGTCATTAATCTTTTTCTGTGCCTCTGTTTGCACCCCTGTAAAATGGGGATCCTAAAAGCGGGGAGTGGTGGGGCCCAGATAGCGCTGTTGTGGGAACTGTTCTTGAATTCCCAAGGCTCCTTCTCTGGATTATTAAGGCTCCTGGGGGGAGGGGAGCATGTGAGAGAGAAGAAAAAGCCAAGGAGACAGAGAAAGCTCTGGAATCAGGAGGCTGCTCCCAAACTAATGTTGCCTTGACTTGAGGTTAAGGATATAGGGGCCAGAATCAGGCAGATCTTAGTCTAAACCCCAGTTCTGCCACACACTGGACATTGGGCAGCTTACCAAAACATTCTATACCTTAGTTCAGAGGCCAGCCTTGGTACTAGGCAATGGCAAAGATCAGACACGTTTCCAGACCTCAGACTTCCTGCCCCGAATGAGCAATGCTGAGCTTGCCGACATGCCATTGGTTTTCAGGTTACACAAGGAGGATTCTTGCTTATGACCCTCAATCCAACAAATTTGCCAAGTGTGCGGACATGAAAGACCGGAGAATGCACCACGGGGCCACAGTGATGGGGAACAAGCTCTACGTGACGGGCGGGCGGCGGCTGACCACAGACTGCAGCATTGAGGACTTAGCCTCCTTTGACTGCTATGACCCTGAGACGGACACCTGGACGTCCCAGGGACAGCTGCCCCACAAACTCTTTGACCACGCCTGCCTCACTCTCCAGTGCATACCCCACAGCCCCACCTTCCCATGAAATTGGGGAGTAACCGTGGGTCTTAGTCAAGATGCTTTCTGTTGCAAGAGACAAAAACCCAACTCAAAGGAGCGTAACCCCAAAAGGATGCAGGGAGTGCCCACAGGACTGAAAGTTCCAGAGCCTGGAGGCCTGGAACCAGCTATACTGTTGGCAGAACTCTCCATCTCTCTCTGGCTCTCCACACCCCCACCCTGTCTCCCTCTATCTCTCCCCTTCTCCCCCCACTTTCCCTCCTTTTCTACCTCTGTTAGACTTCATGCTACAAACAAGCTTCTGTATCCACAAAGGATGAAGACAGTGGACGACTGATAAACTCGGACTCAACATTTTCTAAAGATGTATCTCCAAGAAAGAACACCGTGATCTCTATATTAACCCTGAGAATAATCCTAATAGGCTTTTTCTTAATTTCAAGCCTCCCTCTTGAGCCAATCACTGTTTCCAGGGCTTGCGCTACTCCAACAGTGTGATCCCAGAGCACGACCCTACAGGCAGAGGTCGCACTATTATCGTTGACAGCTCATCCAAACTGCACATCATGAGATAGAAGCAGTTTCCCAAAGAAAGAACTGCTGAGCTGACCAAAACCACATCTGCCCAGAGCATCGTGGAAATCCAGAACAAAAGGGGTCCCTGGAAGCACAGGGTCCAGGTGGCAATGTGGGAAACTGGCTACGACAGTGTTTCTTTGCATTCTGTGGATGTAATAAATTGGAATTCCAGGAACATGTGTGCAATGCAGTATCTACTGTTTGCAAAATTATCTATGCGGCCAGAGTAAAGTTTGTTTCTAGCGCCAAATGATGTTTTTCTCCAGCCTCTGGGGAGCTATAAACCTGCAGAATTAATCAGGATTTTCATTTTGGTAAATGTTATGAGAATCGCTCTTCTGAGGAAAGTCAACAAATTCCTTCAGAGATTCCAGCAATTACTGCCCTGTCCATGCCAGGGCTGATTACCCCCACAGCCCTCTTGATCCGAAAGCGCCTCCCAAACTGGCTCAGTCCTAAGCTCAGGAATAAACTGAAGATGGCAGCACATTATAATCACCTGGCAGTCTTCTCCCCAGCGATGGAAGCATCTGGAATGGGTCTCACTTCCCTGAGCCTGGCACCAGTCTGCTCTCAAGCTGGAACCTTCCTCCCCACCCTGCTCTCCAGATTCATGTTCTGGACTTTTCCTTTCTTCCTAATTTGTATTCTTTGCACTGCAGTTTCTCCTGCTGGGGTCTGAGGCCACCCACGTAGCTGTGGTCTAGACACCCTGCCCAGATTGTCAGCCCCTGTTCCTCATCCTGGATGTTGTCACCTTAGTGATTGGCTGGCCTCTTACTACAGCCCATTCTCTTTGCACGTCTCAGTTCAGGCTCTCCATCCCCCCCTCCCTGTACAAGGTAACCGGTGACACCTCCAGTGTCTAAAAGGAAGTGCGTTTTGATTTCTCATCTGACTGGACCCGTCAATAGCGTACCACACAGATGACCCTCCCTCCATCTTGAAATGCCTTCCTCACTCTGCCTCTGGGACACCACTCACCCTCTTTTCCTACTCTCTGCACATCATCCTTGTCTCTTTCTTTCCCCGCTAGTAAAGGGTGGTGCAACCCAGGCCTCAGCCCTCACACCTGTGCATCTACCCTCACGCCGGAGGGAGCGAGTCCCCTCATGTGTGGCTTTTCCTTCCCATTGAGCGCTGCTGCCTTCCTGCTGTTCTCCATTTCCAGACTCCACTGCTCCCCCCGTGTTTCCGCTTGGATGTTAGATACCTCAAAGCCAACATGTTCACCATCATTTTTTCCTCACCAAACCAACTCCTCCCGTGGTAGGCCTCCCCAGCCTGGGAGACAGAAACACCTGTCCCCCAGCTTCTCAGGCCCAAAGACTTAGACACTGCTCTTGGTTCTTCTCCCTCACACCGCACTCTGTTTGGTTCAGGAGCCCCAGACCCAGCCGCCTCAGCGGCCACTGCCCTTAGTCTGGTCCAAGCCGCCATCTTCTCTCATCTACGCCCACCACTGGTGTCTCTGCTTCTACCTTCACCCCCAAATCTCTCTCCACCCAGCAGCTGGGGACGTCTTTCACAAACATGTAAGTCAGAAGAGGTCATCCCCTTGTTGAAAACTCTCCAAAGCTTATACTGGAATGAAAGTAAAAAACTTAATAAATAAATTTTTTAATTTAGAAAAAAGAAGAAACCAAAGCCTTCCCAGCTTTCTCTGACGCCTTCCAGAGATCCACAAGATTGCTCCCGCACCTCACTCCATTCCCCTTCTGCTCTCACCTCCCACCGTGTCCCCCCACTCAGTGTCAGCCACACTGGCCTCGGGGCTCACACATCTGTGTTCACCCTCACGGTGCCACAGGGTTCCCTCCCTCACCTCCCTCGGGTGTCCGCTCAGAGTTACCTCTCCTCACTGCCCTGATCCAATCTGTCCCCGTGTCCTGTCAGGGACAGTGGACCCTCAGTCCCTCTGTCCTCACTGCCTTGTCATCCACTGAGCAGCCTAAGTGGCCTTGCTGCTTCCACGCCTGTCAACCTCTGATCCTTCCTTGAACAATAGCCAGGCTAATCTTCTCAAAACACAACCCTGTTCATATTCGCCTCCTGCTTAAAGTGACTTTAAAGCTTCCCAGAGACCTTTGCAGAGAGCCCCGGTCCTTCCTCTTGCCCCCAGGGCCTTTGCCACCAGCACCTGCCTGGCCCTGGCCCAAGCCTTCTCCTGCTCCCCAGTGCACCCCACCCCCGCCCCTGCTCCAGCCAGCCTTCGTCACTTCCCCTTCTCCTGCCTCTCTCTTGTCTGACGCACACCTCTCTCCCCTCTTCACCTGACGTAATTTCAATTCACACCTCACCCGCCAGATTAAAATTCACCACATCAGAGGCCTTCCGAGCCCTCCTACCCTAGCCTGGGTGGGCTCTCTCTCCTATTAAATGTCCCTACTGTTGCTATACATCCCCTCTGAGACCCTCATCCTGCTTGTAATTACTTGATTACTGTCTTCCCCTCCAGGCTCATATCTGTCCTATTCTCATCCACATTCCCAGGGCTGGGCTCAGCGCCGGCCACATGCGTCACAGATCCTCAATAAGTAGAGCATGAGTGCATTAAAGAATGAATTTTCTGGGGCGCCTGGGTGGCTCAGTGGGTTGGGGCCTCTGCCTTCGGCTCAGGTCATGATCTCAGGGTCCTGGGATCGAGCCCCGCATGGGGATCTCTGCTCAGCAGGGAGCCTGCTTCCCCCTCTCTCTCTGCCTGCCTCTCTGCCTACTTGTGATCTCTCTCTCTGTCAAATAAATAAATAAAATCTTAAAAAAAAAAAAAAAGAATGAATTTGCTGAATCCACACTACCTCTAGAAGCTCCATCTCAAACTCGGACGTTACTGGGGATAGTCCCTGGGGTAAGCACCTCAGATCCTCCGCTGAGGGATCACTGTGTCCTTCCCTCTTCCCCTTCCCCTTTCCCACCCTGGGGAAGAAGTTGCATGGCCCACCTAGGTCAGGCCTGGAGGCTGAGAGCTTGTCCTAGGCGGTCCTTTTTGCCTGGAATTGGAAGTGGGAGTGTTGCCATCTTAAACTCCTTCTGCGGCCTCCAGAATTCCTTCTGTCAGAGACTTGCTAATGCCTCCACTTTCCTTCCCCTTCGTCTTAATCCAAAATGTACTAAGCTGTCTGAGTCTTTGGCGGCTCGGAGCCTGTCCAAGTCTCACTGTGGCACAGAAGAGCAAAGTAAATTGTCCCCTGGAATTTCTAAAGAAAGATGGCACCAGGGCTGGACGTATTCAGACCCACGTGGCAGGCCAGCTTCGTGCGTCAAGTAAAACGCTCCGCGGCAGGTGCATTCACACACTTGGGCACCCCCTGGCCACACCCCACATCGGAACGGGGTTATGAAACGCCCCTCAGGCCATAATGCATGCTTTCCAACCCGCTGAGGATAATCCCAGTCCAAAAAGAAAGAGACAGAAAGTTTTGGCATGAGGCTTCCTTCGTCTCACTGACTGAGGAGAGAGTCATGGCCCAGAGCTGAGGTCAGAGTATATTTAGCCGGCAGCAGTTAAACTGAAACATTTTAAGTAAAAAAATGTCAGAGAGCCTGACTAATCATCTCAACAGGCAACACAGGAAGGGGCAAAACTGAAGTGGAATAAGAGCGAAGCAAGAAAACACTAACAAAAATATCAAACACCCTGTCCCAACATAAACCAGTGAGCAGAAGAGAAGCCAGCAGAGAAAATGGCGTCCACAGAAGAAAGCGGCTGACTTTACCTTCACCACCTATAACAAAATTCTGTAGGGTCCCAGAGGACGAGGACTATGACAGGTCTTACTCAGACACTTTGTCCTTCTCAGGATATCTGACACAACCCTGCCTCACCCCAACATGCCATGCATGTCCTCTGTGCCTCCGCACACGCTATTCCCTCGGCCATGATGCCTTTCCCTGCCCTGCCCACTCAACTCTTACTCAGCCTTCACCTCCTCTATGGAGCCTTCTCCAAACTTTCTACCCTCCCTCCCTTTATTCCAGCTCCTTCCACATTGCAGCATTTCCAGCCCTTGTTCCTGGAACTGGAAGGGGAGCTCTCCACAGGGGCCCTCAGAGTCTTGGTCCCTATGAACCTCTGGGCCAAGTTCAGTCAGTACCTGGCACACAAACGGGGTTGACGCGCTTGCAGAATAAATGAGCAGACGCATGAGTGAATAGGCCCTAAACATCACTGGAGGATACGGGCTGCTCCTAGTGCAAAGAAGGGCTTCGTTACCGGACAAGCTGTCACTCTTTACCCTGGAGCTCCGTCACCCCAGAATCTGTCTCCAGGATCACGTGGCCTCCTTCCGAGTGTGTCCTCTTCTGTCTCTTATTGGATTTAGGGCCCACCCTAAACTAGCAGGATCTCATCTTGATCCTCACCTTAATGACACCTTGAAAGACCCTATTTCCAAATAAGGTCACTTCTGGGTTCCAGGCGGCCAGGCATTATTCAGCCCATCGCAGATACCATCACCCACAAGAAGGCATCCCCCGCCCCGTCACCCCGGGCAGAGCCACATGGCACGGACTCTTCCTCCTCTTCCCCATTTCTCCAGGGTATCTCCTGGGCGGGGACTGTGTCTTTCATCTCTGTATCCAGCCCCACAGGGCCGGGCCTTGCAAAGATACCCAGTAAATGTGCACTAAACTCAGCTCAGCCATTTCACAGGGGTTAGCAAACACTGAATGGGCCCCAAGGCCAGGGTATAGAAGACACAGCTTCCGAGCAGCTTCCCAAGAGGCCAGCGTGAACAATACGGCCCAAATGCCCATCCAGAAGGAATTCGGGTCAGCCATAAGAAATTATGTGAGAGAACGAATCTGTTAACACAGTATCATCGGCAACGTCCTCTTCTTGATCTTGCCAACATAAGCCTATGGGTGACATCATGAGAGTGAATCCAATGCTGAGGATGCTGGGGCCCGGGGGTGGGGGGAAGGGAGTCTGGTTTCTGAAATGTCAGCTTTCACGCAGTCTTATAGGAATTCTAGGCTCCCGTTCAAATGCCACGTTATTCTCCTCATGTGGGGAACTTGGTTTCTGTTTTCCCTAAGGATCTCCGTGAGTCTCTCTTCCTCCCGATTTCACTGATTTGATTCAATTCGAATTCCAGGGCCCGCAATCCAGAATTCCCTGGTAACACTGCCGTAACAAGCCAGGGGTCCAGAAAAAATGGTGCCTTGAGGACACAGACAGGGATTCAGGAGTCTGGGACATTTCTAAGTTAGAAAGATGCAGACAGGAAGGTCTGTCTTATTCCAACTCAGGGGCTGTCTTTGCCGTGTCCCCAACAGTCCCATCAGCCCTGTACCCATTCAGAGACCAGATGGCCACCTCAGGACAACTGTAAAAATCAGAACCTTCCAAAAGGGGTTAGAACAGAAGCAATGTGGAGACATCTACACTCAAGATAAGACCAAGGAGAAAAATAGCAGAATTCATTAGCAGAATCTCTGAGACATCTATCTTTAGTAAAGTATTTGAAGAAAAAAGGGAATTCATCTCTACTTGGAGTATAGATTTATTTGACTTATTTATCTGAAGAGCAAAACTGAGACTGGTAGTGGATTTGCCCATTTACTAAGCACTGAACCCTCATTACCTAGCTCGGTTAACACAAGAACCTTCTGGCATCTCCTGAGTACCCTTCCTGACCACCCTAATGAGCCCCCCCACCCCACCCACTGCATTGCTCTCTCACGCTCTCTGTTTCTTCTCTTTATACCTTTTATCATAATTATTTATTGTTTTATTTGCTTTTCTGAGTTCATTTAATTGACACTCCCACCCAAACGGAAGTTCCCCAAGAATAGAGCACATGGCTGCCCTGTTCAGATCTGTTTCCCCAGCACCTGACAGAGAAGGCAATCAACAAAGGCTTGTTGAATGAATGAATGAATGAATGAATGACTACCCAGGCATTTAGGATGAGCACAAAAGAGAGAGAAGGTAAGTTTCTGGAATGGCATGGGGGAAGGGCCGAGTTATGGGGAGGGGGTTGACTGGCATGGGAGGGCACAGTGGTCCTTATCCAGGTGAGTGTTGTAGGAAGATCACTCTACCGGCAGCCAGAGGAAGCACGGAGTAGTCTGGAGAGTTCAGATGGGAAGCTATTCCCATCCCTAGGAGGGATGATGAGGTATGACCACGAATATAACAGTGAGGTGTAAAGGGAAGGGCAGACACATGAAACAAGGAGGCAGAATCCACAGACACTAATTGGACGTGGAAAAAGGTGAGGAGGGGAGCAAGGAAGAGAGAGAGAACAGTTACCAGCCGGGCCAACCCACAGGGCACCTGTATCATCAGCAAAGAAGTACAAAACCAAAGGAAAGGGAAGACTTCCCCGGGGTTTCCACCCTCCGGAGCCACAGAAAAGCATGCCTTCCCCTAGGGGGTTGTACAAGTACCAGCAATCTACGATCTTGCTTATAGTCTGATCTCACTAGATCCTAGGGGCCCATATTTCAGAACCCCTTTTAAAACTCCCGGGCCACTACTGAAAACATGTCGAACAATGGCTGTGCAGTGACAGTTCATGTCAGAGCAGGAGTCTGTGAGGCGGATGTGAGTGGATGAGAACAGAGACTGAGCCGACACGTCTGGGTTTCAGCCTGGCTCTGCAATTCACTAGGGGTGTGGCCCGGGGAAAATTAACAAACTTCTCCGTTCCTCAGTTTCCTCATCTCTAAAATGGGGATTATGATAACACCTGCCTCTTCATAGAGTTTTTGAGAGAATTAACTGAATTAATGCACATAAGTGCTATTTGTGAATTCGCCATCGTTAGTATTGTTAGGAAATAGAGTGCACTGCAAAGA
Source organism: Nasua narica (assembly GCA_028533885.1). Taxonomy (NCBI): domain Eukaryota; kingdom Metazoa; phylum Chordata; class Mammalia; order Carnivora; family Procyonidae; genus Nasua; species Nasua narica. Next base: position 154,394,511 of record CM052798.1, on the reverse strand, counting down.
GCGACGGCTGCAGAGCCCACCTTCGCCATCTACAGGCTGTGTGGCCGTGGGAAGTTCTCTCAACCTCTCTGAGCATCAGTGTCCTTATTGGTAAACTAGAGATGATAATTCTGTTACTCCATACTGGGTCGAATCGTGACTCACCCCCTAAAGATATAGCCTTATTTGGAAAGCGGGTTGTTGCAAATGTAGCTAGCTACTGAAGGGATCTCAAGATGAGATAATCTTGATTATCTGGGCAGACCTTAAATCCAAGAACAAGTGTCTGTATAAAAGAAAAGCTAAAGGAGGTCTGAGATGCAGAGAAGGCCACGTGAAGACCAGGGCAGAGTGTGCAATTCTGCAGCCCCACAAGCCCAGGAATATGTGAAGTCGCAGAAGCTGGAAGAGGCAGGGAAGGATTCTCCCCTAGAGCCTTGAGGGTGGGCAGCCCTGCCAACACCTTGGCCTCCAGAACTATAAGGGAATGAATTTCTGGTGTTTTAGGCCCCCAAACTGATGCTGATTTGTTACAGTGGCCCCAGGAAATTAATACACTCCCTCATAGGATTGCCTCAAGAACTGAAAGAGTCATGTTCATAAAGTCATGAGGATTGCACTCAATAACTTATAAACAATTACTATTATCAGCTACTTTCTGTCTCTGGTCCTTCGTGGTCCCACCCTTAAAATGAGAATGTTAGAAGAAATAAAGGTGTCCAAGGCCTTGCTACCCGTGCCGATTCCTGCACCACCCAACTCTTTCACAAGGCAGGGTGAGGGACCCTCACCTCCCCTCTGTCCCTCACTCTAGGGATCCATGATGGAAAATGTCCCCAGTTTCTAGGTCTTCACATCTGGGTCCAACACAAAGGGCAGGGAGGAGAGGGGTCACTTGCCCTTAACCCATCTCCTCAATGGACATGATGATGAGACACAGAATCCTGAGAAGTCACCCTCCAGGTCTTCCCACGTGAAAGAAGATCCTAGGCGAGTCACTCAACCCCACTAGGACATGGTTGCCAAATTATATTTTAAGGCATTATGGTATTTTCCTCCTTCTCAGGGCTTGGTGAGGGGGAAGCACCGAAGACAACCATATAAATGTCTAAAGCAAAAGTAGCAACTATGAATGGTGGGGATAATAACAGATGTAGAAGTAAAATGTACAGTGACATTTTAAATGTCAGTGACACTTAAAATTTAAATTTACAATGCCATTGTAAGTGACAATGATAGAAGAAAAAATGGGAGGGAGGAAGTGATAAAGCTTCATGAGTGTATTATATGGGGATGCAATGATCTCTCACCAAACTATAGAAGAGGCCCCCTAACCACTCTTCCTGGCTCCAAAGTCTCCTTGTCTGACTCACTGTCCCCTGCTAGGGGTAATCCTAGCGGGGTTGGGGAAGCAATTGATCCATTTATGTTTCTAAAAGATAATCTTGGCCAGATCTCTTCCTTGCTTAAATCCTTTCAATGGTTTCCCGCTCTCAAAAAATTTAAGCTTCACTTCCATATTTATGAGGTCCTTACATGTGGAAGAATAAACAGCCTCCACTTGACTAGGTAACAAATAAAACGGTAGCAGGGGGCCCACCCAGTAGGCACTCAATAATGCTATTCTCCTTGCTGCCTCACACTCCCTGTCCAACTGACCAGAAAGAAAACTCTTACTTGCCTATTAATAAAAAATGTTTAGCTGTTAGCTAAGCTGTAGATATACAGAAAGCAAGACTAAGTAGATCTCAGATACGTGGCCACTAGCTCCTCATCCTATGGGGACACCATGACATGCTCTTCCATACCAAAGGCATAGGACATTTACCACAGAAAGGCTAAATTCTGATGAATGCGGTCAAGGCCTTAGTTTCTCAAAATGTCTTCAGGGAAATACTTTGCCCTCAAAATTGCCTCCTTTTCATCTAGAATGATGATTCATTTCATTATTCAGTGACTGAAAATTCATGAAATTTTGTGGTTAAAGCAAAAATGTGCCACACACAATTCCATATGTCCGAGCAGTGGGACTGAGAAAAATCTAACAATGAAAACCATCGTTTCTTCCCTCAGAGTTTAACAGATATCCCCACCTTTTTTTTTCACTTATGATATTTTTGTCCTCTTAATCAACAACATTGCTTTAAAAAATTAGATATAGGGCTCTATAAATAAACAGAATGGTCAAAGCACTGTACTTTCTTAGATTAGTTTCAAGATTCAAATTCTCAAATGCAAATGTAACATTTCTGAGTCACGGAGTTGGAAGGAGGCTTGAGAGACCAGTTGGTCCAATCCAGAGAGGTAACATGGAGAACCGGAAACAGCAGCAGGCCTCATGAAAAACATCTGAGGACCTGGATTGGAGGTTCAGCTCTCCCTATAGAGAGAGGGATCTTGGGCAGGTCACTAAGCTACAATGTCCTTGCCGGTGAAATAGATGAATCTCATTTGCCCAACACTCCTGAGAAAATTGCAACTGTAAATGGAAAAGCAGACATTGCTCTATGGTGACCATCAATAAATATCCTCCTACATTCTTCATTCCATCCCACCAGGCTCAAGATCCATTTAGCCAGAGGAAGCAAAAGTGAAGGGATGACTGGAGAAAGACACCAAATACACTCATATAACAGCATCCAGGACATTTCAGTATCCCAAAGGCCCCCCTTCACCCGTCATTAGACTGTCCAACAGAACCATTGCTTGGACTTCCAACACCTCAGATTAGTTGTGCTTGTTTATGAAGTTCAGATAAATGGGATTGGATAGCTTGAACTCTTCAATACAGCTTCTTTTGCTCCACATTAACTTTGTGAAATTCACCCATGTGGTTATGGGTAGTTATAGTTTGCCCGTTCTTGATGCTTATCATATTCAACTCTACAACAATACCACAATTCACGTTTCTGTTTTACTCTTGATGGCATTTGTATAGTTTCCCATTTGAAGCTATTATGAATTTATCTTGTGCATGTCTTTTGGTGAATATATGTATACCTATCTGTGGAGTATGTCACTGGGAATGAAATTGCTGAGTCACAGAGTGTGCCTATGTTCAACTTTATAGATATGGCCAATCCGTTTCCAAACTTTTCATTCCAAGCTCTGCTCCCACCAGCAGTGTATGAGAATTCCAGGTGCCGCACATCCTCAACAACACTCAATATTGTCTGTCTTTTTTATGTTTGCCATTCTGGTGCATGGAAAGTGGTATCACATTGCAGAATGATATTTTTAAGGTGTAAATCAGGTTATGTTACTCTGCCAATGGTTTCCTATGCACTCAGAATAAAACTCAACTTTTAAACCTGACCTCCAAGACCCTAGTTATCTTAGTTTTCTTGCTGACCACTCACTTAACTCATCATGCTCCAGCGCCACCTCCTTTCTAGTCCTCAAATATGCTAAGGTCATTCTCAACTCAGGATCTTTACATTAGCTGTTTCCTCTGCCTAGAATGTTTCTCCTCCAAATATTCCCATGACTATCTCCTTCTTGTTCATTCATACATTCAACAAATATTATCAAGTAATTATCAGGTTTCTTCTCAAATCCCACCTCCCTTAAGAATCCTCCCCTGACCACTGTCTAGAATGGTCATCGATACTCGCCCATATCACCCCACATTCACTCTCTCGTCCCTTGTTTTATTTTACACATAACACTTATCACTACCTCCACTTCCTCTTTTAAGAATTATATGTTTTCTGCCTTATCATATTAGGATGTAAACTAACAGCAGAGGCAGTGTATCTTCAATGCCTAGACTAATACATACAATAAGTATTCAGCAAATATTTGTTGGATGAGTGAAGAGTTAATGGAGGGTTTCACAGGTAGCTTCTCAAAGATAACTATAGAATATTAAAGCTAATGGAGCCCCTTCCTTTTTATCCCCAACTTGATTGATAAAAATGAAGCTCAGAAAGATAAAATGACTTGGGCCAGGTTCATGGTCAGAAGCAGAAATGGAGTTTGAACCCAAGCTCATGACTTCTAATTTGAGTACATTATTCTGCCTGCAAGAAGGAGGCAGGGGGGAGTTTTACTGCATTTGAATGAGTCTCTAATTACTGAATGTTGAACATTAGGGATTGAATCAGCACCCAGAAGTACCCTCCTTATAGCATGAAGGTAGACAACACTTCAAGAAGATATGAGAAGGGAATTGTTTCTGGTTCTCCCAAATTGCCCCTCACCTTTTGCTTCAGAGGAAGAGGATGATATTGAGAGGATTAAAAATGCACAGAGCTGGTTCTCAGTCCATCTTCCATTCTCTGCAGATAGGAAAGAGACCCATCTTGGCAGGAACGATTTCCCAAGACTCCCAGGGCTTGAGATCTCCCAGGGCAGGAGCTCATGCCTTACCAGGTGAGGGCCCTGTTTCATGCTTAGTTTGGGTGAGAATCACGTTGTACCACAATGCAAGCCTCAGGAGTAGTTGCATAATTGGATGTGTAATCAGTACCTTCCAGATCTTCAGCCAAAAGCGCTCCTGATGCCACTTCAATCTTGCTGAATCATCTCTAAACCCCATGACTGGATGATTCACTGGTCTCTTCTGGGGTCATGACTATCAGGTGTTCACCCAGAAATGAGAACTAAATTTATAAGGGGAAAGATCCTTTTGTTGGAACTCTGGTTTTTTTTCAGTGTGTCAACCTACCACCCTTTGGGTTTCCAAAGAGTAATGAAGGCCACACTGGTCTCTTCCTCATTAATCTAAATAAATGGAGAAAGATAACTAGAGACTAACTAGATAAGATAAGGAGCTAGTGTTTGGAAAGAAATCAACCTGAGATGATAAAAACCATACAAATCCACAATCTCCAACCATAATTTTGAAATCTAAAAAGCTCTGAAAACCAATTTTGCTTCTTTGTTCCTTTTGTATATTGGCAGCGAATTTATTTGGCAGCAAATCCCGACAGCAAAAAGTGACATGAGACTATTTTTAGTCTTTATGTATCCATTTCAGGTGCATATACATACATTTTCAAACCAGAATATTACTGTTTGATTATGAGGTACTGAATTAGACCCCAATGGGGTATTCCAAAATGTACAGTATATTATGCATCTTACTTTAATAAAAGCTGAAAAATTCTTAATACTCAAACATATCTTGCTCCTAAGATTTCAGATAAGGATGGTAGACCTGAATTCTTCACTAATCATATTTGTTCTGCACAAAAAGCTAGGGCAGCCAGTATTGTCCCCATTTATCCAATGAATAAACTGAGGCTCAGTGAAGTTAACTGTTGTTTATTGCTGCATAACAATTTATGCTAAAATTTAGTGGCTTAAAACAACAGTAAACATTTGCTATTTCACGCAGTTTCTGTGGGTCAGGGATTTGAGAGTAACTCAGTTGAGTGTTTCTGGCTACAGGTCTCTCATGAAATTGCAATCAAGATGTCAGCCAGTTATCCAGCATGTTTTATCTGAAGGTTTGACAAGGCTGAAGGATCCACTTCCAAATCAGCTCACTCACATGACTGTTGGCAGGAGGCCTCAGATCCTCGTCACGTGGACCTTTCTATAGGGTTGCCTAAGTGTCCTCCCAACATGGTGACTGAATTTCCCCATAGCAGGTAATCCAAAAGAGAGCAAGATGGAAGCCACATATCTTTTATGGCCTGGACTCAGATATCACATTCTATCATTTTCACAATATCTTATTGGTTATACCGGCCAGCCTCTCCAGTGTGACAGGGAACTACACAAGGACACAAATACCAAGAAGCACCTATCAATGGGGACCATCTTGGAAGGCTGGCTACCACAGTTAGATATATCATTTTGTTTACATTTTACAGATGAAAGTCTAAGTAATTGGTCCAAGGCTGCATAGCTGGTCAGATGCAAAATCAGACTTAAAGCCAGGTTGACCAATTTCAGAGTCCGTATTTTTAACTACAACATAATACCACCTCCTTCATTTACTTGACCATCTTCCTAATATGTTGAATATTTAAATAAACTCCTATTTCTTGTTACTAAAAATAACACTGAACACTCTACATAAATCTGTATCTCCGTCTCATGTTCTTTTGTTGGCACAAATGAGGCAGAATTGCTAGGTCAAAAGGTATAAACTTTTTTAATCCTCTTGACTCATATCATAAAAAAAATAACTGCCAGAAAGTAAACACCAATTAACAATCTCAGAGGAGGTTGTGTGTTCCTCTCACTACATCCTTGATAGAACTGGATATCATCATTGTTTAAATTGTTTAAGTCTCTTTTAATTTTATAGACTATAAATATTTATTTTGATTTGCATTTCTTGGAAAATTTCCTTTTTTCATATGCTTATTATTTTTATTTATTTGTATTATTTAGGGTCTTTTGTTGTAAGAAAGAGAATTTGACTAATTTTAATTGAAGAGGGAAGTATTAAAAGAATATAAGTGGCTCAGATAATTAAGGGAAAGCTTGGTAAAGCTGGCAGGGACCAGAACAACAGGAAGAAAAGGATAGTCAGGCAGGCCACCATTACTAGGATGAGTCGATGTCAACATTCTGTCCATCTTTGGGTCAAAGAGCCCTAGTTTGAGTCCTATGTCTAACCTTGGGTAGGGCAGGGCAAGTTACCTTGAGTCAACCAAGACAGCGCTTAGTGGGGAGAAGTAATTACCCAGAAGTCAGTAAATTGCTACTACCAAAAGAAAGGAGGAATGCAACCTAGACAACCAAAACATAGTAAATGTCTACTACAGGGTTCACTTTGATGGGTCCTGAACCCATTCTCTTAGATTAAAAGTCTTCTGCTCCTTATGCTAGTTTAAGATCTATTCTTATTAATTTCTCAAGTAAAGAACTTTTACTTTGTTTTTACCTAAAAGTTCAGCATCACTGGAGATCCCACCTTGGAGAAGCTGGGAAAGAGTTCTTTTCGGTTGGGAAAAAACATCTAGAAACATAGAAATGTGGCAATAAGGTTCCTTCAACATTTCCAAGTAAAATAACCAAGATCTAAGATCAAGGGGATCAAGAAAAGACCTACAATGGTCTGAAGGCTCATGCCCCTGCTCCCACCTCCCAAATTCACATGTTGAAATCCTAAGGCCCAACGTGATAATGTTAGAAGACGAGGCCTTTGGGAGGTGATGAGGGCCTAAGCATGGAGCCTTCATGAATGGGACTGTCTTACAAAAGAGACCCCATATCACTGCCTCATCCAATTGCCTTCTTCTGTAGGTACAATGAGAATCTGCAACCTGGAAGATAGCCCAAACCCAACCACACTGACACCCTAATACTGGACTTCCAGCATCCAGAACTATGAGAAATAAATGTTTGTTGCTTTTAGTTGCTCAGTTTATGGTATTTTCTCATGACACCAAATGGAATAAGACAAGCCCTATACCGGAGGTTGGCAAACTTTTTCTGTGAAAGGCCAGATAGTAAACACTTTAGGCTTTGAGAGGATACATAGTCTGTCATAACTACTCAACTCTGCTGTTGGCGCACAAAAGTAGACATAGACAATAAAGAAACAAACAGGCATGGCTGTATTTCAATAATTCTTTACTTACAAAAATAGGTGGCCGGCAGGCTTTGACCAGGACATCGAGGGGCAAAGTTTACTGACTTTTTCTTTAAACTAAACAACAACAAAGCACATAATGCTTTTGTTTATAGTTGTTTCAATCCTGGCTCCAAAATGGTAAAATTTCTCCTAGCATTTTAAAGAATTTAGCTTCCATTGTTAATATTTAGGACAGCATTCACTTGATTTCTCACCTACATTTTAACCATGACTTATTTCAGATGGTTTTTGCTTGGAGAAAATATGAGAGTCATGATGAACTATTAGATAGGAACTCAAGATCCACATCAAAGTCAACTTAGCTATCTGTGCAGATGGGGAAGAGTAAATGTGTTTATTCATTTAAGAACATTCAACATGCATTTACTTAGCACCTACTGTATGCCAGGGACTGAGACTGGATACACAAAATATACAGGCCCAGGCCTTAAAGAGTTTAAGCCTGGAGGGGAAACTCGCAGCCTAGAAAATCAATATATAGTTGATTGTTATTCTAATGGATAATTGATGAGTATTACAGAGAGCCAGAATCCAGTTTACATAGCTATGACTGTCTAAAAATGGAACAGGGTGCCTCATGGAAAGGTCAGAAGAGCTTTGCTATTCTGGATAGCCAATGCCCAAGGGCAGTTCCTAATATGAGTGAATGCTCAAGCTAGATGATCTGTAAGATTCCATAATCATCAGACATCCCTTAGAGTGCCTGTAAGATTTTTAACAATTTCCCCTTCAATGGGCACCCTCCGCAATATGCCAGGTTGAGCTCCCAGGAATTAAATTTGTATTATGTCCCCCATCCATGCGTCCATGACTGATTGGTGCAGGAGTTGATAACTGACCCAAGCAAGGTACGGTAGAAAGTCTTCAAAGATATCCACCCTTGATTCCTTTCCTCTCTGTATGCACATACTACTCCTCACATCGAGGTGGGGAAGTCTGTTTTGTCTACGCTCGAATCTGCATTGGTAGTTATGAATTTCTTGACTAACAGTATATGGTAGAGTGATGCTCTCTGACATCTAAGGCTACGGCAGAAGAAGCTTGCAACCTCCATCTTAGTCCCTCAGAGCGATTGCTCTTGGAACCCAGCTACCGTGTTGTGGGGTAGCCACACAGCCCCACGGACAGGCCCATATGGAGGAGACTGAGGTCTCTCCATTGATGATCTCGCTAAACTCTTAGCTGACAACTAGGAACAACCTACTAGTCATGGGGATGCACTCTCTGGAAGTGGACCCTTCAGCTCTGTATCAGCCCCACCAGCTGAGCCCTGCCTAAATTCCTAACTCATATATAATGAGATACAATTGCTGCTGAAGCCATAAGTTTTGGGGTAACTTGTTATTCAGAAACATATCCCTGGAACATGAAGCCAATCAGTCTTTTGCTCCCAAGAATCTGAAATTTAGGTTGGAGATAAACAGGCAATGGAAATTTTAGGAGCTGAGTCTCATTAAAAGCAACCTTTGGTGCGCTTTAGATTCACATGAAGAAATTGTGTAAAATGTAAATTTGTAAGCTGCCACCTTTCTCCCAAATCTCTGAACCAGTCAGACTGGGCAGAGCCTATGAATATTTCAAGCAAACATTTTAAGCAAGCATCCCAGGTGATTCTGATATCATGGACTAAAACAATGATTTGAATACACAACTTAGAGAACAAAACACACATATACCTAGACTTGCCCTCACCCTGTGTCCCCAAACTGGCCTTGACTTGAGTCCTGGACAATCCAGTGTTGGCTATTTGTAGCCTGAAATCCGATTGGACCTCAAGGTTAAGAAAAGTCCATGTCAATTAAAAATCAGTAGAAGAGATGGTGCTTGAATCCTCATTAACCCCCAGTTCACTTCTAAATTGAACTTGAAGACAATCCTCTTCCTAGTAGTAAAATCCCGAAATAGCTAGGGTTGCAAGATTAAAGTCCTCTTTAAAGTACAACATTAAATGTGGTCTAGTCCTTATTATATTTTTTCCTCCAAAAGGCAAATCTCTTCAGCTACCTTGGGGATTTTTCTGGATTAGATCGCAGCCAAAGGGATTCTCTCAGTAAGACAGGCCGGCTGTGACTAACTACCATTATCTGCAGACAGAATTTCAAAGGGCTGGTCAGTGCATGTGAACTCTGGCTAAGGCGACTGCCTCGGGGAAGATTCTCTTTGAGGCGTTCAGAGAAAAAAGCTGATTTATAGGCACTGGACTCCCACAGGCCTGCTTTGGTTAGACATGAATCGGGTCAAGGTCTGTGTGTTCTTTCTTGCTTGAAGGTTTATTTGGGAACAAGAAAAAGAAAGGGGAAAATATCTCTGCAAGTTGGGTCGGTGGACTCTTCACCTCTTCCCACAGCCAGCCCAAAAAGGCAAATACTGTGTGAGGAGGGATCTGAAAGATCTCAGAGTGACAAGCCCAGAGCCTTCAAGTGCGGAGACAATGCCAGCCCACTCAGAAAGGAGGCAAGATTCACCTCAGCAACTTCTCTCAACTCTGTTCTTAGTAATACCTCTCTCCTTCCTTTGCCTTCGCTCTCCACATTGCCCTTCCGTGCCTCAGTTGTTCCCCAAACTAAGGTTCCTAGCCCAGAAGTGGCTTATTCAGGAAATAACTTAAGCTCTAAAAGGATTTGCTCGTCTTTCTTCAATCTTCTTGTAACCAATGCACCCCTTCCATCAAAACATACCCTTCCCAACCTCCATTTCCTCTGGACCCTTCCCACGCCTCACCACCATACTAATAATAGTGATGATTTTTCTTACCAGCCTCTGGGCTTCAGGTTCACACTTCACAGGCCCTCAAAGACGCAATCCCTCAGGGGACCTAGCAGTTGAAGCTTCAGGCTCCCTGGCAGTGAGTTGAGCTGGTTTAAAACAATGCATGGCCCTTTCTATCCGCCAGGCATGCTTAGAGGCCCAGAGGAGTTACAGGAACCCCATCGGGGCCCCTGAGAAAAACTAGGTTCCTGGAGAGTAGAGATTTCTTTCTTTCTTTCTTTTCTTTCTTTAATTTAATTAATTAATTTTTTTCCCCCAACAGGAGAAACTGTTAGAACTATGAATCTCTTGGGCTTAAGGCCATTTCCTGGAGTCTTTCTTTCTTTCTTTCTTTCTTTCTTTCTTTCTTTCTTTCTAAGATTTTATTTATTTTATTTATTTGACAGAGAGAGAGATCACAAGTAGGCAGAGAGGCAGGCAGAGCGAGAGGGGGAAACAGGCTCCCCGCTGAGCAGAGAGCCCGATGCGGAGCTCAATCCCAGGACCCTGAGATCATGAGCTGAGCCGAAGGCAGAGGCTTTAACCCACTGAGCCACTCAGGCGCCCCTGGAGATTTCTTTCTTAATGAGGGTATAATTGAATACCTTTGGATTTGGGAACAAAAATGACCTTTCCTGTAACTTAAAATCTATTTATTTTTCCCCATGCAAATGAACAAAAGTTTTTTTTTAAAAAAACAGAAAAATAAAACCACCTCAAAAATTAAATAAAAAAAGGGAAATCTGAAACTCACCACCCCCCCTCCCCAAGCTATTAGTAGCTGATTCTGTGGCACATTTTGGTGAGTAGCTCACATTCAAGGCACATCGCAGCCTTTGGCCCTGGCTCATCGTGGAGAAGGAGGCGCTGCGTCAATCCATCCGACCAAAGCTCCTCTCCCAGCTCAGCTACCTGAAAGCCCAAGATTCTTATCGTGACTCTGTTCCCCCAGGAAGAAATCTGGGCTAGAAATCAGAAGGCCTGACTTCTGCCCCTGGTTCTGCTGTTAACTATGAGGTCTTCATTAATCCACTATTAGCCACTTATGCCTTAGCTCAAATGACCCTCCTGGCTTATCCTGTCCATGTTCTCACCGGTCCTAGAAGATGCTACAAAAGACCAGTAATTTAAGTAGAGTGATAAGGAGGGAATGATCTAGAACATGGAGTTTCTCAAGGAAGGAGAAGAGTGTGGTGGGAGGCCCCTGCTGGACCAGGGGGAAGCCTAAGACCCTGGACCCCCATTACAGAAGGATGACAAGAAAAGGGAGTCACAGACAAGGCACAAAAAACTAATAGTTCCCATATCCCACTTTTTTCTTCGGCTGGCATCCACTCTGCACTGTGTTCTCATCTTAGACGTGACCCGTTTGCAAAGAAGACGTTCCCGTTCGATGCAGGAGACAGTGAGCCGGAAAGAAGTCTCCCTTGCTCAACATCACCCAGCCAGTGACGGGCAGAGCCAGGACCTAAATTCACACCTGAGTGACAGCGGAGCTTTCTTTCCACAACGGCCACGGAAAATGAGTTCTAGCAAATGGGTTTTAACTTTCCACGTAACCGACTAGCAAAGTCATGGTGATGATCAACAATTCGACGAGTGCCTCTTATTTGCCAACCACTGTGCTAAACGCTGTCATTTATCATGGCATTTAATCCTCGCTGTGACACTGAAACAACTTCTTCTGCCCACTTTCAGTGCTAAGGAGCCTGAAACTAAGCACTTCGCCCAAGGACACACGGCTAGACGGCAAAGGGGTTAAGCCGAACAACTAAACTCCAAAGACTGCGGCCTTACTGCCGCACAGAGCACACTTATTTTAGTCCAGTTCCCCATAAATAAGAGCTTGTTATTGCTCAATGTATTCGCGGGGATGTAGATAGAGGGAATTTTAACTACCATCCAGGCCGTTGACAGATCCAGCAATCCCTCTTTGACAGCAGCTTGGAGTGACTGAGGGGTGAATGTTTTCAGAGTGGCAGGCCTGCCCCCAAAGCTATTCAGGCCCAGACAAAACCTTCTCTGTGTCCCTGATGCTCTTAAAAAACACGGGCCAATTCCAACGCTCCTGGGACAAATGGCTGCCACTGTCCCCCATCATGCAGGAACAGCAGCCCTGACCTTCTCCCCTCGGGGCCTGCAAAATGTTTCTGGCATCTTTGCAGAGCCGGGAAACTGCAGCGGGGAGGAGAGAGAGGGGAGAGGTAAGAAGGAGGGAAACCCAGCGTCTACGTATGCAAAATGCAGCGGGCGGCTGAGCTAATGAAAGAACATATTCCTGCAAACGGAACCAAAACATGTTTCACAAACGCTCTTGGCCTTGCAAAGGATTAGCTGCTAAAGGACATGACCGTGGGCACCACTCTCTGTTTACAAGCTTCTCCTCTGCCCTGCCCGGAGACGTGACTCTCCGCTCCTCACAAAAGGGCCGATGACCCGGTTACCTGAGCTGTGTCCGCCCCAGCAATCCCCGGAGTCTCTAGGACAGGGCCGGGGGGCCAGCGCAGGAGGGGCCCGGCTGTCCACAGCTTTCACAGTCAGCTGGGATATACACGTGTCTTCGGGGGTCTCCCCACCACGAACAACTGGCCTAGTTACTTCCCAAAAGTCCGTGTCAGGAAAGAGAAAAAAGAGCTGAGGAGCTGTTCCAGATTAAAACGGATTAAAGAGGCATGAGCACTAAATGCCCGGCATCATCTTCGGCTGCGTTTTGGGTCAGGAGGGGAAACTGCCCTAAAGGGGAGGATGAGGGCAACTGACAAAGTTTGAATACGGAGTGCTTTCTAGAGGACAGCGTTTACCCCAAAGTTAAATCTGAAGTTGATCGTTATGTTGTGAGGCTGAATATCCAAACAGACAGTGGCCAGACCTTGTATAAAAACAGAGCTCTGACCGACAGCTTGCAGCAACCTGCCCCGGAAACCAACCCCTTATCTACGAAAAACAGCCCTAGAAGTCAGACTTGCAGGAAGCCAGACTGGTATCTACAGGGACGATCCAGGAAACCTAACAATAACTTCGGCTCCAAATGGCCAGAACTTGATTCCTAACTGACAGCTTCCCTGATTTTTGTCCCTGCTTCCAACTTAGGACCAACCAGGGAAAGTCAAGCACGCACCCTTGACCAAGCGCATGGATCCCCCACGTCTAGTTAGCCCACCTCCGGCTTCCTCGTGCCAACAGCCTCCAGTCAGGACACACTGGAAGCCTTCCCTTTCCTCCCCTGAAGAGCTTGCCCTTGTCTCTGCCTGCCTTCGAAATCTCTGCCAAGATTCAAGTGGTGGTGGTCGATGCTCTTGCTGTAGCCAGTTTGGAATAGCCTTTGCTTTTCTCATTCGGTGGGTCTTCGTTTGGTTCCACAGTTCTGTGGTCGTGCGAGAAAATGTCCTTGTTCATAGGAAATATGTGCTGAAGTGTTTAGGGGCAAAGGTTCAGAAAAATATGTATACATCTAGACAGAGAGGGGGCGTGATAACGTATATGTGGTTACAAGTTAACAATTAGTGAATCCGAGCTAATGGTGTGCGAGTTCTTTGTAGGGGAATCATGTAACACTTTTGTACCTTCGAAATTATCTCAAAATAAAACATCTTTTCAAAGTGTCCCTTTGACCACACAGACCACACCTGTTCAGGAGGACCTTGGATGATGGATTTTTGTCTTGTCTGTGTCCCTTGATCCCTTGATCCCATACCCCCAAAAAGCAATCACACCCTCCCCACCCCCTGCACCTTCCTAACACTCTTTGGCAGTTATCCATTGGGAAGATCGGCTGCATAGGGAATCAGAGTGATCTTGAGGTCCCCTCACCCCTCCTCCCTGGGCCAAGGGGCAGAGAAGAAGTGTGGTGTTGGCTCTCATCATCAGCCCTCACATGGACCCTGAGCCTCATGATGCAAATGGCTCGTGAACTGGGGATTGCAAGGATGTTTGGAGATTGGCCATCGGTTTCTTAAGACTAAGCTGAGTTCTTGGAGCTGGCTGGACTTAACTATTACATTCCAAAGCTGCTGTATGTGACTCGTCTCTAACCTTGACTTCTTACTCTTCTTTCTTCCTTGCAGCTTACTGGGTCACCCTCTTATTTATTAAGCCTCTCTTATCCCCTCACACAGTGGTTCTTAACCTTGGCTGCACATCGAAATCATCTGAGGCTTTAAAAAATATTGATGTCAGGTCCCATGTTCCAGAGACTCTTATTCAATGGTTCCAGGGTACAGCCTGAGATGTGGGGGTTTTGTTGTCTTTGTTTTTGACTTCTCAGCAACCTAGAAGATTCTAGTGTGCAGCCAAGATTGAAGTCCACTGCCTTCATGCATTGTCAAATACATCGACAAAGCTCTTCTCTCCCAGACCCTCCAACTTGCTAATTGCTCCAGGGGGATTTCGGACCATTCCCTCTGACCTCACTGAAGCCCCCACATAGGGGAATTTCTCTAAAGCATTTAGAATTTATTGGGCCCTTACAAAAGTGATTTATCTGAAAGTCTTGCCCCAATAACAAATTAAGGACAGATGAGACATGTGAAAACCTGCTCTGGTCAGTAACAATCAAAGGTAATCATCATAATTTCCTATAAATAAACTCACCCAGCCTCTATTTACAGGGCAAAAGCCCCAGCGGTCCCACAACACACAGCCCCTTGTGACTGCACGAGTTGCTACAAAGCAGAAAACAACAGATTACCCATCCAGATGCACTGGAAATACATGGGGCAGAGGGATGATGAAATTGTGCTAGATTTACAGCAACAGGTGATGGCTTCTCCTTGTAGACATACGCGTGGTCATCTGACCGCTCAGTCACACGAAAGGGAGAACAAGGAGGCCCAGCACCAAGAAGTCTGTTGAAAGAGCTGTGGCTTGGATTCAAAACAGGGGACAGCCCAGGAGATGCTGGAAAAGCATGCATTTGCCCACTTCTCCATCCAGATATTCATTAGAATCACAAAGGAGACTTCTAAAAACTACTTGTCCATCTCCAATCCCCTGCTTGGCCAAATTAAATCAATCTCTGTAGGCAGGGCCCAGGCATTGGTATTTTTAAAATCTCTCCAGATAATCTAATGTGCAGCCACTTGACTTTGAATATCACCTCCACATACAGAATCCTCTCATCTCACCAGCCAGGAAGGACCCCGAGGTCCCCTGTACCCTCCGAACCAGGTCCTGGAGCCACATCACTTCTCCTCCCTGACGGCGCTGCCTTCTTCTCTTCTCGTGCCTTCTCTCCCATTACACACATGCACACATATGCACACACATACACTCACACACACCCTCACACTCACGGGCTCATAGAGCAAAACTCCCAGCCAGCCCATTTGAGTTATTACAGTTTTTTGCAAATGAGTCGTTTTCTTAATTACCTGGTGAGTCTCTGGGAGAAAAGAACTCATCTTGCCCTGTGGGGGCCCCACAGCACAAAGCAGAGCGTCAGGCTCAACAAAACCTAAGTGCCAAATAGCTGAAAGTTCAGTTGATCCAAGTTCAGCTGACCTCACTGAGCCCAAGACCTGGGATCTGGAAGCCCAGTCAAACAGCTACAAAAACTTTATGTACCGCGGGCTGGATTTGAATTTGGACTCTAATACCCATCATCCAAATGACCTTAAACAAGTGACTTATTTTTTTCTCCAAATCTCAGTTTCTGTATCAACCCAATGAGAAAATATTAATATGTTCCTCATAGCCTTGTGAGGTGATACATGTGAGGCACTTCGTACCTGCATCGTGGCTGACAGGGAGCAAACAAATGGCCACAGTTGACGTCAACAACCACATCTGTGGACCAAAGTTTGCTCTATAAGAATCCCCAAAGCCCAGCTGGAGCTTGTGCCACATCTTTGCTAAACGGTGACGATGGTTAGCAAAGATGGCCTCCAGATGGTACAGAAGCCATCACCCGCGGACCAGTGGCTTGTCTGGGCGACCCTGCGGCTCCTGTTCTGTGTGTTCTCACATAGGGCCACCCCCAGAGTGCCGACCCCTGGCTCATCTGTCTCGTTCTTTCCTTACAACAGCCTACCGAGCACGTGGCAAAAATTTTGAAGTAGGTCCTAGAAATCGAACCAGTCTCAGAGATGGGCACTGGCCCCAGGAGGGGAACGTAAGCATGAATGACATCAGAGTCACCTTCAGAACTTGCGTCATAGGCAAGGGGTGCACTCCACTTCCAGGGACTGATTCCACGGGTCTGGACTCCATCAGCGCTCCTACCGAACATAGCCTAGATGATTCTGGGACATGCAGCTAGAGCCCATTCGGGAGAAACACTGATGTCACAAGGTGGAAAAAGACAGCAAACACTAAAAAGCAGCACAGGGATTGTGGAGAGAACGTGAGTTCTGATGCTGGACGTGGTAGTTTTAAGACTGAATCAGCTACCTAACCTGTTAGCAGTAATTTCAGCATTTGTAAAATAAGAGTAATAATACCCATCTCACTGGATTATTATGAGGAACAATACCAAAATACCCATATAGAACCCAGAACGGTGCACAGAAGATTTGGCCCTCAGTACAAATTTATTTTGTACTGAAGGGCACATCCCCAAAGCAACTCAGTTTCCCGGTCCATGGTACCGGGAGATGGTGATGCTCTTGATCAAGGCGGCAGAACTAATCAGAATGAATAGGCTGGGAGCGGAGATTGGGGCTCCGACTCTCCTTGAGTCACGGCAGACCAACACAGCCCTTCTCCAGCAAAGAAGGAAGAGCCTCAAGGTCAGTTCTTTGCCTGACCCAGCATTTCCCGCCCAGGCCCAGGGGCTTCTTTCTTTCACACTGCTGCTCCACGGCCAACCCTACAGGTTCTCCTTCCCCTGAGAATGGGTTTGTGTCCCAACCCCTTGCTGCTCCCAAAGACAAATCCACAGCTTCACTAAGCAACAGACAACAATACAGATAATTTCTAAAATATCCAGAATTCCACCCAGCTCTTAGGCTCCTAGCCTGACTCATCTCTGGGATAGTCCCTGAAAGTCCCTGGAATCTCTGGATCTCTATTTCCATTCCTGAGGGTGGCGTCCATCAAAGCTCCCCACCTCCTGAGCTCCTCCTTTGGGTGAGTCTGGTGTTCCCTTCATGCCTGAAAGCCCCCTTCTCAGCCAGAGAGCCTTGGGGTCAGACCCCTGGTGTCTACTATCGACCTTCAGGTGCCCAACTGTCTCAAGGGTGGGACTTGTATCTTTAAGGAGCCCAGGCTAAGAAAGCACTCATCGCTTTGGACCTTGACCTCTGGGGACTTTCCCTCACTTGAGAGGGGGATGGGCAATAAGTCAACAATATTTAACAAGTATCCAGAGCCCAACACACATGTCACTCATATTTGCCCAGCCAACTTTCTTGAGAGTACAACAGGGTCTCAACAACAACAACACAGAAAATGCGGGGGATTTTGTGACTCTTTAAACCTACCACCTCCACCCAGCTCTTTCCCAGACTCCTTAAGAACGTGCTCACGTGAGCTAGAGAAGGTTGTCTTCTGAGCTCTCATGAAGGGTCCGTCTCTTGCCAAAGCAATGGCCCTGGGACTCCTGCTCCATCCAGATGCAGGTTGGCCTGGCCCTCTGCTCAGGCCGCCCCCATCCTTTTGCATCTCAAATGCAACATGTCCTCTCAGCCACACTGCTTCCACGCCCCACTCGGTTCTGCTCCACAGAGGACTACAGCTTTGTACTCACTGTTCTGCACAGGGTCAGATTCTGACTCTGTCATATAACTCCCCCTGCCCCTGGTCAAAGAGCCAAAGAGAGAGAGAGAGACAGCTCTTGAACCACACACTTCCTGCTGAGCTCAGAAGCCTCCTTCCTTCCAACACCAACCCGTGGCCTTTAAACCAACTGTTTGGCCACCTCCCCCTCTCTCATTCCCAAAGGGCCCCTCAATCCCTCCTACTCACAGACCTATGGAAGACTGGCCTTCCAGGTTCTGGACAAGCCCAGACATGTCCATGATCAACAGAAAACATGCTTAAGCCTTCCAGCCAGGACCACCACTAGCCACGGTTCTCTGAGAAAAACACCAGTGAAATACTAGGTCAGGTAGATGTAGTCCTCAAGGGGTTTAAAACCTAAAAATGTAAAGAAGTCTCACAGAATTGGAAGATGACATTAGGGGAAACTGAAACTGGGTAAAGGCTCTATGGGAATTCTCTATACTATCAGCAACTTTCCTGTAAATCTAAAATTATTCCCAAATAAAAGGTTGGTTTGAATAAATAATGGAAGGAAGGAAGAAACGAAAGGGGGGAGGGAAAGAGATAGGGAGGGAGGAGACGCTGAAAATATTGTGTGAGTCCAGATGAGGAAAGGCCATGACGAGGAAAACCAAGTCAGGTGTATTAGTTAGGTATTGGTACAAAAATATAATAAGGAACTGTAAAATCTTTAAAAATCAAAAATTAAGAAAAGAGACAAGCCTCCCTTTCCCTCCACATATACCCATACACTCTACCCCCTCAATACACACAAACCTGCCACCGTTACCACCCCACCAACGGAGAATGAGCTGCAGGCCCACGATCCTACCCTCTCAGGTGGGTTCCATCTTGCCATCTGCGGTAAACATCAGCGCTGCTCACCAGGTGTTTCTGGCTCTCCACCTTCTGGGTTCATGGCAGGAATGTACTTCCTGGCCCCCTTGTGGGCAGTAGAGTCATGTGACCAGTTCCGGACAATCGGTTCTAACCAGAAGTGATGTGTTCCAGCAGACATTACCAGATGAGACTCTCCAGAGTTCACTTTCATTCTGCCTCATTGAGTTCCTCTGCTCAAATTGGGGACTTCTCTGTCATCCTGAGATGCAGGAGACGCCAAGCCCCCAGGTGATCCACAGTAGATATGTAATATGGGTGAGATATAAACCTGGGGCGCCTGGGTGGCTCAGCTGGTTAAGTGTCAGCTGAGGTCATGATCCCGAGGTCCCGGAATCAAGCCCGCATCCGCTCCCTGCTCAGTGCGGAGTCTGCTTCTCCCTCTCCCTGGGCTCCTCTTCTCTGCTTGTGGTCTCTCTCACGTGTTCTCTCTCTCAAAAAAAATAAATAAAATTTAAACCAAAAAAAGAAGGCTTTGTTGTTATAGGCCACTAAGATTTGGGGTTGTTCGTTACTACGGCATAACTTAGCCTATCTTGATTCACATACCCTCTTTTTCTGACATATATTCTAGTCTTTCTCCCAACTGTCTATTAGTGAGCCAGTGATAGCATTCTGCTACCTGCCTTTCAGCCTTCATTTTGTTTTTTTTAGGACGTTATTTATTTGGGAGAGAGAGCGAGCGAGAGAGAGCACAAGGGGTGGGGAGAGGCAGAGGCAGGGGGAGAGGCAGAGGAAGAGGCAGAAGCAGACACCTCACTGAGCAGGGAGCCCAATGTCGGGCTCAGTCCAGGGACCCTGGGATCATGACCTGGGCCCAAGGCAGATGCTTAACCCACTGAGTCACCCAGGCTCCCCTCATCCTTCACTTTAAATACTTCTGAAAAATAATATCTTCATGCCTTTGCTTGGCCATTTCCTTGCCTGAAATGCCTTTCATCGCCACATGTTGGAATTAGGTTCATCCTATAATGCCCTGATCGAAGGAACCCTGGAAGCTTCCATAAGTCCCTGCTGTATTCTATAATACTTAATTTGATTTGTTATAATAGGTCTTATCCTACTTCAAGAGGGAAAGTCTGTGTCAACAAGAACTACAGCTAGTTCACCTCTATATTCCCTGCAGGACACACAAGTACCTAGCACAGGTGGGACCTTCCTACGTTATCATCCCCAGCCTTAAAATACACTGGCTTTAAATCTGCAAAAATCAAAGTAGCCATTTATTAATCAGTCTCGGGCCTACAAACATTTGTTTAGCACCTATTAAGGAGCAAGCACCACACTGGGTGCTGGGATTCAGAGATGTAAATGACATAATTCCTGCCTTCCCAAACTCTTAGCCTAGTGGAGGAGAAAGACACAGAAGCAGGTAATTATAAAGACGTGCATCTCTATTCAGTATAGCTTGCTTCATCAACTTAGGATCAAATGCCCTCACTTGCTTTTCTTTTTCTAGTTAGTAACTCAGGCCCCCACATGCCAATATTGGCAGAAACTTCCTTATCTCATTCTTCAGGACATGACTCTGATGACGTCGTCCAAAGGAGTTGGGTGGGGAAAGGCAGAATCTTACTGGCAGGATCCATCCTTTTTCCATATCAAGCAGAGAAGTGAAGCTGGTCCCTCCACTTCCCACGCCTTCCGGTGTTGCTGTGGACCACGGGGCCCACACAGCTGAACAGATGGTGCTTGGGTGCTGTCACAGGACTGCACTCAGAGGCTGCCCACCCCACAGGGCTGCCCTCTGAGCAGGTGCCTCTCTGTGGTTTCCATACTTCTGCTAAGCCCCTGTTCCCCAAAGCCCAAGCCCAAGCCAGCCCAGGTTGCTTGGTCTAGAGAAACGTCCAGCATCACCCAAATACAGTGCAGGTGCAGCCCAGCCCCAACAATCCGCAGATCCTCTGTGTAGCTGGAGGTCCAGCTGGGTGTCCCCTTGCTTGAGATAATTTAATCTCAAGAGCCACGTTGCCCCTTTCGTTGCCTGTCACAAGCTTTGATGAGAGCCATCCCAGTCTCCCCGGAAAGAGCTCCCTAACTTCTAGTCTCAAGACTTCAGAAGTTGGGATGTCAGCTCCTTCCCTCCCTGAGGGCCCCACACATTCCTCAAATAGGTTTCTCACCTCTTCCCCCAGACCTTTGTGTGGTAGGGGAAAGATGGCTTTTGATAAAGTGTCTTGCTACACTCTGCTCTTTGGATCAAGGGTGTCCACGAGCTTTGCATTCACGTAAATAAGAGGACAACCCTTGTGATCCTTCATGAGACAAAAAAGGGTGGCAGTCTCTCTAAATTTATACATAAATAAATAAATAAATCACAGAGACGTAACTTAAAGCACGGCGACTATAGTTAATAATGTACTGCCTATTTGATGTCGTTAACAATGTAGACCTTAAAAATTCTTATCACAAGAAAAAAAGCTGTAACTATGTAAGGTGATGAATGTTAACTACATTTATTGTGGGGATCATTTTCACCTGGGATTTCGGATGCAGGCAATCTGGGGCTTGGGGTGCAGGTGATCTGGGGTTTACAGCACAGATGACCTTGGGTTCAGGGTGCAGGTGATCTAGGATTCATAGGTATGAATTTTAAAACAAATGTTCCGGGGGCGCCTGGGTGGCTCAGTTGGTTAAGCGACTGCCTTTGGCTCAGGTCATGATCCTGGAGTCCCAGGATCGAGTCCCATATCGGACTCCCGGCTCTGCGGGAAGTCTGCTTCTCCCTCTGACCTTCTCCCCTCTCATTCTCAGTCTCTGTCTCTAATAAATAAATAAATAAATATTTAAAAAAAAATAAAACAAATGTTCCCAGTCAGAGAGCAAAGGAAAAAGCACTGCTACTGGAGATTAATTCCAAATCTAAGGAAGGTAAGGAAGCTTCTAAACTAAACTGACAGGGTAGCTCTGTCAGTAGCAGAGAAATCGTTTAGTGAGTTTCAAAAATGTGGAAAACACCTGGGACCAATTCATTCTAAAAAAAAAAAAAAAGCCTTTCTCTTCCTTGTGAACTAGGATTCAGAGACGGGTTCTCCCAAAATAACTGTCCTTACTTTTCATTTCCCTTTGTAAGTTTGGAAAAAAACAAACACATCTTACTTGGCTGGATTTGACCTTCTTTGTGGTAGACATACCATCCCCCCCACCCACCCACCAACCAAGAATGAATCAGTAGGAAGAACATTTTAATCAGACCACCGCCATCCAGACAATTCAAGGAGATAAAACACATGTGAGTATGGATTGTAAAAGCCAGTTTTTAAATGAAGTAAAATGGGCCATTTGCTTATGGTAGGTCTCCAGGAATTAGCCTAATGAAAAGGGGAAGGAGGCCACCCCACCATAAGGAATGGTGTGAGTTGAGGTAGACAAAAGGGTATTCCCAACTCTACCTCAAAATAGGTCCTCCCAAGCTCAGCATTGGCTATGAAAATCATTCCCTTGGAATAGGGCACTGACTCCTGAAGGTCCTAGAAGGACCTTGAGAGGACCCATCCACATAGCAGCCATATTCCCTTTCCCCTGCTCATCGTACCCAGATGGCAGGGGAGGCAAGCCCAGGCCCGGAGTCAGGATTTGTCCAATGGTGTCTTATGGCCCTTGCCAGTTCCAGTTTAGCCATGGCACATGCCATAATTCTGACCAATCAGATACAGGGGGGAGTCAGCTGGGGAGGCAGTGTCTTATGGGAAAAAAAATCTCCTAGCTCTTAAAAAGACACACAAGGAAGAGATACTACATTTCTGCTTGTGACTATTGGTGTATGGATGTGTTTCCTGAAATTGGTTTCCATCTTATGATGCGAATGTCAGTTGGACTGAGTGACACACACTAACGGTAGCAAAGCCAAAAGACAGACAAAATCTGGATCCGTGATAACAACATGGAGCCATCGAATTCACAATTCATAAGTGATACCTTTTTAGGACTTTTGTTATAAGAGTTAATAGGTACCCTTAATTTTTAAAGGCATTTTAAAGAAGGGTTTTTATTGTTTATAGCCAAAACATCCTAACTGATACAGACATTTTGATGCCTTCCTTACATTGATACCCATTTGCCCCTAAACACACTGCAGTCTGGATTCTACATGTCCCAAATGCCACTGAACCCATTTTTTCTTCAATCTCCAGTGTCCTCCTGAAAATGAAATCCACTGGCCATTCTTCAGGCTTTAAGTGACTTAAGCTCCCTCCCATATTTGACTGGTGCTCAATGGCTTCTCTTAGAAACTCCCCATTCCCTTGATTTTCATGACACTAAAATCTCCAGGTTCTCCTCCTACCTGTCCAACCACATCTTCTCTGTCTCCTTCTTCCAATTCTTTCAAAGAGGCTCTTGGCCAACAGATATATTTTGTTTGGCCTGGGTAGTGTTTCTGAAATTTTGTTAATTCATTTCCATCATCAAGAATTGAGACATTCCAGGGCGCCTGGGTGGCTCAGTTGGTTAAGTGACTGCCTTCGGCTCAGGTCATGATCTCGGAGTCCCGGGATCGAGTCCCACATCGGGCTCCCGGCTCCGCGGGGAGTCTGCTTCTCCCTCTGACTTTCTCCCCTCTCATGCTCTCTCTCGCTCTCTCTCTCTCAGATAAATAAATAAAATCTTTAAAAAAAAAAAAGAATTGAGACATTCCACACAATCATAAGATTTCTAGCTTCCTTGGATAAGCAGAGGGATGGACAACAGTAGCCTGGCATTCCCGCATGGGGCTAGACAGGTTGGGAACAGGAGGTCAGTCCAGCAAATAGGTAAAAGAATCAGCCAGAGTCCGGGTGAAGGGTGTGCTTGTGTCAAAAGCTGCTACTAGGACAAGATGAAGACTCAGAATTGACCACTAGATCTGGCAAAGTGGAGGTGCCTGGTGACCCTGAAGAGAGGGTTTCAAGACCAAAAATACTCTTAAAAGAGAAGTTTTAAGACAGAAAGAATGTCTCGGGGTCCTGGGATCGAGTCCCGAATCGGACTCTCAGAGCCTGCTTTCTCCTCTCTCTCTGCCTGCCTCTCTGCCTACTTGTGATCTCTCTCTGTCAAATAAACAAATAAAATTTTAAATAAATAAATAAATAAAAAGACAGAAAGAGTGGCGGAAAGTTCGCATTCTTAGCAAAGCTATAGATTCACATAGCACATCAACCAGCAGCAAATCCATTTCTGAGATCTACCATAGAGGAAATCCAGTATACACGTACCATAAAACATATACAAGAATGTTTGTAATGGCCCCAAACTGAAAACAACCCAACATTCATCAATAGTAGAATAGATAAGAGACTGCGGTGTATTGATAGGATGCAATGAAAAGGAATAGATTATCAGAGAGAACATGGAAAAACACCATGAACATAATGCTGAGCAATTACATAAGACACAAAAGAATGCAACTCAACTTGTATAAAATTTAAAAACAGGAAAAACCAAACTGTATTGTTTAAAGGGTTCATGACCAAAAACCATAAGAGACTCCTAAACTCACGAAATAAACTAACGGTGGATGGGGGGTAGGGTGGCTGGGTTATGGACATTGGGGAGGGTATGTGCTATGGCGAGTGCTGTGAAGTGTAAGCCTGATGATACACAGACATGTACCCTGGGGCAAATAATACATTATATGTTAATAATTTTAAAAAAAGGTTCATGTCCAAGTGGTAAGACTCAAAAATAAAACCAAGGAAGTAATTATGAAAAAAACCCAGAGAGCAATTAGCCCTAGAAAGAGAAGAATATATTGCAGGTATATGGGGTGACTCAGGGATGCTGGCAAAGTCTTATTTTTTGACATGGACTTCAGTTACACAAAAGTTTGCTTTATTTATTATTTGAATTGTGTGTGTGTGTGTGTGCACATGCACATGTGCACATGTTGTATAGGGACTGTAAGGACTTGTGTGCAATGTATCTTAAAATTTAAAAAAGCAAAGAGAAAAGCCATTAAACAAAAAATCTTTCTCAAGCATGATTATGATTGGACACATCCTGTGCCATCATTGAATGTGTCACTGCCAGAAGTCACTGCCCTGTGGGGCCTGGGACCACACAGGCTAAGCTAGCCCAACCCCATCACTTGTATTTCTCCATAGCTCTTCTCGCTATATAAAAGCGTCACGATGGATCACCTTTTATTTGGCAATAACCTATCTTCCCCATGGGGGAAAAAGGAGAATGAGAACTGAAGAAATGGAGGCAGTGAAGGTATACAAAAATTCCCATGATTTTTTTCAGGGAAGAATAGAAATGTAGCATGAGATAGACAAGAAGTCCAGGGAGATACTTCTTTTTCTTTTTTAAGATGATCTGTATTATGATGTATCTCTATGATGAAGCAAATCATCCAAAAGGAAGGGGAAACATGGTGATCCAGAAGGAAGAGGGAATGGTTGGAAAGGCTAAGTTCTGGAGAAGGTGATGGGAGCAGATGTCAATGCATGAATACAAGGCTGCACTTTGGCCAAGAAGCAAGGACCACAGAGAGCAAAGGCAGAGCACATGGGGGCAATGACCAGGATGTCATAGGTTCTATAGTGGAAGGAAGAGGAAGTTCTCTTGCAGTTGTTTCTATTTTCTCAACCAGAGCAAGACTGAGAAAGAGAGTGTTTGAGATTGGAGGTGAAAGTAGCAAAATAGGGGCGCCTGGGTGGCGCAGTTGGTTGGGCAACTGCCTTCGGCTCAGGTCATGGTCCCGGAATCCCGGGATCGAGTCCCACATCGGGCTCCCAGCTCCATGGGGAGTCCGCGTCTCACTCTGACCTTCTCACTTCTCATGCTCTCTCTCACTCTCTCTCTTTCCTAATAAATAAATAAAATCTTAAAAAAAAAAGAAAGAAAGAAAGTAGCAAAATAGCCCTCCAGGTGAATGGGATGGAAACTGACCAGAGAAATGCAGTAGACTGGCTATGTATGACAGAGGGCCCTCTTAAAAATTATGGTCCTCAATTTAAGGAAAGGTTGGTCAGCATACTGAGGGCTTTTCTCTAGCCTTGTTCCGCTGCTTGATGCAGGTAAAGAATCGAAGGAGTTGGAGCTCTGTCAACTGGATATAACATGGGGAGAAGAGGCAAGGGGATGGCTGCTGGGCAAGGAGGGAGCACAGACAGTAGCGAACTTCACATTCACCCTTAATACCATCTTCAGCTGCCAACGCAATTCTTTTCATTCGTGTTTCAAAGCTATAGCAATAGAGTTTACTCCAACAAGGCAGAATATTTTATCTGCTTTTAGATGTATTTTTTTAATGTCTATAAAGATATGAAAGTCCTTGGGGAAACTGGGCTTTATGGATCTGTCAGGATAGGCTCCTGGTGTTTGACAGAAGTAACTGATAAGACAAAGGAACGCCTGGGAACCACTATCTCTTGTGATCCTTATCCAAGTAACGGTCCATTTCAGAGAACCACATGTGCTGCTGGTTAATAACACAGCCACGGCAAGGGTGGGATCTGGCCTCAAAAACCCACCTCCATCACTGGCTGACTTTGGCCAGGTTTCTTAGCCTCTGTTAACCTCAGTCTTCTCATCTCTATACTAGGGATAACAATAGTATCTACTTCTTGGAATTGCCATAAAGAATCCAGTGAGAAAGTTCGTGTAAAATGCATAGCGTGGTGCTGGCACAAAATAAATATTCAGTAAAAGACAGAGCTGCTTAGAGTAAGTACTTAATAAATGTTGACTGATTGGTTGTTGATGGTGGCGTTGTTGCTCTTATTTCATGCTGAATAATGGGTTAAATGAGTACTTGGGTAATAAGGAGATCTCCATCTCATTGGTGTTTTATTCTATACTAGGACAACCTTAATTTGATTTGAGACAGGGAACATTTATGTTCTCGCACAGTACTAAGCACCTTACATGTGTTATTTCACTTCATCTTCCGGACAACAAAATCTAAAATCAGATCTTTCTGCTGCCAAAATCTATACTTCTTGCCCAATAAAACACTCTTCTTGAAAAGTTTGGTCTTATTCTAATTTATTCTAATTCTGTCCTCAGGAAGACCCCAGATGAAGTCAAGTCCTTTCCTACATGACAATTTCCTTCAAATTAAACAGAAACTCTCAGGAATTGTAGGCCATACCTGGAGATTGTTGCCTCACACCATAGGGACCATTGGGGAAGTCAGCAGCAACACATACAGAAAGGCCTCAGGATCCACTGAGCTTCTCTCAGAGCCTCTGCTTAAGTTCAGGAAACCTTCCTCCAGGGAAGCAACTTCTCTCTCCAGTGAAACAAAAGTCTGCTGATCCCATATTCCCAGTACAAGACCCCAATTGATGACCCTCCTACCTTAAATGGATATGCTGTCATCCGTTATTGAACCAGCAAACTTTCAGTGAGTGCTTGCCAATGCTCACTAAGAGGAGCACAGAGGAAGTTTAAGGGCTGGCCCTTAAGGGCATGAAGACAGCCCATAAGGACACCCCAATATCCTAGGTGACCTCAAACAAATCACCACCTTTCTAGCTCTCAGCTTCCTTCTGCAAAATGGGGATAAGAATAATTTCTGAGCATTGTGAGGATTTCATGAGCTGATGCTAGCTATTATTATGGAAGTTACCCCCACACGGATGTCCCCTTCCCTGTTATCAGAACCCCAGGTTTGGGGCACCTGGGTGGCTCAGTCAGTTAACAGTCTGCCTTTGGCTCACGTCATGATCCCAGGGTCCTAGGATCGAACCCCGCTTTAGGCTCCCTGCTCAGAGGGGAGCCTGCTTTCTCCCTCTCCCTCTGCCTGCTGCTCTGCCTACTTGTGCGCTCTCCCTCCCTCTCTCTCTCTCTCTCTGTTAAATAAATAAATAAATAAATAAATAAATAAATAAAACCCTGGTTTTGTTCAAGAAAGCCCTGGGCCTGCCCCAGACCATGAATTAAAATTGACCCGACATAGTCACAATGACCCAAATCCTCTCCACCAGACACTCACTTTCCCAGACTCTCCTGTGCCTGAGAATATTCATTTGACCAACGGACAAATTCTGGCCAATGAGAAATTAAGAGAAGTCATCTGGGAGGCTTCTGGAAAAATTTTTGCTTCCCTATAAAGGGGACAGCCATGAGATCATACCCATAAGTGCTCCCGCCCCACAGATGCACACACATATTCTTTCTCTCCTCTTTCCCCCTTGAATTCAGATGTCATGCCCGGATCTGTATCAGCCTTGTTGTGACCATGAAGTGTGAGCACGAAGGCAATGTTCAAAAGCTACAGATTAAGAAGCAAAATGTCAAATGACCCCAGATCCTTGATGAGACCCTAGAGCTGAAAACCAACTTCCAAATGCCTTCCTCCAGAGTTCTTAAGGGAGATAATAAATGCTTGAGTAGCCCAAAACATCCCTAATTGATTCAGTGATATTATTTATTGTTGCCTTTACTCCACGCTCCCATAATTGCTTCTTCCAAGACTTGGAGCAGGGAGACATATCTCCAAGTACTAAAAGGGCTTTTTGAGTGCTATAACTTCGGACCAGGCCATACGGTAAAGTTGAGTCACTCTATTATTTTACATAGGGTCCTCTTCTACGAAGGATGCTAACACAACCAGCAAAGGAAGGGCCTTTAGCCCTGCATGGCTCAGAAAATGATTCTCAGAGATTCCTCCAGTACAATACCATATTCACAGTCTCCTTCGCCAACCCGATGCCTCCTATTTCCCTATTTCTCGTATGTTATAGTAACACCATTCTCGGTTGTGTCCTGGGCATTCTTCTCTGCTTCAGTGAAAAAAACTTCTCCTGATTCTGAGAACCAGGTTTCACAACTCCCCGGGAAGGCAAATGAGAGATATAAACCTATGAACAAACGCACAGAAAATGCTTAGTACAGTGGCTGGTACCTAGTGACTTCTCAACGAAAGCTGACTCTTATTATCATTATATAACACAGTTGTTGTTGCTTCTATGTTCAGTTCTTCCACGAGGGGAGAGACAGACCCCGTGCTTCTCAGTCCGTTCACCCTCTATGACTTAGAGACTATGAGTCCTTCTGACTTCGTACGCTGCCAGGGTGGGAAGAGAATAGCAGGTTCTGATAGGGAAGCAGGTGCCTGGTTAGGTTACATGGAAAAAGAGGCAGGACTTAGAGTCGCCATTCAGAAGATGAGCCGGGACCATGGTAAAGAATCACACCTTGGCATCCCAATCTGGGTTCAAAGTCAAGACTGATGTTACATTATCCATCACCCAACAAGTGTGTATCCAGGTATATGGCTCAAAACTGTACTGTAAAATTCCCCTTGAAAATAAGGTAGGGACACCTGGGTGGCTCAGTCGGTCAGGCGTCTGCCTTCAGATCAGGTCATGATCCCAGGGTCCTGGGATGGAACCCCTCATTGGACTCCCTGCTCATTGGGGAATCTACTTCTCCCTCTGCCTCTCCTCCTTGCTCTTGTGCCCTCTCTCAAATAAATAAAAAAATTTTTTTTTATTTATTTATTCAAAAAAAAAAAGAAGATAGACAGTGGGATATACACTACATAGGGGATTTATGGTTTGACTAAAGGCATTCATTCCAGAAAAACACTCTCGGGTTTCAGCTGCTTAGTTTCCTGGAATTTGGACTAAGGTACCAAGCTGAAGAATCCAGAAAGACACACACTGAGCTTCCCAAAGAGCTCTCCTGTAAAATGTATGCTGCAACTCTAGAAACAAGCCAGTCCAACATATTTCAATGATGCGGTGCTGAGATTGCCTTTATTCACTACCAAAGCAATGAGCAATCTCCTTGTGTGCTGGGTTTCCCCCCAGCCCCAGTGGGAGTGGCTCAGGGCAAGAGGGCAGGACTTCAGCCAGGAGGCCTGCACTCCATCTACCCCCCTCCACTGAATTGCTGCATGACTCCAAACACATCATTGTGCTTCCCTGAACCCCCCTTCCCCATCCATCGAGTGAGGAGGTTAGACTCAGTGACTCCTGTGATGGTTAATTTTAAGTGTCAACTTGGTTTGGCAGGCCACAGTTCCCAAGCATGTGGTGAAACATTATTCTGAATGTTTCTGCGAGGGCATTTTGGACATTTAATCTGTGGATTTTGAATAAAGCATATTGCCCTCCATCATGTAGGTGGGCCTCATCCAATCAGTTGAAGGCCTGCATAGACAAAGATCGACTTCCTCTGGGGAAGGTGGAATTCTGCCAGCAGACAGCCTTTGGACTTGAACTACATCTCACCCCTGAGTCTCCAGCCTGCTAGCCTACCCTGCAGATTCATTCTGGACTCACCAGTCTTACACAACTGCAGGAGCCAATTCCTTAAATAAATAAATAAATAAATAAATAAATAAATAAATAAATAAAGTGTGTATACATCCTATTGGTACTGTTTCTTTAGAGAGCCTTGACTAATATGACCCCCAAACACCTTTCCAGTTTAAAGATGCCAGAAGTCTGAATGGTAGCAGAGGGAAAGTTTAGGTCCATTTCTCCGTCTGTAGCTCCCCAAGGCAGGGATGTCAAAGAGATCAAGACAATGTCCTCTTTCAGGAGAACTTATGCAATGGGACTCCTCAGGAAAGTGATAAATACCAGTAGTTCCAGAACTGGTACACCAAGTACGCTGGGGTATGGAGGGAGATAAGTTGATATGAGTGCAGCCAAGAGGAAATCCAAAATGGGAGGCTATAAAGACAGTTTCACATTCCACAAGTTTTGCCATCTTCTGTTGGGACCTCCCCAGCTACTCGCCACATTATAAAACTGTTATTCCTGAGGCAGGCAGTGGGTTTTTTTTACCAGTGATTGATGAGGTGTTGCTACAGATCAGAGCATCTGCTGCAGAGGAGATGAGGAGGCTGTCTCTGCAAGACATGGTTTGGGGGAAGGGAGGAGGAAGAGAGGGTGGGAGCGGGCTGATATTGAAATCCGTCTGAGTACCACAGCAACTTGAGAGAAACTGCCCCACACCAGCTGTCATCCGGAAGCCCCAGGACCCTTGCACGCCTCTCCTTTAACATACTTCCAACAGATCTCAGCCACAGCTTTCAGAACTAGAAAAAGCACAGATGAAAGACGGTAGCTCCTTCTCATACTCCTTTGCCGTCTCTTCTCCCTCCTCAAGTCCTGTGTGTCCCACACAGGGTCCTCTTCTCTTCCATTCTACATCCTTCCAGGTCGTCTCTTCCATGCCCAAGGCTTCCATTCCCACCCCTGTGTGGATGAACCCCAAATCTAGACAACCACCCCTCTTGTTCTCCTGTGCTCTTGACCTGAGCTCCCCTAGAATGTAAGCTCCATGGGAGCAAGGATGGTCACCTCTTGTTCGCCTCTGCATCTCCAACACCTGGAACAGTGCCTGGAACATAACCGGTGATTAATAAGTATCTGTTGAATCGATGAATAAACCTGCTTCCAGCAGCCTTTAGACATTTCCACCTGGGCTTTCTTGGACTCAGCAAGTATAAAACCAAATACTCAATCTTCCCTTCAAAGCCTGTGTTCTCCATCTTGTTGATTCACTCCACCATCCATTGCCTTGCTTAGTCCCCAAATCTATGTGTCATGTCTATTCTCCTTTGAATAAGTGAAGTGAAGTTTTCTCTTCACACATCTGGACTGAGGAATGTGGACCTGTCATTCCTCTGGTATTACAGTCATCTATTTACTTTTCTGTCTCTCCAACCAAACAACTCGTCACGTGATGGCAAACACCTGAGATATTCACATTTATCCACGTGTGTGTGGAGGGAGATGAGGGAGGTAATTTCCAGAATCTGAATACTCCCTTCTTATTTGGGGAAAATCCTCCATTGAGTGAGAGATGGCTTGAGGCAGCGTCTTGACTCCTGATCGAGACAGACACACCCTCCCTTGAAGTTATAACCACATGACCTGGCCAGTCAGAGGCCTCCGCCTGGAGGGAGGAATGCAAAGAGGCAGGTTCACTCAGAGCTTATTCATGATCTAGACATTGGTGTAGGTCACCCAGCAGGGTGGTGCCTGCAGTGAGTCCTAACCAGCAGACTGCCCGCCTCCCGGGGGAGGCTCTTGACTGTTTTCTCCGCAGCCTGGCTCCCTTGGTCCCTGCCTGCTGCCCAAGCCCCATTCTCCAGTTTCCATTCTCCATCAACTTTGAGAAGCCACCAGTATCCTTCTGACACGTCCTTTTTATCAGTAAGTTTAGCTAGAGTCAGCTTCTGGGCTGTGATGAGGAACTCCGAGTGATACACCTGTTCTCATCGGTCTCTTCACCTCAGCATCTAGCAGAATGCCCAGCATCTAACAGGTAATCAGTGTGCAGATGAACAAATGAAAGAAGAAAGGAAATGAAGAAAGGAGGGAAAGAAGTAAGGAAGGGAGGAAAGACAGACATTCTCCTTTTTTGACCTTTGACTACTTCTCAGATGAACTTGAAAGTAGGGAGAGAAAGGTTGTGAAATTAGGACAACTCTCCATGAGCTTCACGGCTTTGCCAGTCTGTTGTTGTTGTTGTTGTTGTTGTTGTTTTAGCATGAGAACCCTCCCTCTTTCACTGGCTGCCTCTGGGAGTCCTTAGGGAATGTGAGAAAATACACCAACATCTCGAGGTTTGAGAAATCAGTAGTAGCCAAGTTTCAGGTTGTAGAATGACAGTGACTCCAATATGACTACCAGTCCGAGCAGGGAAAGCAAGGGAAGAAAGGAGCAAGGTCTGGGTGATTATGGCGGGAAAGATGTAATTGGGAGCTGAGAGTCTGAGAAGGCCCATAAATAGAGCCTGTAAAATTCCCATGCTTTATAAAAACCAGCTGAAAATATAAACTGGTAGACGTTTTCTGAAAATTACTCTGGTATTCCCTTTGACCCAGTAATTCCACTTCTGAGCATCTTTTAAGCAAGCAATCAGAAATACGGACAACAGTTTATGTATAAAAATATCCATGTTGATGTTATTTATAACCCAGAAAAAAAAAAACGGAAGCAACTTAATGTTCAACATCAAGGAAATAACTGAGTAAAAGATGTCTCATTGATATGATGGAATATTAGGAACCCATTAAAAATAACATTCACAAAGAGGTGACCAAGGGATAGGGAAATGTGATAATATAATATTATGCATAAAAGAGAAGATACACGCAAAACCACACTTATAGAACCTAATCACAAACAGATAAAAGTATCTATGTAGAAAAAAGGCTGGAAAGAAACATCAAAAAAGTGACAAGGGTTGTCTACATTGTGAGATTATTAATTTTTTTCCTTTTTAGTAACTTCTCTTTTGCAGAATTGTAGCATTTCTTTTCTCAGATCTCCGATTGATTTTGCAGATGTTCAGAATGATTTGATAACTACCTGCCTGAATTCCAGGGACCAAACTTAGAGTCCCCTACCCCTCTGCCATCTTAACTCCTCCCCTCGAGTACCTTCTCTATGGTTTTCCATAATGAACCAATATTAATTTGTTGATCAATAAAAAGTCAATACAACAATAAAATGCAAGAGCAAAAATTCAAATTAACTGATGCTGACTCACATAGGAACTGCCGCATCTTGGTTTTGACTTTGCAGTGCTCTGGTTGATTCTGAGACTAAAGAAGCCCTACTTTCTGCCACCGTCACTTTACCTTCCATCTGCCTCCTGGTCCCAGGCACGCAGCCCCCTTCTTCTCCCCCACCCCCACACAGTTCCAGTCCCTTATTCTCACCCCAACTCCCCCACCCCCTCCCCGCAGACTCCTAGCCCGGATCCGTCACACCCGTGGGTGATCCCACGACAGAGCTACTCTCTCACGTGGGTATGTTTCTGAAAGGACGTGATGAAATAATCCATTTTCAATGAATAGGATATGTGGGATGTGTTTGGATCCTCCACCACTTGAAAAGCTTGGGATGGCAACCCAAGACTTACCAAGACTTGTTAATTTCCATTTAGACTCGCTGAATGCTGAGTAGTCGCTACCGGTGTATTCGTTCGTAGGTCCAGCACCTGAGCACAGCTAACACTGAGAAACGGTAGGTCCATCCTATCACGGAATTAATACATTTTTTAACCAAATATACTGTTCACTCAGCGAATAGTGCAACCTTTTTATTAATCGCAGCTTCTTCTTGCAACAACCTAATAAAACAACGTTAGAACCAAACTCCTATAAGTAATTTAAATACTCTTATCACTAAACTATGATACAGCCAATCTCAGCTAATCCCCAGGTCTGCTCCAGCCTGCTCTGAATCGTACATAAAATAGCCTGTTGGTGTTAATTGCCTCAAAAGTAATGAGAACAATAATATTGATAAGCATAAAGGCTTATTTTGTGCCAAGCCCTGTTGTTAAATTCATTATTTCCTTTATATTCACAAAAACCCACGCAGAAACCGAGGCACAGAGAGACTGAGTAACCTGCCCCGAATCATACAGCTAATAGTGGCCAAACCCCGGTGGTCTTTCTCAGAGTCCCTGCGTACGCCATTTGCTACACACGTTGTCCTAGCTCATAGCTCCAGTTGGGTCCCCAAAGGAGACATGGTTCTTAACAACCTCCAAAACGTAACCACTCGAGCATCTGTCAGCATCTTGAAATTCTGTTTTGTGACCCAAAATTAATTGCTCTGCAACTTTATCCCTTCACGTTTCCGAGGACCACGGTGCTCTTATTTATCCAACTTGAGTATCTGTATCATTTGCCAATGTGATTCTTGATCATTATTTTTAGGGTTTTTTTTTTTAAGAAACTTTTTGAAATGCCAAATCTCCCTCTCTTAAAATGTTTTTATGTTTTAAAAAGCCTATATAGGGGAAGCAGAGTATAATCATTACTAGGAGCTGGTTACGTGGACAAGGAAGGGATATTATATTAATAAAGGAAGATTATTTTAATGAAGCTAAGAGCATGCAGGCCTGATGGAATTTGGTTTGTGGTCAACAGTCTGATAAAGGAGAAAATTTGGGCTAGATCATCTTCCACGGGAAGTAGAACAAATCAAACAAAAAGTAACCTTCTTGTCACTTCTCCAGGAGGGGTGGGGAATGGGAACCCACTGAAATTTCGACCTAATGATCTGGCCCGCCAGGAATTCGCCTGCTTTGAGAGCGACGTCTTCCTGGGCCTGGCTGCGGTGAGGACCGTCAAGAAGTGACTCTAAAAAAACAAAAACGTGGCAGGGAAAGGAGAAGAAAACAGAAGTTGTAAATAGTCTAACCGTGCTGTCAGCCACAATGGCTAAGATGCCAAGAGATATTGTCCAATTGATAAAATGATTATGGACAGATCAAAAAATAAAGGTATATGACATTTAGGTTTACGGTTGTAGCCATAATGTTAACTTGTAAAATCGGTATCAGAAGGTGGGATAGTGTGCTCTTCTAGGAACTGGAGTAGTGGGTTTGGGGAAAGCAGAAAGCCTAATGTTTCCATATATCCTACTATACTATTTGAAATCTTAAATCAGGAATATGTGTCATTACTGTAACAGAAAAACAAAAATGGCAAAAATTATAAAAATGTTATCTATACATATAGATGTCTGTCTGTCTATCCGTGTGTCTAAATGTCCATACACACGTATACGGGGATACAAGCGAATGCATGAATATATGCTGTCATGTACCCACAACCATCCTACACATTTTTGAGGGTGTTTGTAAAACCCCACAGGTATCTATCTACAGTTAATGCTATCTTTTTAGTCTAGCTCTGCATGCTTTCAAAAAACAAAACAAAACCAGGGACTCTGAGAACCTCCAGTCCGAGACCCTTCTATCGTAGGTGGAGAGAGAGAAAAACACCCCTTCCACCAACAGTTGTGGTGCAGCTAGAAGCCCCAGCAGACACGGCGGGAGGCCTTGAGACGAAGAGGGCAATAACTCCCAGGGCTCCTGATTAAGACGAGGGACCAAAATGTAGTTGGCTAACTACCTCACAGCACCAACACAGTTAAGTGGAGAAACCGAAGTAATGGGGAATCACCCAAGAATGCGCAGAAGGAAGAACCAAATCTCAGGTGTGAGCTCTCCCTTGATGGGGAGGAATGTTCTGGAAGGCAGAGAATTTGACATTACTTCCACCTGTACAGAGGTTTGGGACCCTCCTCAGTTCTTCCCATTTGTCATCCTGCTCCAGCCCGATCCAGGCCAAGGCAGAGGCTGGGGTCCAGACACAGAGAGAAGTTCTTTCCCTGCCCCGGCTCCACTAGAGCCAGGCTGTTTTAGGAGTCAGAGAACTAAAGGACATTTTTAGCCTTCCCAGCACCTAGATCCCTGGCAGTCCAACCTGACCAGGGATTCCAATTCTTTCTCATCAACTGAGGGCGTGTGAATACAAGAAGCATGCAAATGGCCTTTTGAGTAGGAAAGCTCCCCAGTTACCAGTGAATTAGCAACCTCGTGCTTCCATTTTTCACTCGTCAGATTGGCAACATTTCCAAAGACTGAGAAAATCAAGTGTTGTTGAGGGTGTGAGGAAAAAGACACACTCCTTCACCACTGGTTGGCCTATGAACCAGCT
This sequence comes from Nasua narica, assembly GCA_028533885.1. Taxonomy (NCBI): domain Eukaryota; kingdom Metazoa; phylum Chordata; class Mammalia; order Carnivora; family Procyonidae; genus Nasua; species Nasua narica. Next base: position 154,358,215 of record CM052798.1, on the reverse strand, counting down.
TAAACTCTGTAGGGAAGTTTGAAGGAATTCAAATACAAATCCTTCAACCTGCAACCCCACAGGGACATTTGCATGGGCCCATCCTTGCACAAGGACACATGGACAAAATGCTCACACAGATGTTTACAATAGCAGAAAACTGTAAACAACCAAAAACGCCCATCAATAAAGAAACGGTAAGGCCAATCGAACGTGTCCATAGTAGAGAATGCCACCATGTGCAACAGTTAGAATGAAGTGAGTCTCTCTGTCTTGTCAAGGATACAAGGATAAATGAAGGAGGCAAGTATCATAATCGTACAGAGTGGGATCTTACAAATGTTTTAAAAAATCTATCTGCATTGTGGGAAGGCAATGTTATGAGACAGTGGTGGCCTCTCAGTTGTCCAAAAGTTTATAACGTGTATTCATGTTTCACTTACTGAATTTTTTTAAAGTGAAGGAAAATAAGAGTATTTTAAAATAGGCAGCTGAAAGAATGTTTAAGTCAAGGGAGACAAGGGAGAGGCCCAGAGCTCTAATCGGTGAATTTGGCAGACTCCAGACGTTGGTCTCCAGCCCGACGGGCTAAAAGACGGGATGACGTCACACTGAGAGTTGTTCAGTGTCTCAGCAGCACATCCAAGCTAACTAAGCTTTGGAGAGACTGAGGGAGAGATGACCATCTGTCATTTACAACGGGGGTTTCTCAACCTTGGCACCATCGACTTACTGACATTCGGGCCGGATAACTCTTCGTTGTGTGTGGTGGGGGCCATTGTGAGACACTTCACAGCGTCCCGGGCCTCTACTCACCAAGGCTAGGATCACATCCCTCCCACGCTGTGACAACCAAGGTCACTGCCAAAAGTTGCCAGAGAAGTCCCCAGTTGAGAACCACTGATTTACTGTGAGAAATGTTAACTGCCAAGGAAGACCAGATGCCACCACTGCTGTCCCCACAGGAAAATGACATGGATGACCAGATTACAACAGAAGGCTGCTGGGAGAGCAGGAACTTGGAACAAAGGCAGTTTTCTGGAGGAAAAAAAAAGCTCTATAAATATATATAAATATAAATACATGTAGTTTATAAATATAAATACATGTAGTTTATAACTATATAAATATATGTATGTATGTATATATATTTTTTGTATATACTTTTTTGTATGTGTGTGTGTATATATATATGTGTGTATATATATATATATACACACACACACATATATATATATATATATATTTTTTTTACTATTTGGTGGCTGTAGCCTGGAACAGGCAGAGACCCCTCCCTCACTCCAGGAAGATCCCTACCTGGGCGTCCTTTCTCTCCCCCGGGCCCACGCCCATAAACGGTTCCCCTTCTCATGGACACTTTTTTCCCCCAGAGACACCAATGTTATCAATTGTGTTAATGCTTCTCAAACAGGCCAGTGGCCCCGAACTGCAGAGGAGCCGAAACCCAGGGAAGCAGGGGACCCCCGGGAGAGGCAGAGCCCCAAATGCCCACCACAAGCACACTGTGTTTGTGAAGTCTTCTTTCACCCTCAAAGTCCGTGGGATTTTGCCTGCTGCTCTATATTACATGTACACACTTATTTTAACAAAAAGCAAATAAATTTCCCAAATCCTAAACAGCAAACTTCGGGAAGGACGGGCCCGTTTATCCTGTGGCTTCTTCATGGGCTCCCAGGCACATTCCAAGATATAAAGAACAACTTCCTGCTCTTCCTTCGTCTCATCCCAGGAGAGTACTTCCCTGAGCTCGAGAAATGTTCAAAGAAGTTACTTGGGAAATGGAGTCACAAGCCTGAGTCGCTCACAGCCTGGGCTGCAGCTGGGCACCCTCCCCCACAGCAATCCTGCCGAGCCAGGGAGTGAGATGCTAGGCCTCCACTGTCTCCAGCAGAATTCCAGTGAGGACAACTGAGTAGCTCATCTTGATTCCAAGCCACATAGCCTCTTGAGATTTTTTTTTTTTTTTAAGAAACTTCTCCAGCGAAAGAGAAGTCAGGGTAATAATGCATGGGAGGCTCTATTTCTAAATCAGACTTCCTTGGGATTTTTATTTGCTCTCATTGAAGGGACTTCATGCTTCGCTGGAGATGTGATTTTTATTTTTTTTTCTCCCCAAATATGTTTATTTTAATTTTTTAATTTTTCAGTGTTACAAGATTGATTGTTCATGCACCACACCCAGTGCTCCATGCAATACGTGCCCTTTTTAAATAGAGAAGTCTGTTTCAAGCATGGCTCATGGAAAGTAGGTATCGGGCCTGAGTGTACCAGGGACAGAGAACTCACGGACGTAGAAGATAGGAGACTTGGTGGGAGGTGCCCAAGAAACGCGGAGCTTCCTTCCCTTGTGGGTTCTGAGGTCCCAGGGTGGGATCTCGCGGTGCTGGGATAGGTCTAGGATTTTCCAAGACACAAACACTTCTGAGGTTACAGTCAGGAATTCTGAAATGTGATTTTAGTGTCTTCTGAGAGTCTTCGTTCTTTCCTCGTTCCCATCTCTCCTCTTCCAGTCCCTTCTTTATTTATATGCGAGAAATACCAAACGTGAGAAAGGACAGAACTAGACACATCCCTTTCCTCTGACTCTTCCCAGAAATGGGATGGGCTTTCGTGTTCTGTGGTTGCCTTCTCTCCCCAATTCTATATGTGATTCTCTTGTACTTTCGTCCTTAAATAGTTCTTCAGCAGAACAAGATTTTCTATTTTTACATTTTCCTCTAAAAATGACCGAGAGAAATGGGCTCTGGGTTTTTACCTTTTCTTCTCTCCAGAATACTTTTAAAGGACTCAGATGTCAATCCCTTTATATTCATCCTCGGTGCCACCATATCTAAGGAGGGGAGACCCAAAGTGATGGTAACTTTGGAGCCCTCTTGGTTTTTGGAGAAATAGATGTGGCATTAGTTTCCTGTATTTTCCAGGCCCATGGCAAAAAACGCTCAGTCTCCTCGGGGACTAGTTACACAGAGAGGGGGCAGGGATTGATGAGAGGCGCTCTGGGAGATCATGTGCCACGGTAGGAAAAATAAGGCCCAGCACCAATTAGGTGGCATGCCGAGCAGAAAAGTAATCCGGCTCGCTTTAGTCCAGAAGAAGAAATCAGGCAGGGAAAGGGCTCACCACCATGAGGCCAGTAATGCCTCAGGATTAAGGGTGTCTTTTGGAGACAGACAACTTGGGTTTGACCCTGGCTCTGCCATTGTATGAACTGCACGTTACTCAGCCTCTCTCCGCTTCAATTTGCTCATATTTGAAATAGTGATGATAGCATTGAGTCATTCAACAAATGTGGATGAATCCCTAGTATGTGGCAGGTACACTTCTAGATGCTGGGGGTGGGGCAGTGGGGAGCAAAACATTCCTGGTCACTGCTCTCAGGGAGTTTACATCCTAGGGAGGAGTGGCAAGCAATAAAGACACGTGCAGGATAAATTCCATAATAAATGCTACAGAGAAAATAAAACAGGATGCTGTAAGGGTAAGAGATGAGGGAAAGGGGTGGTAAGACATCAGAAGAAGAAATAAATGAGCTGATAGTGCGTGATGGAACAAACCAGCCCCGTAAAAACCAGGAGAGGGTATTTTATAAGGACCCGGTGAAACGAAGTATGGAAAATCTTAGTGCAATGCCAGACAAAACAAATGTAAGTTACTCAACAAATGTAGGTAGCCATTATGATTCAGAGGGCTTGGAAAAGTTCCCGGAGTCAGACCATGAAGCAGCTGGGAGAGGGAATGGCAAGGACATCAGGGAGGAAATGGAAGCCAGAGGGTCAACTGTAGAGCTTCAACCGTGGAGACCAGATGGAACAAAGGAGGCATGGGGGTGGGGGTGGGGGCTGTGGAGGAGACTGGGGAGAACTGGAGAGCCCATGCTCCATCTACAAGGAGCAGCGGGGTTCACTCCACTTCCCTAAATGTCTCCGGTCCCTGTGACCTGAGGGCCAGCCTGGCCTGCACACAGCACATCTGTCAGCTCACCCTGCCCATGTGCCTCCCCTCTCCGTGCCTGGGCTGCCTCTGCTCAGTGTATCCTGGACGCTTGAGCAGGAGATGAGCAAACAAGTCGACGAGCACCTATCTCATCTCCCTGTTCTACAGATAAGGAAACTGAGGCTCTGGAAGATGATGAGATTCTAGCAGGGAACACAATTACTCCCTCAGCCTTGATGAAGACTGTGCCTCCCAGCGCAGAGAAAGTTGTCTTCTTCCAACTTGGCCCTCTCTCCATCTGTCCCACAGCTCAAGAGGTGGCATGCACAGGAGAGAGGAGACACTCACCCCGCCAACCAACCCTGCTGTTCCATGGTCACCGATGGCAGAATGGAATATCCCCCACACCCAGAGAAATAGGGCTCTGCACACCTGGGTTTCCAGAACTGTCAGAAGTAGTCTTTGGCAGGTTGTGGAGAAGAGAGAAGGCCATGCTATTATTACCACCGGGGGTACTGACTGAGCGGGCCATGCGCACGCCAGCGCAGAACGTGAGAACCGTCCTTGAAGAGCCCAATCGTCCCAGGAGTTTGACGGTACAGCCTCAAGCATGGGACATCAGAAGAACCCAAGAGAAGAAATCAAAGCGCATGATATTTGGGATGGTTCCCAGGTTCTCTTCCGTGAGACAATGAGAGAAGAGCACAGCGTGCAGAATACTGCTACAGGAGCACCTGCTTCTCAGCACTCCAGACTTCTGAACAACCTGGAATCTGGAGGACACCTCGCTCTTTTCATCTGTAGGCTTTGGTAAATATTATCTTCTTATCCCAAAATCCTATTCCTCACTCCTCTCCCCACTATGACCCTCATTCGCCTGGATAAATCCTACTCATTTTGTCTCAACTTAAATATCACCTCCTCCCGGGAGCCTTCTCCCCCATCCATGTGTCTCCTCAGCAGCAGATGCCTCTCAGAGCATTCACCAAACATACTGACCTACGATGACTTGATTCTGTTTCTGTCTCCCGCATTAGACTATACCCCATGACGGCAGACACGGTGTCGTGTCTGCTGTCATATCCCCTGGCCTCAGTAAGTTGTCATTTAGAGAATCAGGAACAGGGACAGAGCCCTGCCCTCTCAGAACGCACAGAGTGGTAGGGAAGCCCACTGCCTGGGATGGTCATTCCACAGGCGACTCTCATCCTGAAAGCTCCATGCCTCTTATGGCTCGTTCTCTGTTTTAGGAATTTCTACCCTCCCTCACTGTCAACAACTCCATGTTAGTAGAGGAGATCTGGATAATGCCAACCCATTCCGGAGCCAGCCAGCTCCTCTCTGCAGACTGGGCACCGGTCCATCTGAATTTCTCCCCTTCGCTGGCATGAGACGTCCAAAGCCAGCCAGAAAATCAGTCTTGGGAATGTTTGGCCTTTCCAGGCCCTTGGGATTAGAGTCAAAAAATCTGATCCAGGGAGACAAACTAACAACCCATTCCTCTATTGTTTGGTGGGAATACCTAGCTTTCACTGAGGCACCTGTCTCTTCTCTCTCCTCCCAGATCTTTAGCATCACTGGTAGGTTTTGTTTTTGACGGCGACTCTATGATAGGCCATGGGAGAACATATTGTGGGGTGTGTGCCCAGTTTATGTGACTCCTCAGGTAGACCACTTACCAGCATACCTCACACCGTGTCCCCTCATCAGTGTTGACTGGACCAGGATTGGACACCTGAACCAGCTGGAGCCAACACATTCTTTCACCTCAGAACTGGGACTCGGAGAGTCTAGCTCAGTCTGAGTCTCTTAAATAGAGATGATATAAACTAAGCAGCTTTCTGGTGGCCCCCCCTTACCCACTAACTAGACTGGGAAGCACAGAAGGCTGGTCTTCAGAGAAAAGAGAAGGAACCAGAGACCCTGGATGAAGACATCTGCATGGGCCTTTTGTTCCTTGAGGCCCAGTCTCCTTCTTTCCCACAGGTACCTTGTCAACATTCAACAACCATCCACTGAGCACCAACTGTGCGCCAAGCATGAGGGTCTAAGCTCTTGGCCTAAGTGTTGGGAAAAAATAGACGTAATTTCTGCCCTCATAGAGTATACCATCTAATTAATCAAACAATACAAAACTGAATATGGACTTACAAACTGGTTTAACTGCTACAAAAGAAAAATGCAGGAAAATGAAAAGAAAAAATATATATACACATATACATATATATGTAACAGAAAGACCTGACCTGGTCTGGAGAATCAAGGAGGGCTTCCCTGAGAGAGTGGCACTTGGACGCAGTTATGAAACAGAGAAGCACCTGTAGGCTGGTGAGATGATTTCTACACTGACCAGTGCAGCAGAGGCAAGGTTTCAGGAACAGAAGTGGCCATCAGGTTGTAAATCACCGGGAACAGGGAGGAGCCCGGGCCCTTCACAGACTGAGGGAGGGCAAAGCAAGTCAATCTCATCTAGATCGGAAGAGGCACAACGACACCTGGTCCATCCGATCTCACTGGTCGGAGCTGTACTTCAGCACTGGGAGTGTCTCAGTCCTCCGGTGGTTCTAACGTGCAGCTACAGTAGAGAACCTTTGACTCACGGCCCGCAGCGAGAGCCCAGCTGACGGCGAAATCACAGCTTCCTAGAAGCCCCAATACTTGTAGTCATGCAGGTTCTCCGGAATCACTAACCCACCCATTCCTGTGAACAAATCTTGTACCCTCTGTATCATGTCTGATAAGACTCCTGCCGTGTGGCAGGCTGGCAACGTAGACAAAAAGAGAAAGAGAGAGAGACCTTGACCCAGCCTGAGGTGTGATCCAGGCTCATTTACCAGGAAAGAAGAGCTCAAATTCCAGGGAAAACAAGTAGACGTAGGCCAAGTACGAGAAGAAAGGAAGATGGCTGGAAGAGGTAGGGCATACGGAACTGAAAACAAATTTCCTTAGCCACCTAGCCTCACTGCCTGTTGCAGAATGCCAGGAATTAGGAAGCAGGAAGCCCAACCAGGGCACCTTGAGGTCTTGCATGAGAGCCAGAGAAAGGGGTAGTGTCCGTGGCTGCAGCAGCGCTGTGCTGGTCAGTATTCAACAGCCCATCCTCCGCAGAAAGCCCCAGCTCATTGCATTTGCCCGTTTCCATGGTGTGAATACTCCCACGGCCAATTTCAAGTTACCAGTATGGCGTCGCTGAAAGCAGAGCTGGGAAACATGTGCACAGTTGGCATCCTGAGCCAATGTGAACTGGCTCCAGCTCCCCACCGGCCTCAGCAGGTAACCTGAATGAGTTTTGTAGCCCGGGGTCACCCCAGGAACTCTGGGCATCCAGCATTCACACTTAGTCTGACATAGGTAATCAACAGCACTTTCCATTAAGTAGCACTCTCGATGGGAGAAGGGAAAAGATTATTCACCCTCCAAGGAGGATGAATCCTGAAGAGGATGTGTCCAGATAGCGGGACAAGTTACCAAAAGGGGTGGGAGAATATTTGGGGGTAGGGGTAGAGAAGAAATGAGGTTGCTAGTGTTAAGAAAGGAACTTTCGGGAAGGAACAGAAATGCTTAAAAGGGTTTTTTGGTGTGTGTTTTTTTTAAGTTTTGCTGGTGGTAGGCAGTTTCATCATCCAGATTTCCCTAAGTAATCTTCAGTAAAATCTGTGTTTCTCACCGAAACTTTTGTGGTTCAAAAAATTTTTAAGGGGGGGCCTTGATTTGAAGGACGGAATCCAGTATGATGCCAAGTTTGGTCTCAAGCTGGGTAAAGAGTGAAAGAAGGGGCTGCCCAAATGAGCACAGTCACATCCAGATTAGTTGGGAAATAACAGTAACACCATCCCAGCAATATCAGCGCCCCTGCTGAGCACCAACCACGTGCCCGCACTGCTCTACTCAACTTTTTATGAACTCAGCTATTACCACTTTTAATCTCACAGCATCTCTATGTGGTAGGAACTATACAGATTAGCAATTTATTTGAACCCAGAGGGGCGGGTCCCAGAACTGAGCCTGACTGATTGTGACATTGTAGTCACAGTGTAGCATATGGAATGCGGTGTATCTTTTTAGATAAACAGAATATGTTTCAGTGTAGAACACCTTAGACCTCTGTGATTGGGATGCTTGATCAGATACTTCTAGGAGAGCTGAAAACCTAAGAGCCCTTTTCATAAACATTGCTTTAAAGTGAAATGAAAGGCTTCTGTGAATTGTAAGGGGGGTTTTAGTAATCAGACAGGAAGTGGGATGCTTTCTTTCTAGAGCTTCTGAGACAACTATAGAAATTCATTGAGCACCAGCAGCATACAATCAATTCAATAGACATTATTAAGTACCTTTGAGGGCTACAGCATGGGGTGACAGTCTCTTATGCTCCTCACCACAACAGGGGGATGGGGCGGGGAGTAGAGTGGAAAGCAAGTACATGCTTACTTCTGATGGGGAGAGTAAAGTGGGTGCATAAAAGGCAAATTCGTACACACAGTTTGGGATGTCACACAGAAATCATGAGACACTTCATGAGAAAGTCTGGGCTCAGCTTTGAGGTACTTGTGAAGAGAGCATGAGGGCACTCCCGGGAGAGGGAAAAGCTCAAGCCAAGGTACAGAGGTAACCTAGATCGGGACAAGGAGCAGGACCATGGGCACGAAGAGGAAGCATAAGGCACAGACGCCAGTGCCATTCTCAACGAGCTCACAGTCTTCTCTGTATTGTCTCATAATAACGAAACTAAGATATACTGATAATGAAATTATTATGAAAACCCCAAAAGTCAATAAGACTGTTTATATTTCGATAAAATAAAGAGCACCTTGAAATTGTAGCAAAAAAGACAAACCCCAAAAAACAAACAAAAAAAAATCCCATCATACTTCCAACTAACCTTAGTTAATAATAACTGAACAATAATGAACCAGCTCAGTGAGGCTTAAAATTTTAAAGGCAGAGGAGAGTTACTCTGCCCAGACCTGTGGCACAATCAGAGCTCCAACCCCTTTCTCCCGATTTTTCCATCTCCATTTTTCCATCCTGCCCTGGCTCAGTGTGCAAGGCTCCATAAGCCCTCGGCTACTCTGGGCGCCTATCCCTGTAGTCCTTTCAAGGTTTCCTTTTTTGATTGTGCCTTTTCTGTCTTCTGTGCTCCAGGCCCTTGGAATCTGACATCACCCTAAGTGCAGCTCAGTGGTAACAGTTAATTGTGATCTTCAGTGAAAATATATTGGTTTCAATATATTATACCTGCAATATATCATATATATATTATATATATGTATACCTTCGATATATTATACCTGCACAAAAGTGCAGGTAAGGGGAGAATTTCAGGCCAATAAGAGAGACTGGGGCTGGACCTTCTAAATCCCCTCAGATCACACAGGGTAGGAGGCTCCTTATTCTACCCGCATGGCTGGCATTGATCAGGGAATTTACTTTAGGAAACCGTAGGCCAAATTTCATAAAAGAAAAAGTAGAACACGGTTAGAGTATCCTCTCTGCCCTCTTTCGCCCTGGTCCCTGTTTTCCTTTCTCCCCTGAGGAAGCACAGAGATGTTTTTGGAATGTAATTTTAGATAACTCAGGCTATCAAGTTACATTTCATCTGGCAATTCAGACAGGCTGGATGAGCCAGCAGAAAGCGAGGCTGGGCGTGGGGGAGGGAGGAAAAAGTCACAGAGGAGAGCAGGGTATAAGGGAAGGTGATGACAAGAGAAGCTTATAGAGACAGACCTGGAAATCTGGACCCAGCAGGTTTAGCTCCTGAGGCCACTGTCTATCCAAAGGCCAAGGGCACTGCCAACAACCCTATGGGAATCTCCAACATTTCCTAACTGCCTTGGCCAGAGTCCACACAACTCATATCTCTAGGCATTTCGCTGTTTACAGAGCCCTTCCCAGACAGAATGTCTCACAAGGGCCCTGGGACAAGGACTACTGGTGTTAACATCCCTGTTGTACAGATGAGTAAACTGAGGCTGAGAAACCCAGTGATCTGCCCAAGGTCACTCAGTGAATGAGAAGGGAACTGTGACTCCACAGTAGGTCCATTCATTTTAAAGCCAATCCACCTGTTCTTCCTTCTCTCCTCTACCATGGTCAAATAACTAAGCAGAATTCTCTTTGATTCCATTTAGCTGACATCCTCCCAGCACCCACCATGAACAAGTATGTGGTGCTAGGCAATACCATAGGAAATAAAGGGATAGAACAAAAAATGTCCTCTCTCCTCAAGTTACTCACAAGCTTGAGAGATTCTGAAAACACTCAACATTTACTGAGTGCCTGCTTGTGCCAGGCCCTGTCCTAGGTGCTGAGGTTATCATGGAGACCCAACAGTGAAGGCCCTTCTTCTCATGAAGCTTATATTCTAATGAAGGCAGAAAAGTAAGAAACTGGAGAAATAAACAAATGTGTGTGGAAACTAAAACAGATGCAAACAGAGCTTCCCATGGGCAAAAAAAAATCAGATCATATGAATGTCAGACTGGGCTTCACAGATCAGCCTACAGTCTTCTAAATTAATACCAAGAGTTGGTTCTCTATTTACCAGATCATATAAAAACAAGTCCCTTTATTACAAAACCACAAAAAATGCCACGTGAGGGCCCAGTCAGAAGTCAAACTGGAAGAAACTGTTGCAAGACCGAAGGGAAGACGTTACTGCTAATAAACTGCAGCTCCGTCTTCAGGGCCACGATGAATACGGAGCCTGAGAAAAGGGCAGATTCACTCATGCTGGAATGATCTGGGAAGATGACATTATCATTATGACTTCAGGGTCGAATTGGAGACTCTTGTAAATCAAAATTAAATTACACTTTCAGTATCCCAAGCAAGGCTTGCAGCTTCCAGGATGTCAGTCTGTGTTTGTTCACATGTGGCTTTTATATTTCAAAAGATCATACTGTCTGAAGCCAGCCTGGCCCACCCTCCCCGAGAGTGTTCTCTTTGAACTTGAGGCAGTTGACATCCACTGTGCTTGTTTGGCACTTACCCGCACACTGCCTATGAACTCAGATTGTTGTCCAGCGTTGTTCCTTATCTCCTGCGATGTTGAACTTCTCATGTAATGATGACTCATCTACCCACAGGTCTACAGGGACCACCTCTCCCCCCTGTGCTGTTTTAACCTTGCACTATAAGATAGGCTTCACTGCGTCCACAACTTGTCGAATGCCTGCTAGGTGCTGGGCACTGCAGTAGATACTAGGGAGGTAGCCTTCTGGAGACCTTAGTCTACAGGGAGACACAGACGTTAGCCACCACTCAAAGGAGTCTTATCATTACGTAGAGTCTATATGGTGGTATAATGAGTCTATAGTTACATATTACAGACAGAGACAAGTGCAGGAAAAGAAGTCAATTCCATGAGCATGGATCACATTCAGGAAACACGACCTGGGCTGGAAGGAAGGAAAAGATTCCCAAAGACAGTGGAACTGGAGCTGAAAAGGGAAGCAGAAGAAGAATGTGTTAAAGGTCTCAGGCAAAAGGACACAGGGGAGGGGCGCCTGGGTGGTGCAGTCAGTTAAGGGTTAAGCTCTGACTCCTGATTTTGGCTCAGGTCAGGATCTCAGGGTCTTGAGAGCTAGCCCTGGTGTCAGCTCCTCACTGAGCATGAAGCCTGCTTAGGAGTCTCTCCTTCCCTCTCTCCCCTCCCCCCTTTAAAAAGAAGGACATGTGGGTCAATATGTGCACTGTGCAAAGTCTGCTCTGTGAACTGGCACTGGCGCCAGAGAGAGAGAGCAAAGGGGGAGGGAGGGGGAGGGAGGCAAGAGACTTAAGTGGGTCCTTGCAGAGCTTTCCTTAAAAGCAATGGGAAGCCATTAAGGGATGTGCTGCACAGAGCCACGTGACGAGGTTTGTACATAGAAAAGGCCTGATTGCATCCGGAAGCAGCCTTCTCTAAACATTTGATTACAAAATCCTGATGAGCGAAAAGTTTTTGAGAATATGCCTTTGGTTTATGTAAATTTAGGGATTGAATATTTGTCATACACCATAGAGCTCATGTACATATAAAACATACGAATATCGAAATCCTTTAAGTGGAGTTCATGATAAAAATAGTTTTTTAAGTTTTGTGTATATTTGAAAATGTCCACAAGGAAAAGATTTTAAGTCTCAGAAATTACGATGATGACTACATTAAGTTAATATCTCAAAGCATAATATACATTTAGGGTGAGATTTATTATCAATAATAATAGATGTTTGGGGCACCTGGGTGGTTCAGTGGGTTAGAGCCTCTGCCTCCGGCTCAGGTCATGATCTCAGGGCCCTGGGATCGAGCCTCACATCGGGCTCTCTGCTCAGTAAGCAGCCTGCTTCCTCCTCTCTTACAGCCTGCCTCTTTGCCTACTTGTGATCTCTCTCTCTGTCAAATAAATAAATAAAATATTTTTTAAAATAATAAAAATAATAATAGATGTCTGTCTATATTTCATTGGATATTTTTGATCACTCTGAATTGGGGGGGGGGGTGCAACTCAGTGTCAAACTTGATTAGGTGATCACTGCCCTTACTGATTCTAGGAGGTGTAACAGCTCAGCCATTAGCTTATGGTTCCCTCTTGCTTGCCTTTAGTATTATCTTCAATCTAGAAAGGTGATGCAGGAGTCCTTTTAAGTTGCTTGTCCATTTTTTGAAAGATCATTTAATTAAAATTGCATGATGTAATCCAGAAGCAGGTTTCCCCCAGAGAAGATACAAGCCACAGTACATCGTAACACATTGAGAGCAAATGGGCAAAGGACCTGAACAGGCATTTCTCCAAAGAAGACATACAAGTGGCCAACAGGTATGAAAAGGTGTTTAACTTCACTAACTATCAGGGAAATGCAAATCAAAACCACAATGAGATACCACCTCACACCTGCTAGGTTGACGGTTATCAGGAAGACCAAAGATTACAAGTGTTGGTGAGGATGCGGTGAAAAGAAAGCCCCTTTACACCATTTGTGAGGATATAGATTGAGATAGCCAATATGGAAAACAGTGTAGAGATTCCTCAAAAAAATTGATCCATATGATCCAGCAGTCCCACTTTGGGGTATATATCCAAAGGGATTGGAAACAGGATATTGAAGAGGTATCCGCATTCCCATGTTCATTGTCCCATTATTCACAATGGTCATGATATGGAAACATCCCAAATGTCCACTGATGAATGAATGAATGGAGAAAGAAAAGGTGATAGAGATAGATAGATAGATAGATAGATAGACAGATAATATGTATGTATTATGATTTGACCTTATTATAAAAAAAGGAAATCCTGCCATTTGCGGCAACGTGGATGACCCAGAAGACATTATGCTAGGTGAAATAAGCCAGATGCAGAAAGACAAATATTGCATGATTGCAGTGATATTTGGAATCTAAAATAGCCAATCTCATAGAAACAGAGTCAAATGGTGATTACCAGCAGCTGGGGGAAATGGGGAGATGTCCACCAAAGTGTACAATGTTTCAATTACGCAAGATGAGTAAGTTCCAAAAATCTAACCTACAACAGTGTGCATGTATTATACTACAGTTAACAATATTGTATTATGTACTTGAAATTTGCCAGAAGGGTAAATCCTAAGTATCCTCACCACATACACACACAAAAAAAGTAATTATATGAGGTGATGGATACTTTAACTACCTTGATTGTTGTGAGTATCTCACAATGTATATGTATATCAAATCATCAAGATGTATATCTTAAATATATACGATTTTTAGTTGTCCACTATATCTCAGTAAAGCTCGGGATGGGAGGAGAAACCAAGGAGGAAACCACGGGGGTACTTCCTGAACCCCACCACAAGCTGGAGCTCCAAGATACCCTCTGAACCAAACGAGACATGCAACTATCTGGCACTAGGATTAGGTGAGAGGTCAGGGTCAGTCCATCTGTTAAATATCAGTAAAGCTTTATTCCTAAAGCTTTTTCCTTCTTTTATTAAAAATAAATAAAAATCTAAGTTCTAATGTTTTCCACCTGCTAATCTCGCCTGTGGGAAGTTCCCGATTTTGAACCCTGAGCCCAGGATATGCACTGACTAGGGCAGGAGTCAGGAGACAATACTCCTCAGAGTGTTCAAGCTGCACATTCAAGCCTCTGTAGGTGCCTTGTCTTCGATGAGAGGTCAGTCCTTCCCCTCCCACCACCCAGAACCAGCTTCCCAGACGAGGAGTCCTCAGTGTGCGAGCAGATCACACACCAGGAGGATGGGGAGAGTGGGGTGAGATAAGCCCCAGATCACAACCAAGCAGAAGACCACCTCCTGTCATCTGACTGCAGGGGCTCCAGGAAGAGCAAGCCCCAAGGTCCAAATTCCTTCTCCCACCCACCAGGCACTGTCATCTGAGATTCTCCCCTCTTGGAAATAAATTCCTTTGATTTAATATCATCTTCCAGGCAGTCTCAAACACCACCATCACCTTTATGGGAGTGGGTTCATCCGGTTACAGATGGCAGGAAATGCCCAGGGTTTCACAAGAAATGGACAATGTCTGGGCGCCTGGGTGGCTCAGTTGGTTAAGCAACTGCCTTCAGCTCAGGTCATGATCCCAGGGTCCTGGGATTGAGCCCCACATCGTCCGGCTCCCTGCTCAGCAGGGAGTCTGCTTCTCCCTCTCCCTCTGCTGCTCCCCCCACCCCTGCTTTTGCTCTCTCAAATAAAAAAAATCTTAAAAAACACAAAAAAACAAAAGACCTAATTAGCCCCTCGGTGCTCAAGCTCAAAGGACCAGACAACATTTTCAGAGGGCAACCAGGTGTTATGATGGTTTTTCTCTCATTGTTAAGTTAAACTGAAAAAAAAAAGTTGCCCTGGAGCGATCGAGATCAATGCCAGGCGTTCAAAGGGCTGAATGGAAGGAGAAATAGCATTCCGCTGAGTGGACGCAGCAATGGGACAACGGGCTGCTGTGTATGGCCCAGCGTTGCTGTAACCAAGGCTTGGGTAGGCTTAGAGCCCCAGCTGTTCCATCAGCTGAGAACTATTCACGTTGCTCAATTTCAGAGTTACTCTGCCTGAGGCAGAATTATTTTCCACAACGAGACAAGACAGGTGGCCCTGGGTCCCTGCTTAGCACCCAGGACAGCCTCCGTGGCCAGTCCTTGCTGCAAACTACTTTTCAGAAGAGGAAGTGCCTTCCTTTGTAACCAGGAGGAGTCTTCAGCTGGGACCCGCCTCTTCTTCATGCATCTGGTGTATACCGTAATGCCACAGGCTCTCATTTACGAGCTGGACCTGGCTCTGGCCATGGGGTCATAAACCTCAGCACTGCCACCCAATTTAGAACAAGACCTCAGCCAAGTCTCCCAGACTCAACCTCCTCACCTGGAAAACAGAGATGATCATACTTTACAGGATTATTGGAAGTTTATATAGGAGTTTATTTATACGGGAATGTGTCTGGTACGGGGTTCACATCCGTTAAGCACTCAACACACATCAAAGAAAATTGTAATCTGAATCCTAAGGTGTAAGTCAGAGAGCCTGGAAAGGGAAAGTTCAAGATTTTTATGTCACCCAGAGGAATTCTGCAACCCTCAAAAGGAATAGGAAATTTAATCCCCTGTATTTTGCAAGTCTTTATTGAGTGCGTACTGTATACCAGGCACCATTCTATGCACTAAGAATACCGCCATGAACAAGACACACAAGAACTTGTATCCATGGAATTGATTTCGTATAAACTATTTAAAGTTTTCAAAAGTTTAAATCCATTTGGGGACAACAGTGTCGTATGAAGCTATTAGGCCCTTAAGGAGCACCCAGTCTCCAGCCTCTAAACTTGGCCTCAGTGGAGGGCAGCTCTTGCAACACTTTCCTTGGTAGCCCTAACACAGAGTACATTCCTGGGCTAGAAGGACTGTGGCTCTGACCTAGTGTGACATTGCTTATGTCCTCAGGTGTCCTTTCTGGCCTAAGTAGACAGCCAGTACAGTGTACTACGGCCTCTCTTTCCCCAAGGATGGTCCTTAGGATGTGACGAGATGATTACTGTAAAAAGATCTCCTTGTCCACACAAGCTTAGGGAACACAGAACTGAGCCAATTCCAACAGGTCACTTTGCTGCAGGCCTTCTCAGAGCCTTAAGGAAGCTAAGGTCCTTGTGAATCTAAGTGGACAGCAGTGTGCAGTCTTTGACCAAAATGCTGCTTTAAGCATGGAACATGTCTTTATTCCAGAGCATATGGTAAATCCGGCCTTTCCCAGCATGTAGTTTTAAACGTGCTGGCTTCTGGGAAGGAAGTCAAGGAAGGAGGCTAGAACACATCATCTCAAAGGTCTCTTTTAGGAGGACCAGCCTGTCACCTGCAAGGTCACCAAGCTCCCGGGTGTACGAACAGGCTCCTGACTCTGTGTGCCAGCCCCTGTGTTTCAGTGGCCCCTCAGTACTCAAGACCCCTGGGTTTGACTGGGATGCATTTGCTTTCCCAGCAGTCACCCCCACTCCTCCCCTTCAATCCTATTAGTTTTGGAGAGAACCGCCCAGTAGCTTGTGTTAACAGCCAGGTGGAGCATTAAAGATGCCCGAGGGCAAGCAAGAGTCAGCCCAGTCCCATCTGAACCTTTCTGGAAGACTGGGTGAAAATTATACAAATAGTATGAGTTAATATTGTAACATGATCAACCACACACCATATATATATAGAGAGAGAGAGAGAGGAAATATAGCAAAATATTAGCAAAGGCTCTTTCTGGGTCATGGACAATGGATAACTACTATTTTCTTATTTAAGCTTTTCTGTATTTTCCAAATGTCCATCAATAAGCACATATTAGGGGCACCCGGGTGGCTCTATCAGTTGAGCGTTCAACTCTTGATTTCAGCTCAGGTCACGATCATAAGGCTGTGGGAATTGTGCCCCGTGACAGTCTCCCTGTTCAGCAGGGAGTCTGCTTGGGATTCTCTCCATCTCCCTCTGCCCCTCCCATCCCTCTCACATGCTCTCTCTCTCTCAAATAAATAGATAAATCTTCAAAAAAAATAAGCATGTATTATTTCTATGATAACAACAAAACTAACTCTTCCCCCATTGTAAAGAATCATCTAGTGCAGGTCTGGGAGTAAAAGAAACCATCCAGCGGATTTTGTCAAACTGTCCCAGCAAGAGTCCTCTGCGTTCCTATCTCCCATTACCTTGGCTTGTTTCCCTGATTCCTAATCTTCAACACTAACGCCCAAGCACAGTTTTTAATAGCTCCCCAACTGAGTTCCTGGCATTTCCATGTGACCTTCTGCTATCAGCTTATGTAAGCCCTTAGAGTGGCCACATATAGCTGTGTAGGTTGTCTACTGCACAACTCCAGGGGTTACAATTAATATAGCTGCCAGTGCGAATGGCACCTCCTGAGTTGTGCAGTGCCCGGTCCACACAACTATAAGGGGCGACCCTGCCTGGTTTCCTAAATCATTATCATGATCTTTCAAACATTTTGCTGAGTAAAGTGCTACTCAGAAGATGAAAGTCCCTGGGCTTGGGAAACAGCACACCTAATGTATCACGGCATGGGCTCCAAAATCAGACCGCCTGGTTAATACACTGGCTCTGCCACTTGACAGTTGAATGACCTCAGACAAGTTATTTAACTTCTCTGTTAATACAGCTTCAGTTTCTTTACCTGTAAAGTGACGTAACACTGGTACCTGCCCCTGGTGTTATTCTAAGGATTAAATGCACTTAAAATATAAAGCACTAGTCAGTTTTCTGTCTCGTGGTGAGCGCTCAGTAAATGTTAACAATTGGAACTATGATCTCCTCTGAGGTCACACACAGAGACCTAGAGACAAGGTCTTCAATATTAGTTAAATCCTACATTCTTATTTACCTGTATGTAGGTGGGATGTGGGGTGGGGGGAGGCTACCAGGGGAGGAGGGAGTTTCCTGGGGCCAGAACTGGGTCATGGGTGCTCACCAAAACAGCACAGAGATCAGAGAGCCAGAGGGTCAAGCTGAATCAGGGCTGCTTAGGGTCGCAGCTGAAGAACAAGCACTAACAGCAAAGGACACTGGATGGCTTTGAGGGCTGCAAAGCCAAGATGGCAGCCCCAGATAGAGAAGACCATGGGGGCACCAGGGAAGAGTTGCGGATCGGGCGGGGAGGAACTCCCGAGTCTTCCTTGGAACACCCTTGGGATGCTCTCACCCTGTAGAGACTAGCTCTGTTGACAGGTCAGTGCTAATGCTTTTTCTCTCCAAAATAATTAGGTTTGGCTCCAGCTGTGAGTCTTGAGAACACTCATAATAACAGTGGCTTGAACAAGATAAAAATTTATTTCTCACTCAAGTCCAAATGTAAAGGTAGAAATGTCAAGGCTCTGTGGCTCTGCTCCTTCCGGCTCATACCTCCACCTTCTAGAGGGGATGGCTTCATCCCGGTGGTCCAACTGGCCTCCACATTAGGGAGCAGGATGAAAGAGATAAAGAAGGAGAAGAGAGGGCACTGCCCGCTGCCTGAGAGTCCGGGGAGCTGCCACACAGCCACTCCCCCTGCACCCAGGACTCAGTGGTAGCCGAGGTTGGATGCAAAGAAGGTCAAGCAATGGCCTTCTTATTCTGGCCAGTGTGTTAATTTCCTATGGCTGCTGTAACTAATTACTACAAACATAATGGTTCAAAACAACACAAATTTATTATCTTACAGGTCTAGAGATCAGAAGTCTGAAAGAGTTGGACTAAAATCAGCAGGACTAGATTCCTTTCCAGAGGCTCTCGGGGAGAATCCAAGTCTAGCATTTTCTAGCTTCAAAAGGTCACCCATGTTCCTCGGGTCACAGCTCCCTTCCACCTTCAAAGCCAGGAGAGTCTCTCCCTATGCCATCTCTCAGGTTCTGACTGTTTTGCCACCTTCTTCCCCCATTTAATAAGGACTCTTATGATTACATTATGCCCACCTGCATCATCCAGGATAATCTCCTTATTTTAAGGCCATTTGATTAGAATCCTTCATTCAATCTGTGACCTTAATTCCCCCTGCCATGTAACATAACATACGCATAGTTTCTGGGGAGTAGGATGTATAGACATCTTTGCGGGAGCATTATTCTGCTTGCCACAGGCAACCAAATTCTATCACTCTACAAGAAAGGCAGAGGACAAGCCACACTCTGCAACAAGACTATGGCCTCAGAGAGCAGGTGTCATGGTCCTTCAGCTCTACCATGCTGAAGGCAGAGAGATGCTCCCTGTAGAGGAGCCTTCTTGCCTGCCCGGCATCTCTGAGGGATCCCCGTCCCCCACGTGCAGTCCAGGTGGTTCAGATGGGGCAGCCCCATTCTCTACAATGCTGATGGTACCAATCAGAATTCTCCTGGGGAGAGCAATTGCCTCAGGATATGGGCATGTGGAGAAAACCAGGTCAATCACTTCATTCCTGGTACTTGGGCTGGAATTTTGGCAATGATGCTCTCCCTTATTTCTAGGATCACCAGCTCTGAGGTCAATGAAAGCTGGGAGGTGTCCTGGCTACCTTTGTCACCACTGAGACAAGTCTGGCTGGTGTTGAACCAGCACAGAGGTGAGCAAGGATGTGAAATGGAGAGGAAGACACAGAGTCATAGGGGCTCTCAAGCCGTAGCCCAAGAGCCACTCCTGGGCTTTTCATGAATATGGGTCAACAAATTCCCTCTGCTCTTTAATTCTTCCTCAAGTCTCTTTCACTCGCAGCCAAGTGCCTTGACTAATAGACTCAGTAGACCAACAGACTCAAGAGACACCTGTTAGGGCAAGTCACAGCTTCCCAGGACCCTGGAGTGTCTCCTGAAACTCAGCTCTCAAATGCTCTGACTCTAAGTAAGTGATGGGGACGCATGAGACCCTTCCAGCTTTTATATGCCCCAGCAGAATACTTATACATCCCGGCCTCGCTTGACCTAGCCCAGCCCAAAGGCACATACAGTTTTCCCAAGTCACTTCCTCTGCATGGGAAATGTCTGTGTAACTAGAGGCCCATTTCTGGCAACTCTCCTTCTTAGGCATCTGCTGGGAACACTAACAAATACTCCCGGGTAACTGGAGACTTCCATGGCTCTTGTTAAGGACATCCATATGCAGGGAGAGGATATAAGAGAGAAAGAAAGAACAGCTTTCTTCCTTTGAGTGGCAGCTGCAAGGGCCCATGATTATTTCCTCTCTGCCTCAGCCCCGTCCCTAGCACAGCTTTCCTGGCCTGAGTCCCTCTCTGCAGTCCAACTCGTGGCTCTGTTCCAGGGGAAAGACACTCCCTAAAGTGTAACCTGAAGCAGGAATACTACCTTCAGGGAATCCAGCCATTGAGAAAGAAATTTTAGGAGAAATAATGATCCCCCAGCCATCCGCTGTCTGGGGTGATGTCAGAGTCAGAGGCTTCTGAGTTGTCATAAAAAGCAAGTGAACTAAAGTATTTTACAAAGCACCTGGAAAGTTGGAATATAAACGTTCCATTTCAAAGGTAGTGTGCCTGGCTGGCTCATGAGAGCAGCTGTGTGCGTCTCTTCCCAGACTTAACATTTACCAGCATCCTTTATGTTTTCCCAGGTGGATGGAACCTTCCCTGCTATGCAGGGCGGGAGAGCCTCTAAGGCCCACCTAGATTCTGGATTCTGGTCTTTAAAGAAACCAACACCCTCTTCGGTCACTCAATAAATGAGAAAATAGTCCTTACAATCTTGGAATTGGTCTCCCACATACCATCACCTTACCCAATTACCCACTCTAAGCCTAAATACAACATACCAGGAGGCCTTATTTATTCCCATTTTACAAACCCAGGGAGGGTGGGTTAGTTGCTTACAACGAGGGACTTGCGTACAACAAGAAGGGTGTTCTTGTTGTATGTTGTTGTTGTATGCTCAAAAGTAAACCAATCCCACTGAATTAATTAACAAATAAAATTCACCTTGGAAGTGAACCCAAAACAAAAGTCTGTCAACATAGGATGAGCGTCCATCCCTGCTCTCCATGGAATGGCTCCACCTCGAATCATTTATCTTCTATGTGGCATATTTGTTCTGCGAAAAGCCCTATAGTGCCACATAGTTTCATACACTGAGTTGTAAAGAGTCCAGATCTTAGAAAGAGGGAGGGTTTGAGATTAAATTCT
Organism: Nasua narica; assembly: GCA_028533885.1. NCBI lineage: Eukaryota > Metazoa > Chordata > Mammalia > Carnivora > Procyonidae > Nasua > Nasua narica. The sequence goes on along the minus strand of CM052798.1, from coordinate 154,337,197 downwards.
GGCTCTGCTTCTAATTAGTAGTCAGATGTCAGATAAGTCAAGCGATCAAGTAACTTTCAGTTTTCTCATACAAAAAAATGGAGCTGGAAATACCCATCTTTTGGGGGTTTTGTAATGACTTCAGATAATATTTGTAAAGCACACTTAGCAAGGAGCACACAGTAAGCATTCGATGCATGATATTAGCAGTAGTTAGGCACTCAGATTGATTGATTTAGGACAGTGATGGGCTTGATGAGTGGGAGGATGGTGAGGGCAGAGAACACGTTGAAGGAAGGCGTAGAAGATGGTGCTTTTAGGGGACTGGCTGCTGGTGAGGTGGGCAGGGGGGTTACAGAGTGGACCATGGGCAGTAGAAGGAGAACTGAGAGCCATGGAAGACAAACGGCTTCCATGTATAGTATGTCAAGGACTCCATGGCCTGGAACCAAGAGCTACCTGGAGACAGGACTCACTATAAGATCTCGCTTCCAGAAGGACCACTTGCCCAGACTCTGACCTAAGACCCTCAAGTTGACTTTCTATGCAAAGGGGCTGGAACATAGGTCACTTGCTCACTGTCTCTACCATCACCAGATAAACAGCCCCTGTCCCTCCTCCCTGTTCTTCCCCCCACCCCATCACTCTCTAGAAGGCCAAGGAGAAACATTCCCTAGAGCTGCCTCTCCTTGCAAAGCAATGGGAAGGAGGCTCTTCAAAAAGCAAATATTCAGCCTCATAAACATGTCATAAATCCATAACCAGTTCTTCGTGTTCTTTGTGTTCTTATGTGATGCATCTACTATCATTCTACCCTTGACTTTGAACCCACGTCTTCTGGGTCCAGGTTACTAAGAAGTGACTGCTTACAGGAGATTTTATTACTTTTTATTACTTTTGTGTGGATGGGGCAGTTGCTTCCTTTTGATTTATCTCCAAGAAAAATACATTCTCTGATGCACTCAGGCAAAATGTGATAGTAGATTTTTTTTTTTTTTTTTTTTCATTTTCTGAAGACGCTGCTTCCACTTCTGGTAAGAGATTATCTAACCTCGATCTTCCACAGTCCAACTTGCCTTGATGGTTTCAGAGTGGTGGCCACTGCATGGTAACCCACATCATTTTCCTTCCCCACAATAAACGTGCCCAAGACAGGTACCATCTGATGCCTAGCAGGCCCCTTGCAAATTCTATCCATGAATATGCATGAGCCACAAAACAGGAGGGGAGCTAACTCTTGATTAACCAGCCTTCAACCAACCAGAACTCTCAGTTACCCAAAACTGTATTTGACTTCAAAGGGAAAGACCAAGACCACAGAGGAAAGAAGCTAAGACTGGTTAGCTTTAGAAACAAACCTTCCAATGGCTGTTATTATTATAGCTAATCCTTACTAGGAGCTCATAAGACACCAGACACTATGCACTATCTAATTTAATCCTCACAACAACCCTTGAAGGAAATACTGTTATCCCACCCCCCATTTTATAGATCATTAAACTGAGGCACGGAGTGGTTATGCAATTTGCCCAATCACACAGACTGCACTTGTACCCAGGACTCTGACTCTAGGATCCACAGGCTTAACTTATACCATCCTATTCTAGAAAATCAGTAAACTCAGATGCAACGTCTACACATTTGACATATGTGTATGAACTGAGAAGAGCCTTTTCACTCCCTCTTTTTGCAGTTGAGGAAATGGACGGCCAAAGAAAGGAAAGGGTTGGCCCATGGGCACCTAGCCAGCGACAGAGACAGCCAGGATTTGAAGCAAATTCACCCCTCGGTTCAGTGCCCAGAGGCTCCATGTACAGAAAGACAGCATAGCCATGTGCCTCAATTTCCCTATCAGCCTTTCCCACCGTCTCTGGGGTTTACGAAAATAGGACAGTGAGACCTTAGCTTTCGGATAGATCTTCACAAGAAAATTTGGGAAAGAGTTATTAGCCACTTAATTAACTTTTTAATTTATCAGCAGGACCTAACTGAAGCTTCCTTTGGGTGACAGATTCAAGAAACCAACATAATAACTAGCGTTCACTTAGTACACACAATGTGCCAAGTCTTACCCTGAGCAATTTCCGCGTTTTCATCTGGCTCATCCTCCCCCAACCTGATAAGGCAGTTCCGATAAGATTATTTCCATTGCACAGGTGATAAGATAGAGGTACAGAGAGACTGCACTTGCTTGGGGTCCGCTAAATTTACCTAATATGCACCTAACACTCCTTCCACATCTATTTTCTTCTTTGTTGTCATAACATACTTGTGACTGACAAATGAATATTTTATTACTTTTACTACCTCCGTTCTGGAGATGGAGAACCAAAGCTCTCCCTCAGCCCCATCGCTTGTGAGCTATATTAGCTTGAGCAGGTGTTTTACCTCTCCAGGCCCCAATTTCTGTAAAATAGTCAGGGCAGAACCGGATTCTAAGATCCCACCACCCCCCAAGCTGGAATACCCAAGGTATCAGGGACAGGGACAGACAGCCTTGTTGTCCAGAATGTCCTCCCGCTATGTTCCAGCAAACCTGAGGTCCCTTGGCTTAAATACAAGGAGGTTGGCATCCCCTTAGTGGTTGCGAATGATTATGTAGCTTCATTATCTATGTGCCCCGGGGGGGGGGGGGGCAAAGGAGAGTGGGTGCATTTTTACCCAGATCTCGTCAAAGACTGTTTAATACAGGAAGGGGCCTCTCAGATGGTGCAACCAGTCTATTTCCATGGGCACCAAGATAGAATGTCTGGAGCCAGCGTCCCTTGAGGGGATGGTGAAGAAATGCCACAGGTAGTTCACGTGTGACAAGTCCCGGGGACAGTAACAAGGAACAAGCCACGTATTTCTCAATACAGTCCCTTTTGGTACAGAGGGTGGCAAAGAGGTACAGCCCTCAGGCCACTCCTTTAGACTCAAGGTCTAAAGCAGCAGGGAAACTTCCCAATCGATGTGCCTGACAAGACCCGAGGCTGAGGTTCTCGTGTTTTTCTAGGTATTTTTGGTTTGGTTTCGTTTTGCTTTGTTTTAGGCACTCAGCTCTGCTTACATTTAAAAGGGCACCGTGTTCTGGCAGGATTTGCTTTTTAAAATAAAAGGTAGGGGGGTAGATAAGAAAGTAATAGGCCTCCCTCAGTACATGATGACCTGTCATAGCTTTGACAGGTGACATTTGGGGAGTGGGGACTGGATGGAAAACAACTCAGTATAAGACTTTCACTGGCTCAAAAGGTTCAAAGGACTGGGCGTCTCGTCAGAAGCTATCAAACAACTCTAGTGTATTCAATTTGGAGAGATCTGGCTTTCCGCCTATTACTAAAGTTATTTTTTTCTACCCAACACTAAATCTTCCTGTTCCGGAGGCACCCCCCACACACATACACCGCCCCCCACACACACACATACATAGGAGTCCTGGGGTAAGGCAGACCCCACCTACACTATAAGAGCCGAGAAGGTCAAACATTCATTTTCCCAGCTTTCCTTGCGCTAAGTCACAGCCAATCAGACGGCCCCGTGGGTTTCAGTCAGAAGCCGGTGACTGAACAAGTAGGGCGGTGGGAAAGGCCCTCTGGTGAGGCCGGTAGCCGAACCAACAATGTCTGGTGTTCAGAGCCATGACGGTAGCAGTGTTTTCCTGGTAATGTCCGCTGTTCCGGGGGGAGGCGGGGATGTCAGCCATGTCCTCCCTAGGCTGCTCCTCAGGCATCATTTTGGCCTTGGTCCCAACCGCCATCTTGCCTCCCTTGTTCCAGCTCATTTTGTAAGCCCGGGTCTTTCTGGTGATTCTGTGCGCTCCCCAACAGGCATCCCGTAAGGTCCTTTTCTTCAATCAGCCAGAGTTGGCTTCTGTTGTTTATTGTGAAGAACTGTGACGGACACACTAGTTGCATGACTTAGACAAGTTAATCTTCCTAACCCTCCGTCTCCCTGTCTGTAAAATGGGGGTCGTACTCCAATATGTCTTCCCCTTACTACGTGATCACTGAACACCTACTAACCCTTAGGCACTGTGTAAGCTCTCCTGCACTCACAGATTCATAGTCTGGTGGGAAAGACAGACACTAACAAATTATCATGGAAATAACTTATTACAATTGTGTGTGATTTTGTGAAAAATTCATAGCAGCATAATTCCTAACAGGCCAAATGCATAGCAGCTGATGACTGAAGAAACAAAATGTGGTATGTGCACACAAGGGAATATTATTCAGCTATAAAGAGAGGTGAAGTACAGACACATGCTACCATATGGATGAACCTTGAAAACATTATCCTAAGTGAAAGAAGGCAGGCACGAAAGACCACAGATGATATGATTCTATTCACATGAAATGTCCAGAACTGGCAAATCTAGAGAGAAGAGATGAGTGGTCTTCAGGCACTGGGGAGTGGGGCTGGGGGGATATATTTGGGAGTGACTGCTAAAGGTGACAGGGTTTCCTTCCGGGGTGATGCAGACGTTCTGGAACTAGATAGTAGCGATGGTTGCACCAACCCGTGACCACACTAAGAACCACTGAACCGTCTGCTTGAAAAGGGTCTGTTTCATGATGTCTGGAGTGTATCTCTAAAGAGGGCTCTCATTTCTGTTCCATTCCTCATCACTGTTTGCCTTGTGCCCTTCTTTCCTTCTAAATATCGATCATTTTTCTCAGAGCTGCTAGGAGAGCCTCTGGTGTCCCTAGGTGCACACATTTCTGGTTTAGTGGACGCAGGGCAAGAACGCTCCCTCTCTCCAGCGCCCCCTAAGTCAATTCCAGAGAAGATTCTGATTGGCTCCACTTACATCACGTGCCTAATGCCCATCTATGGACGAATCACTGTGCAGGACAAGGGGTGGAGGATGGGGACTGTGATTGGCCCAGCCTGGTTACCTGGCAACGCCCAGAGGGAGGTGAGAGCGCACGGTGATTCACAGCCCCACTGGAACCACACAGGAAGGGGGGAGTTTGCCCCAAAAGGGAAAGAGGAGCTGTTACAAAAGGGGGGTGTGGCGGGAGGATGAGATGCTGTGCTTGACAACCAACATCTATCCTGCTTCACCATGATTACTACGGAAACCAGGCTGTTCTAGGCATGCCAGTAAAAGCTCCATAGCAACATTTAATAAAAGACCTAAAGAATAAGTGGAAATTAGTCAAATAAAACCCAGTACCTGGGGAAGAATGCTACAGGTGAAAGAATGCATATGTTAACATATGTTAAAACGTATCATCAACTCTTAACCACTAAGTAAAGAAGTGCTTCCTCTAGGACCCAGGAATCCTGCTTCCCAGACAGGAGATCTGCCGTTTAGAACACATTCTGCCTCAGGTCGCCTGCAACGCCCTCCCCCGAGACTTGTCACTGCTGATGAGCAACATACCTGATTCATGAAGACCCTCCGGCTGTTTCATATCACAAACAAAATAAATACCATTTCATGCCTAGTGTTCCAGCCCTCTTCCCACATAAAAGTTGCAAGGAGATATTCTAATAGTCCTTACTTTCATCTAGGTAGAACTGTGCCAAGGAACGATAGCATCAGCTCAAGCACACTGCTTGAATCTTGGAACACTCTGCACAGCAGGTTTTTTCTGTTTTGTTTTGTTTTGAAGTTAAGAGGTGAGGTGGGGGGGGGGTGCTGCAAGACTGGGCTGACACAGAGGCATAAACTTTATGGGGCTGGGAGAGGACATAAAAGTCATCCAGACACTCATCTTAAAGATGGGGAAATCAAGGAGTACTGCAAGACTTTTAATGATTTAAACATTTAAACGACCCAAATGCTCCTGTCCCCTAAGCTGCCCATTTCTGGCTCAGTCAGGACCCATTTGGTTATAAAAGACAGAAGCCAGTGAAAGTCCAGAAGCAGGGCTGGGACTTGGGGCTCCAGGGATGTCATCAGGACATACCTCACTCTGTCCTTGAGGTAGAGACTGTCCCAGTCTGCCCAGGACTGAGGGGGTTCCTAGGATGTGGGACTTTAAGTTTTAAACATAGGACGGTCTGGGATCAGTTGGTCACTCTAGTCTGTAGCCTCAGCCAGCCATTCTTGTGTTAACTCCATTCTCTCCAGCTTCTCCCACAGAAACAAGAAGGCTGCCAGCATGTCCCACCCTCTCTGCAACCCAGGCAGAAAAGAGACTTCCTAGCATCATGACAAGAGTCCTGTAGTTCACTCTGTTTGGGTCACATGCCCTGAATGCCTCACTATATCTGAGAGGATGATTGGCTAGGGTTGTGCTCAGCAACCCCCAGACCTTCTAGAAAAATGGTTACAGAGGCCCACACACTGGTCATCATTTCATGGCTATAATTTGAGGCCCATGTGTGATGCCTAGAACCACATAACAAGTTATATTTATGTAAGATGACTGAGAGATAGATAACTATATAACAAGATGGTGCTCATGGCCCAGTAAGAAATTGTTCCCAAGGGGCGCCTGGGTGGCTCAGTTGGTTGGGCAACTGCCTTCGGCTCAGGTCATGATCCCGGAGTCTGGGGATCAAGCCCCACATTGGGCTCTCTGCTCAGCGGGGAGCCTGCTTCCCCCCTCTCCCTCTGCCTGTCTCTCTGCCTACTTGTGATCTCTGTCTCTGTCAAATAAATAAATAAAATCTTTAAAAAAAAAAAGAAATTGTTCCCAAAACTTCGATGTCATGCAAATGGTTAGCGGATACATGACAAATGTTCATCATCATTAGCCATCAGGGAAATCCAAATCAAAACCACATTGAGATACCACCTTACACCAGTTAGAATGGCAAAAAATTAACAAGGCAGGGAACAACAAGTGTTGGAGAGGATATGGAGAAAGGGGAACCCTCTTACACTGTTGGTGGGAATGCAAGTTGGTGCAGCCACTTTGGAAAACAGTGTGGAGGTTCCTCAAACAATTAAAAATAGAGCTACCCTCTGACCCTGCAATTGCACTACTGGGTATTTACCCCAAATATATATATAGATGTAGTGAAAAGAAGGGCCATATGTACCCCAATGTTCATAGCAGCAATGTCTACAATAGCCAAACTGTGGAAAGAATTGAGATGCCCTTCAACAGACAAATGGATAAAGAAGATATGCTCCATATATACAATGGACTATTACTCAGCCATCAGAAAGGATGAATACCCAACTTTTGCATCAACATGGATGGAGGAGATCATGCTGAGTGAAATAAGTCAAGCAGAAAAAGTGAATTATCATATGATTCCACTTACTTGTGGAACATAAGGAATAACATGGAGGACATTAGGAGAAGGAAAGGAAAAGCGAAGGGGGGAAATCGGAGGGGAGATGAACCACAGGAGACTGTGGACTCTCAGAAACAAACAGGATTTTAGAGGGGTGGGGAGTAAGGGGATGGGTGATCCTGGTGGTGGGTATTAAGGAGGGCACAGATTGCATGAAGCACTGGGTGTTATATGTAAACAATGAATCATGGAACACTACATGAAAAACTAATGATGTATTGTATGGTGACTAACATAATACAATTAAAAAAAAAAAAAAAAAGGAACCTCAATGTCAAATTGACACGAACTATCTCAACAAAGGCACTTTTTGCAAATCAGGAGTTTCAATGAGACCACACCCCGAATGTGCAGAATCCCATCACCACAAACCCAAATCTATTTCCTAAGAGGAAACGGGGTGCCTAAAGGTGTGGATCTCCCAGCACAGCCTCCAGCCTGAGATCTCCTGGTCCCCTTTGTGGAGAGTGCGCCTTTGGTGCTGGTCACAGGAAGTTGTGACATTTTGTACCTTCAGGTGGGTTTCACCAAGCCACCAACGCTGCACAGTGGAGAACTGCTTCACTTGGGCCACGTGCGCACCCTGCCACCTCTACACACAGACGTAATAGGTATCAAGGGGGGGTGCTGTCACCAAAAGAAGGGAAACAATGGACGTCAAAAACAACATGCGTCCAGCCCACCTCTCTGTGCTGTTTAATCCCTTGGACAGATATCCTCCAGGTAATTGTGAAGGTAAGACATGTACGTGTGAGATGGCTGTTGCTTTACCATGGCGAGCGGAAGTCATAAGGTCAGAAAAAGTGGGGGGTTCAACCTCCTCTTTATGCCTTCCCAGTTGGGCTGGCTATTTCCCATTCACCTTTCCAGACTCAACACTCTGCCCTTCTCTGCCTTGCTCTGGGCCCCAGGAGGCCGCATCAGTGGGCATTCTTGCCCTCTAGCTTCCTGTTGGGTTTATCAATGGGAGGGACGGGTGGAAGACTGAAGGGTAAGAAGAAAGTGAGGTCAGGGTATTTATTCTGCTTTGACTCCTTTGTCCCAAATCTTGGGAATTAGCCATATCCTTTACCAAAGGCCACTGCTCCTCTCCGGTGGCCCTCTCCTCAACCATGGCTTCTCAATCCAGGTTCCTGTAACTGCTCCGTCCACTTGCCTCTCATGGCCTTGCAGTGGGAATATTCCTCCCCACCGCTGTCCCCCCACTGCTCCACCGTCCCTTGTTGGTTCCCCTGCCCACACCATTGTAAACAGTCACTTTAATGAACTGTTCTCACTCACCCCATCTGAGTGTTTCATCTGTTCCCTGCAGGGATCCTAAGTGATATCCCAGCTATGAAACAACAGGCAAATACTTCAGCTTCCAGAAACTTTAGTTCTTACAGCTGAGAATGAGGATGACTATACTTGCTTCTCATGGTCGTTATAGGATGATGGATGGAAACCAACACCCTGCCTGATACAAGGCAGACACTCAATAAAGACACAACTTTCTCCTTCACTAATTTTTGCATCAACAGTGCCTAGCACTGTACGTGGTCCATTCTATGTGCTCGATAAATGTTATTTCATGGATTGTCGATCTGTTGTTCGGCCCCTGTGCCTTCCCTTTGGTTCTGGAAGATAGATAAGAAAAATAAGGGAGCACTGGACATCAATTCTCTGACACCTACCAATCCCAGAAGCTAGTAGTGGTGGTCTTCGTGTTGTATCTTATATTTTTGCTATGTCGCAAATACAGTGATTTTGTCACACATGATCTGATCTGTGTGCTTTCTCTGGAAAAGTCTTGCTGAGGAGGGACACCATTTAAACATGTGATCCTGTACCATATTTGGAGAATGTACTGTGAAACAGCTGCCTGGATCCATTGGTCTCCCCAGCTTTAGGGGCTCCTAATGCTGCTTCCGCCTTTAAAACTGTTGAGAGCACAAGACCACAGAGTGCCCACCCACAAGGATAGACACACTGGTTCCAACGTGTCTCCAGTGCTGTAGGGTTGAACACTATGCAAGATGCTCACCTCATTTCCAAAAGGATCTCTGCCCTCCACGTCATAGAGGAGGGTCTTCACAGTCAGGCTCTAACTTGCCTTCCAGACTCGTTTCCTGTCTCCTTACGGGCAGCCTCTGCTCCAGCAACACTGAGTCAATGGCTTTTCCCAAACACCCCTGCACAGCTTTGCCCTCTGCCTGAATGTCATCCTCCCTTGTCCTTTCTGCAGTGAAGTGAGATTTGTCCTTCAGCTGCCACCTCTCCTCTAGAACCTTCTGTGACTTCCCCATAACAGAATAAGTTCCTTCCTCCTCTACACTGTTCTACTCTTTTGCACAGATATACCACACATTCCATTTCAGTGCAATGGGTCTGTCTCTCCATAGATGCTCATAATCTCTAGCATTTATTAAGCCTCTACTACATGCCTGCTGCACCTCAAACATCTCATTTAATCCTCATACCAGCTCTGCAATAGCTCCCTCAACTGTAAATGCCATGACTGCAGAGACCCTCTGAGGATGTGTTTTGGGGTGCTGGTTTTGGGGGGCAGTTTTATTTATTTGTTGGGTTTTTTCTTTTTTGTTTTGTTTCATGTATTTTGGAGACTTTGTTTTCCGCATTTTTCCTCTCAGTCTTGTACCTCCAGTACCTAGCACTGGCAAATTCCAAGTGTTAAACAAATACTTGTTGAATGAATGAAAGTTAATTTTTTGTTTTGGGGGGATTTTTTTTGCTTTTGTTTTGGTTTTGGTTTTTTTTGTTTATTTTGTTTTTGCCTTTTTTTTTCTTTTTTTTTTACTAATGGAGACACTCAAAAGCAAAGACTGGAATTAATTTACCCATGGCTCTCTGCCTGTGCTTAGCCTGTGTCTGGTGGGCAAGGGCCGCACCCCATTCATCTTTGTTTCTCCAATGGCAGGACTTTGTCTAAGTTCAAAATGAAAGCTTGAAGAAGGAATAAATATGATTACTGCATATCCTGGAGGATTATAACTTGATGACAGGCAATGAAAACAAAAAGGTAGAGTAACAACTGAATTCTACCACATGTCTGTAGAAATCAACTTTCTCATTTAAACTATAAAAATGATGTTATTTACCATAAGTAATGCTAGGAGGAAAGTCTATTTTCCTAACTTTCTTAGATAAAAGAGACTTTTAAAAAAGCGGGCTCTCCTTTATTTTATATTATTTCTAGCTTGCCTTCTTCCTGAAAGGTTGCACATAAATCGAACATTTGTAGATCAAACTGATTTAAATATTGTAGGAATCCTTGCTTTTTTAAGAAACACCACTACACAACCTCTGGGAAAATGAAGACCGCTTCAATAAAATGTATAAAATGATCATTTCATGCTTCAGTCAAATGAAATCAGCTCCCAATTTATATCACACAGGGGCCCAGCAGGTTACCAAACTCTGCTTGAATGGTTTAACTGAAGAGGTTTTAATGAAGGATCAGTTACAGAGGTGTGGAAAGAGTTGAGGGAGCCTACAAGAGGCGAAGGCAGCAGGAAGCTGCTACTACCTCTGGGTCTTGGGGGGCAAGAGGAAAAAAGTGATTTTCAGAGTCCAGTCAGAGATGAAATTAGGGCAGAGCAGCTGCCTGGCAGGAACTAAAGTCATGGAAGGGCTAAGCCTACAGTACTGAGGTAAAGAGGGAGAGAGGAGGAAATCTCTCTCTCTCTCTTTTGCCAGTAACTTCCATTGACCAAACTCAACCAAAAACCAGAGCACAAGGAAGCCCAGGTGAAGAAGTCTAGATGGACTGGAGGGAAGGGAAGGGGAACAATACTGGAAGTAACTTGCATGATTCACCCTTTTCGCATCTACTCAGCATCCATCTTGTCCTTCATTCAGATGAAGGAACTTCTCCCCAACATCCTGGAGACCAATGTCCCATAAACTCTCAAGTCATGGTAAGGAGAGGTCAATATAGTCACACTCTCACTTGGAAAATACATTGTAACATACCCTTCACATGAGGCAGCAGAAAGCTGAGCCCCCAAAAGGAAATTATAATCCATCAGAGAAGACATGCATAACAAGCACCAATCCAAACTTCAGTTGCTGCTCATGGGAAAATCGGCAATCCCTCCACCACCACCATTCCGCCCTCTCCCTCAGCACCTCCACTGGTTGGAATTTTGTTATCGGATAGGATGAGTCAACTCTTCAGTTCCTGGTGATCAGCCTTGAGGGACCCCATACTGACTGGATTATCACGGGTTTCCACCAACTATTATTATTATATATGGCAGTGCTAAGAAGTGACCCAGTGAGCCTTCTGGGCTCTGGATATGGTTTCTCTTGCCCTTGCTGGGTAACCAATGAAGTGGTTACCTATTTCCCTTGATAATTAGGATCTGTCACTCTAGTCCATACACCAACTGTCTACTTCTCCATGATTAGGAGGAGGCCCAAATGGCTAGGGATAGCTATAGCTTCGACTTGAATGGAACTGTGCCTGTGCTCTCTGGTGGAAACCAGAACCTCCAAACCTGCCAACCCAAGATTTCAGGGATGGGAAGTCAAAGTGCTCTAGGTGGGGCTTGCTAGGTATAATAGGTTAAAAATGAGATGGGGCTACTCCCACTTCCCCCTTCTGGACATGGGAGAAACACCATATTTACTGCATTCTGTAAGATGGGAGCCCTGAACTTTGAGAACACTAATCCCCAGCAGCCTTTAGAAGGTCATTCAACAGTTCTGGCAAGCTTCTGAGTGATAGGTTACACAGTCACATCAGCTCACTTTGCCAGCAAGCACCCAGTGCTATACTTCTTATGTCATAAATAAGTCCCTTGGTTCTTTAGAGGTAGGATACCAAGACAATCAAAGTCCCTCTAGACTACACAATGGCAGCGATGACAAAAACCAGCTGGCCGTGACTCTGGTCCTGAGTCTCATTTACACGAAAGAAGGATTTTCTTTCCGAGGTCTACAAGTCGGTTTTCTCTGTCCTTATTCTCCCTCTTGCCCTCACATCAACTTTGGGAGGCAGAATCACTTCGTGAAAAGAGGACAAGCTTTAGACTTCAAAGTCCTGGATTGAAATCCCAGCTCTGCCACTTGGGAGCTTGTGATTTCTAACTATGCAGGCTCCTTGTGAATAAAGATATTATATACTTACCTTGTAGGGTCTGGGGGTGAATTAAATAAGCCAATGTAGATAAAAGGCACACAACAGATATTCAATAAATGTTACTTCCTCCTTCCTCCTGCCTTCAAGCTAAATTCCACAGCCGAAGCACCAATTTTAGAAAACATTGGTAACAGAATGTGTACCTTAGGGGAATTTATAAGATATCACCAGGTGAACTTTCTCAGGGTTCAGCCTTGCTGTCCTGATGAGGTCCATACCACGGATATATAAGAAAAATCTAAAAAAGAAAAGGAAAGAAAAGAAAAATCTATAGCTCTGGGCTTTTCAATTCCTCATCTTTTGCTTTCACACAGGACCAGCTCAACATTCTTCTCTGTCTCCAAATTTCTAAATCTCCCCGTTTTGTGCAAGCCAAATCCCCTATCTGGGCTTGAGTCCAGTTTCCTCAGCAGATGATTTCTTTAGGTAAGTCCTAATACTTACAAATCATCTTCTCTGGTCTAATTCAGCAGTTGGCCCGAGTGCACACATAAGCACATGAGACCGCGGGGGCTTGGAGGGGTGATGGGCAGAAGAGACAGAGTGTGTGTTCGTGATCTAGGCTCTGAATGCCTCTCCTACATGGAGACTCCATACTGTCACGGTACTGTTAGCAAGCAACGGACATTGAACTCCGTTCAATGTCTTCTAAGCACAAAGATTTTATTGGAAGACTATCGGGGTCCATATCATCAGCAAGAGGATGAAGAAACAGGCAGGGGAGACTGAGGCAAGAACTGAGAGAGCTCCAGAGGACCAGACAGCAAGGATCATGGCCAAGTTGCTGCAGCAGGGGCCATCGGGGGTCAGCACCCCTCCAACGACACTGGCCAGGAATGCCTTCCCACCAGGAACCACCAAGCCTCTTTCTATCACTTCTGCAGGAGAGAGTGTGTGATTGGTCCAGCCCAGGTCACTGCCTGCCCCTGACCAGACCACAGAGGGGACGGAGAAGATCCGGTCCCTTTAGATCCTGAATTTAGAAGTCAGCACTACCTCCCACCAAGATATGTGAGGCATCCCCCATCCACCCCAAATCAGGGGGCTAGCAGGCAGTAAAAACTGGATGGTAAAAATATATACGTAAAAATATATACATAAAACAAATTTTCAGCACCCACCCGTTCACTTGCCGGTTTTAAGCAATTTCATTCTTTGCTTCTTTGTTTAAAAGAAAGTTTGTTATAACTTATTTGTAGTGAGAACAGCACTATATATATTCATAACATTTTTTAAGACATTTGAAAATGGAACATCTCATTTCACAAGACAGGACTGTGTGCTATAACTACTGGCAGAAAAAAAAACATCTTATTCAAGATGGATCAGATAGTGGAGGGCACAAAGAGAAGATCCCCTTTGGATGTTGTTCTAAATGGAGGTCCTGCCTCTCCCTAGGCAGGCCTGGGCAATTCGAAAGAAATCCCTCCTGCAACACAGGCAATCTCCCCAGGACAGAGGAAACACAGAGTTCCTCCTGTTGGTGGCCCTGAAACCGGTGAAAATGAGGTCTCAGAACAGTGAGACTCAGTCCTCAGCCTTCCACACAACCATTTGTTTCTTCTTCCACCTAAAGTAGAATCTGACACTTGATGTTGAGGTCGTGAGTTCAAGCCCTACATTGGACATAGAGGAAAGAAAGAGAGAAAGAGGAAAGAAGGAAGGAAGGAAGGAAGGAAGGAAGGAAGGAAGGAAGGGAAGAAGTGGGGGAGGGAGGGAGAGGAGGGGAGAGGAGGGGAGAGGAGGGGAGAGGAGGGGAGAGGAGGGGAGAGGAGGGGAGAGGAGGAGTGAGGAGAGTAGGGGAGGAAGGAAGGGAAAGGAATCTGGAAAGCCCTCCTCGGCACTGCCCTTTCTTCATCACTTGCATGGGCTCAATCACCAAGTCCTGGGTTTCTGCCTCCTACAAGAGTCTCAAATTCATCCCCTCCTCACCATCCCAGCTACTGCCCTCCTGCCTCTGGTGCTCATCAGATGCTGCCTGGAAACAGTGACCACCCTCCTGACCTGTCTCTTGTCCCTACAGTGTACTTCTCCCATCTGTCCCTCCCCCTCCCCCGAAGAGATATCTATTACAGCACAACCTCACAACCTACCTGAGTCATTCCCCTGTTTACGGCTCTCTGCAACTCCCACCACTTGAGATAAAGCCCAAACTTTCTACCAGACCACATGGAGCCCTCTGCAACCTACCCCCACCCCACCATCCCCAACTCACCTCCCTATCTGCTCACATTCTGTCCTTCCAGGCCCCCCAGGCTGTTCCACCCTTCCTGTCACTGTTCCTGCTGTCTTCTTTACCTGGATGCCCACCCATTCTCATCTTTCTCTCTGTTTGCTTCATTGCTTCCTATTCACCCTTTAGGACCAAGCTTAAGACCAACTCCTGGCAGCCTCACCTGACGGGTCCAGGTTGAGTCACGTGATTTATCCTCATGGCTATCCCAGCAAACCCCATGCAAATCCTTATTACAGCAGATGCCACATAATTTCAGGAATACATATTTGTATATCTCTCTCTCTCCATTACCTATACGCTCCCTGAGAGTAAATGTTCTAAGTTGCTTTAGAAGAGTACCACGAACATAGCAAAGGCATGAAACATCCCTGCTGAGACCATGAGTGAATGATGTTCTACAATAAATTTTACAGTCTGTAAAATGGTCAAAACCAGAACTAAAGATAACCACTCCTTTTGCTTAGTTGACAGAGGAGAGAAATAATCTAATTTGTGCCCCTATCTCTTCAATAAATACACAATTTGAAGACATTTAACAAAAGCTTTTATATAATACCATTTTTAGCAAAGCAGATGTTTAAAGGACTAAATTATTTCTTAAATTACTACCAACAGTAAACCCTGGTTGAAAATATTATGTCCCTTAAGGGACTGGATTTCTCAGGCTGTAGTCAGAATGGGAAAGGAGATGAACATTCTGTACTTATTTTTAAATCACATTCTTCTTCCTGAAATGAATGTACTGTTGTTAAAAAAAAAAAAAAAACTTCACGGGCTCATTTTATTTTTATTGACTCATCTGAGACAAGCGATAAAATGGTTTTCAGTTTCTGGACCACGATTTCTAGGTTACAACTTAGAAATTCAGTTCCACGTACACTTGACACTTTGAGACCTCCTTGACACTTTGATTCTTTGATACGTGCCAGGCTTCAGGAATACAGAAGTGAGCAGAACACAACCACAGACTTTTGCTTTCTGCGAGAAAATGATGGGTATGACAGGCGGCCACCCAAGAAGGACAGAAGAGACCTGTGTTTTCCTATTTCCCCAAGAAAAATTTGCAATTGTGGTTAATGATCGCCCTTCAATCAACGATGCCCAGAGAATCACACAAACATCTCTACAATAGGTGTGTCTTTCAGAGGAAAACCGAACACCAGACAGGTTAAGTGACTTCTCCGGGATCTGACAGTTGAGTAATTAACTCATAGGAGGAAACACACTCCATATGACTCAGGAACCACTTCTCCAATCACCAGGGTTGACGAGTCAAAACACACAGTGATTACGACAATCTGTCAAAAAGTAACAAACAGCAGATCGGCATTCAATCTGACGGTCAGGTAAAAACTTACAAGATGCCTGATTTTTCAACTCTGCTCTTTCTCTAGGATCCTGGTTGACCTTGAGGAGAAGCCTCTTTAGGGGGTCAAGTTGTTTTTCTTGTACCCTCTGGAACAAACTCACTGGTGACAAGTGCTAATAAAATCTGATCACTGGGGTGCGTAACTAAGAGGTTTTGAATTTTACTTCAAAACGTACGTGTCTCAGGGACATTGATCAGTCCAGCAAGATTAATGGAACATTCTAACCCTGCTGGTTTGTCTCATGGTGCCTAATTCCCAGGCCTGCTACTAACTAGCTCTGTGTTCAAATGAGTCTCTCTTCTTTAGGACTCAGTCTTCTCAAAGGTAAAAGGAAGAAATTGGATTAGGTAACCTCTCTAAACGTTTGTTCTGACTTTTAAGCAGACCTGTGAATAAATGTTTAACATATCTGAGCCTTAGTCTCTTCATCTATAAAATGGGGATGAAAATATTTACCTTGCAAAATGATATAAACATTAGTGATAATAAGTAAGTAACCCACAAGACACAATGTCTGGATGAATTTCAGTCCCAGCTATTTTTGTATATGAGAAATCTCAGAACTAAACATGTTACTCGACTATTCGAGATACCATTTGAAAGGTTATAGATAAGATGGTTTTAACCAATTTCAGGCACTGATATTGTATTAAAACTTGACATCCATAACAAATTTAACATTCTCATTCTAAAATGTGTTTTTATAAAAACACACTAGAAGTCTGGGCTGTTCATGTAAAATATTGTGGTTTCCTTCATTTCTCTATATTGTACAAAAGTTAGCAGCCTGGCCTCCAAATCCTACTTATTGAAAGGAAAAAATAAAAAAGAATTTTCAATAAAATTGAACAACTGGGCTATGAAAGAAGGAGGATTATAGCAAAAAATGCCCTTGACCTTCTCTCAAAAACAGAATCAGGCCCCCATTTGAGGAATGCCAAATGATTCTCATTAAAGTAATGAGAATATTTTCAGTGACATGTGCCTGACCGACTTTAATTTAGTTGGCAGGACTCAAGGCAGCCAGAGACCCAAAAATAACACACAGCCAACAGTTCCGACTCAAACACACCTAACCTACGTAGTTCACGCTGTTTCAAGGATGCCCCACCCTAGACAGACAGGGTGTAAGGTCAAATGCAAATTGTTGTGGCATTAAACACACAGTCCTGTGACAACACTGACAGGTCGAACTTAATATCCGGAGTCCCTCTGACTCCCCCTTCATAAAATTCAATCTAACTGGACAGGGTGAGTGGACAGATTTGGTTGATCCCAGCCCCTGCCCCACCCAACAAGCTAAAGTTATTTTTAACTTACGACTACTGCTGATAAGTATTTTTTTTTTT
>CM052798.1:154286491-154319381 GCA_028533885.1 Nasua narica | reverse complement strand
CCCCATTTGTCTCACCAACTGGTAAGGAGGACTCGCTATGAAGGGTAGAATTCAGGGCTGCCCACCCCTCCTTCTACCTCCCCTGCTGGGTCCTGAGGAGTCATAAGATGTCAGTAGATGAAGACATGGGAATCACAGCCTCCCAGCAGTAGTTCAGGCACATTTTTTGGGTTATTTATTGATTGCAAGTCATGTAGCAAGAGCCATAATAGGCACCCCAGTGACTAAAGCACTAAGACACAGCCCTACCCACAAGCAGTTCACCGCACCATAGGGAAGAAGCACGCATTTTTTTCAAAAATCAAATACACAGCATATAACGTGGACAGTCTGCGGCATGAAGCTTCTGGGAGAGGCAGAGCCTCTGTGTCTGGGCTAAGGGACTCCCCATAATGGTGCTCGCATGGCGTGCCCTGCCCCAAGCATGAGGGCACACCGGTCCTCCCCGGTCTGTGCCGTGTGAAATTCTTGGAGCATCCTTCTGCCTCTAGATCTTCAGTCCAAAGCGAAGACACTGATACTTTGCCTTTGTGGTTCTCAAGGCTCAGTCAAGATAAGGCCTCCACTCACAGAGACTTTGCAAAGTCTGGCCAGGATCTGATAGGAAGGTAGCTGTTCTACACATGGCCTAGCACATTCTTTATCCTGAGGGGCTCAGCATGCCAAGGCTTCCCAGCAGAAACCACGTGTTTGAAGAAGTGTCAAGTCGAATTTTTAGTGGTGGGGGAAATCTACAGCAGTCACTGACACTTCAGAAGAAGGCTGGGTTAAGATAGGACAGCCACAGCTTTTTTTTTTTTTTTTTTTTGGAAAGGAGGATAGAGCTGGGGGACTAGAGACAAACACTGAGGCTTCCTGAGATTAGTTCTTAGCCAAAAAAAAAAAGTGATTTCCTACTTAGGCTTGAATTTTAAAAGTTTAAAAAGTTTTGACAAACTTTCGGCCACTCAACTCTTTGTAGCTACTGGCTGTGTAACAAAAGACCACAGCAATTTCAGTGGCATTCAACAATAAACACTGATTTCTTCCTAATGTATCTGCGGGACAATTGGGGTTTCTGTCCCATGTGTCCCATCCTGGGACCAAGATCAGAGCAGTGGCTACGCAGGGTATATCCTTGCCATGGCATTCACAGAGACACAAGAGGGCAAGACCGACCAAACGAGGACACACGGTCAAGTCCAATGTCAAGAATCAGAGAAGTATAGTGGCACCTGGATGGCTCAGCTGGTTAAGCATCTGCCTTCAGCGAGGTCGAGATCCCAGGGTCCTAAGATGAGGCCCCACACTGTGCTCCCTGCTCCTCAGGGAGCCTACTTCTCCTTCTCTGCTCCTCCCGCTGCTTGTGCTCTCTCTCAAATAAATAAAAAATCTTTTAAAAAAAATCAGAGAAGTACATATGACTAGGAGGCCATGGGTCATGTATATAACATTACCAAAGAAGAGTAAAGAACTGGCACTAATAACCCCATTTACAACACTCTCTAAATAATCCTGAAAGAGGAGCGTTAGAGGCTCTATTTTTCTCTTGAAGCTCAAAAAACTGAGCCTCCAGAATTTAAGTCATTCATCCAGGTCAGACAGTAGTACGATGCTCTAGCAGAATTAAAATTCACATCTAGACTTCTGTGGAATCTAGAGTGCTGGAGCTTACTGACAGGTAACTAACAGGCATCTGTAATAATAACGACCATTAATTAAGCTCCCTTGTAAATATCAGTTCTCTCCAACAAAGCCCAGACCCAAAACCGTCCCATCTGTTAGCATGATCATAGTGTTTATCATTTGTTTAGGACCTTCTGCAGTGTTTTTACAAGTATTTTTACTATTACCACACTAATAAATTATTTATGGTGGGAAACCCGAATCAGAAAACTCTGGCTACTTGAACACAGACTTTATTTAAAACATCTCCTCCCCTCTCCAACATGTCCCCATCCTACTCTAAGCCTTAAAGATTGCAGGGAGTCTGCAAACAGAAGACAACTTGCAGATGACTGCCCGGGAAGGAATATGGAGGGATCGAGGTTGAAACCAATTCTTGAGCATGCAATTTTAACTTGCAGCGACTGCTTTGGGCAATTTAATCGCCGGATAGATCAGACTGTGAAGCATCACAGCTAGAAGTCAGGAAGGGCAAGAAGCTATCCTGATGCAGCTTCCCACCGCCTCCCATTCACCTACTCACACAACAAAGAGCGATGGAAGGTCTACTTTTGGCCTGGCAAGGTGCTGGGATGCCCGTTGAACAAAACCGACTAGCACTCAAGGGGTTTACATTCTGCAGAGATGGATGGAGAGGGATGGATTGTTACAAACAAAAATAAAACTGAACGGGGTAATTTAAGACTGTACTAAGGACTGTGGAGAAGCTAGCCTTGCCGTCCTGGGGAAGTCACTGGCTTAACTTTTCTCTGGGGCCCTCTGTGCCCGCATCTGGAAAAGCTCGCAGCTTCCCCACTGGCCGATCGCCCCAGTTTAAGACATTAGGTTAAGGAGCTAGTCCGTGAGGGTCTTGGAACTTGGCGCGGGGGCAGGGCCTGCTCGCCGCAAGTCCTTTAGTCCCGCTGGGCCGAGCACAGAGGCATTCTGCGTCTCTCTCCCTGAACGCTCACCAAAACTGAAACAAAACTGGCCTGATACTTCCCGGAGAGGCATTAATGGCCCCGAGGTGGCCGCGCCGAGAGAAGGAGGGGAGGGTACAGCGGTTCCTCCAAACAAAAGCTCAGCCCCCGGCGCCTCTAACGTGCTCGTGACGGCGAGTGCGCGGCCCGGCGCCCGGGACGTGGGCGCTGCGCGCTCAGGGTGCGGAAAGTAGGGTGGGGGACTGTTCCTGCTCTCCACTCCCACCCCGCGGGCCTCCGATGCCGCCTGGCCTCCCTGTCCTCCTTCCTTTGCCACCCTCGGACTCGGGCCCGGCTGCGTACCCGTTAACGGCAGTTTGGGGGCTGGGTGGGGTAGGGGCTGCCTCCTCTCCCCACCGCCGCCTGGCGGGGGGGCGGGGTCCTCTTTCGTCCCAGAGCCAGGTTGAGGCCAGGAGGCCGTCGTCCCCTCCCCAGCCCTGCTCCCGGCAGCGCTGCGCCCCCCCCAACCCCGTTCCCCAAGGGCTGTTGTAATTGCGGGACTTGATGTGACAGCTCGGGGCAAGGCGGGGGTATCCCTCCTCCCCAGTCCCGCCTAGGAGTGACCCAGACGCCGCTCAGGCCTCCTTCCTGCATCTCGCCAGCCCCGGACCCGCGGGAGGACGGGCCGCGGCTTCCCGAGAGCCGGGTCCGCTCTCCCGGCCGCGGCAGCTGCTGCGCCCTGGGGGCGGGGAGCGGGTGCTGGGGGGCTGGGGCGGAGGGGCGGAGGGAGCCCGGGTCTGCCAGGCAGCACGGCTTCAAGTTTCCACCGGCGCGCGGTTGTGCAACAGCCAGAGGAGCGGGAGCCGCGGGCGCCTCGGAAAACAAGCCGAGCCCATAAACAAAGCCACGTGGGCTCGAGCGGGGGGGCCGGGCCAGGAGCAGGCGGCTCTTCCGGCAACAAAGGGCCGGAGCCAGCGGCCCGGGATAAATACTGCGGCCGCGACAGCAGCGCAGCACTCTGGCCAGCCCCGCGCGCCCCAGACCCTCCCGAGCGCCGCGCCCTCTGCGAGCACTGGACTCGGCTCGGCAGTCCCGACCCCTCCACGCCGCTTCCCTGCAGCCGCCCCCTCGCCGGCCGCGGCCCCCAGAGCACCCGCCTGGGGCGGCACTTCCCCGAGACCGTCCAGCCGGTCGGGTCCATCAGTCCGTCGAGTCCGTCGCGTCGCCATGCCATTCCTCGGGCAGGACTGGCGGTCCCCCGGCCAGAGCTGGGTGAAGACGGCCGACGGCTGGAAGCGCTTCCTGGATGAGAAGAGCGGCAGCTTCGTGAGCGACCTCAGCAGGTGAGTGGATCCGCCACCAACTTACAGCCCAGCGAAACAGACCTGGGCTGATTTCGGGGGCGCGAGGCGGGTGAATGGGGGGTGCAGGCAGGACTGGAACAGGGTGAGGAGGGAGCCCCGGGCCGGGAGGTGGGGTGGAGGGTGGAATGGAGCGGGGGGGGGGGAGGGGGGAGGCAGAGGGGGGGACTCGACCGGGTTTCTGCAGAGGTCGCCAGAGCACGGGATTCGGGGAATTTGGTTTCTCTTGTTCAAGGTCAGCGTCTCCGAGTGGGCACAACTCTTTACAGAACCCCGGTCCCTCTGAGAATCTGACGACAAACGCGGATCTTGTCCGCAAACGTCCACACTTAAGCACACAACTTCAGGGGACCCCTGACTTAAGGACATGAGGCGCGCAGTGTGCCTGTGCGTGGGCGCGCTCGAGGGGGCGGCGGGGCTCGGGGCACCCAGGCGCTGTGGGCACAAGTCGGGTGACGCGATGGGACCTGGGTCCGGCACCTCCAGTCTCTTCCCACGCACAGGCGACCGCAGAGTGGGCAGGGAGGATGAGTAACCAGGAGGGGCGGCCAGATGGTCCCTGGGGCACCGGCGCTTGCGGGGCGGACTTGAGGAACCGGGGTAAGGACTTGCGGCTGCTGAGCTGCGGAGGAGGGAAGGGAGGCGGGACTGAAACCCACAAGCCTTCTGCTTCTGAGAGGACCAAGCTTTTGCACCTGTTTCCTTAGTGGCCCTTTCGGTCAGTTTCCTCGCCGAAATAATTTCAGGTGATGGCTAACCGCTGCAGACAGCCCACCTGGCTCAGGGGAGGGCCCACCTGAGCTCTGTCAGTCTGGTAGAAAAGCCGAATTCCGCTCGATCCGTGCTCTGCTTGGTTAATAATAACAACATAGGAGTGCCCTCTAATAAATTAAGTGGTCTGGGATCTGTCAGTCCCGGATCTCGACAGTAGACTTCAGATCCCCGCCATTTGGCACAGGTGAGAAGAGCAATCAAAGTGGGTCCACAGGGGATCAGTGCAGCCTGGCCATCCTTGGGTGCCTTTTCTCGAAGCCTTTGGTTGAAACCACTGGCACCAGAGCCCTTAAATTGATTTCGGTGGTGAGTTCTGTTAACTGGATGGGATTCCCGTTTACTGAGATTTACCAGTGATTTTTTTTTTTCCTGAGCCCCTGGCAGTCAATTTAAAGAAACCTATCAAGAAAGTATGGCTATTTTGAAGCTTGACCTCCAGAGCTCCCCCCCCCCCAGCTGTTTGTGATTTGTAAAGCATTAAAACTCCTTTAGTCTTCAATGAAAAAACAAAAAACCAAAAAGCATTTAATCCTGGGGGTCTGTTGGGAGAGATGAGAGCATATGTAACTTTTATGTTAAAGATACTTTGAGGCATTTCCCGGGGAGTTTGGGGGAGCAAATAAGAAATCTTATTTATGGAAAATCAGATAATTTACTTACAGCAAAATAAAAAGACCAATAACTGTCACTAGACTCTTCCCTTTTAGGGATGCATGTTACCAATTATGCCTAAGTCATTCTTCCTAGACTAGAAGGTTCCTTCCTCCTCTTCCTAAGGAATAATGATCTGATAGTTTGGTACTTTATTTCTGTACAGCAGTTCAGAGTCTTTGGGGCGGGGGTGCAGCAGTGATCTGCTAAGCGGTATGGCAGTGGCTCACCCACGTGTAATTGTAGGACACAGACCCCTGGGCTCAGCAGGAGAGGATTCAACCTACAGGGCCTCTGGTTCCTATAAATATTCACACTATCTGCTCCAGGAGATAAGCTGGTATCACTCCCCTTAGAAGCAAATAGTGGTGCCTCTCTTGCCATAGTATGGGAGACCGAAGGTGGTTTTATTTATTTATTTTTAAGATGTTATTTATTTGACAGAGATCACAAGTAGGCAGAGAGGCAGGCAGAAGAGATGCGGGGCTCGATCCCAGGACCCTGAGGTCATGACCTGAGCCAGAAGGCATAGGCATAACCCACTGAGCCACCCAGGCGCCCCATGAAGATGGTTTTAATTTACCAAAGCTTAACTGAGGCTAGGATCAGGTAGCTTCACACCCCTCTGTCCCCTTCCTGCGCCTCCTTTCTTTCCTCCCATTGCCTGCCTCCTAGGCCAGAACTGTGGCACAGCTAAAGTTATCACAAGTGGTGATCAATACACAGGTCCCGACGCCCTGTGGCTCTTGGAGGAGTCAGTTTAGGAATCCTTTGGTAGTTCCTAGCAAAGCAGCCGGCTGTTTGTTTGTGGAGTATTATTTTTTTTCCCTTCACCAATTGTAAACAATCCCTTCCCTACTTAGCATGAGAAGTCTGCCAACTTCTTAAAAGCAGCTGGCCCTCTGAGACCTAGGTTTGTAGTCTCCAATATCCCCACTGTTTTTAGCCTTGGTGATGTTTCTCTGTGATGTAAGGTCTGGGCTGAATGCCTGCCTACACAGGTGAAGTTGAGTGCCTCTCCTGTTAGGAGAAAACAATGGGCGGACCCTTCAAAAGGGGGAGGAGCAGCTAGCAACGTCCGAAGAAGGGTACACTTCTCTAATTCCACGTTCCATCCTGGAGGAGAGAAGGGTGCCTTTGATGTGTTCCCACTGGGGACAGAGTTTAATGTTGCCCACAGCATATCTGCACAGCACACCTTCTCTGGACTCTGCTGGCCATTGTCTCTGTGTCCCGAGCCCTGTCCCCCTCCAACAGCAGTGCCAGCTAGGAGCCCCTTCTCGCCAACAACCCTCCTGCCCCCCGCGCCCCCCCCCATGAGGAATCTCCGCAAGGTGAGAGCCTCAGGCCACTCCTCCAAGTCTACAGTCCTGCAGCTGAAAACTCCAGTGTTGCTTTCCAGGATAGCTAAGGCTGAACCAGGAAGCAGGAAGTTTGCCTTGGTACCCTGGATGAGTAGTGCGGGAGATAAAAATAATAGTTCCGATTTTTACGAGTGCTTACTAGGAAGCCACTGGTCTGTGAGCTTCGTATATTAGGCTGTTTGTTTTACTAGAACAATCTGGGCGCTAGCCAAGGGCGTTTGACCATTTGGGTATGCATGGGAGCAAGTTAGCATAGAAATCTCACCAGCCTTACTCTGCAACTAAGCCCTTGGGGCAGATGCAGCTTTCTTTGATGGTCCGTCTATGCAAACGAAATGAGCAATAGGCCTCTTTGTTCCCTTTCCTCCCTTTTTATCTCCTCTGCCCAAACGGTCTTAATTTTGAAATCTTTCCACCTTTTCTAAAGTTGTCTTTCAGTATCTTGGTATGTGTCTGTTGGCAATAGAGGGCTGGGGCAGGTCTTTTTTTTTCTTAATTCTAGGCCTGTGCCTATAAAAATCAAGATTAGTAAAAACTGACCACAAAATAGCAACTTTAGTGGCCATTATTGAGTTTAATGAAGAAAGTAGCCTCTTTAAATAGTTTTGCTTAAAAAAAAAAGTCATGGTTCCTAAATGGTGGTGGCTTTTCTTGTTAAAATTTTCAGTTGTAATTTTCCATTGGCTTTGCATTTCCTTGAAATGGACGTAATTGAACTCCCAAAATACCCTCTAACCAAATAAATTATTGCTTGACAGAAAACCTGTAAGCAGGCAACACAAAGAAATCTCCTAGCTCTTCTAGGCCCTACCTCTGGAGTCCAAAACCTAATAACCAAGAAAAAAAATGCAGGCTTTGTCTTTGGTTGAAGCTTTATCTACATTCAACAGTGGGAGAGCATCCTCAATGATGTCAAATTCTTCTTTAACTTTGAAAATGAGTCACTTGGGTTTAAAGTAGATTATTGTCATTTCTATAAGGAAGACAGGTGCTCAAATTCCTTTGAGCAATGTTCTCAATTAGTAAAGAGTCAGATAAACTATAAATATTTAAAATTTCTGAGGAATGGCCACAGTCTACAGCCCAGGCTCCGAAAACTTTCCGCTAAATCTCGAATGTGTGACTGAGGGAGTAAGACCGATTTATTTTGTTCTCTACGGGTGGAATTTAGACTCTCAGTTTTCGTTCATGGTGCAGGAGTATGTTTTCTTTAAAAATAAGCCTTCATGTGGCCTTTTTACACACAAAATGTTCTCCTTTTGCTTTCTAAAGCTGTTCTCAGCTCTGGTATATCATGGATCAATCAAGCGACCTTCCCTCTGTTTCCCTTCTCCTGAACTTTGATAGAAATTTCTTCTTGGCTCTAAGGACTCACTGTGAAACCTAAAAATAGCCTCTTTCCCCCAAAT
This sequence comes from Nasua narica, assembly GCA_028533885.1. Classification (NCBI taxonomy): domain Eukaryota; kingdom Metazoa; phylum Chordata; class Mammalia; order Carnivora; family Procyonidae; genus Nasua; species Nasua narica. The sequence continues at coordinate 154,311,258 of CM052798.1, read as the reverse complement.
GAAAAAGAAGGCTGTAGATCTTAGGAAACTCTGTAAATGGTATTAAACATGGCCTTCATTGGGCAGATTAACAAATAATTGTCCATCAAGCTCCTCCCTCTGGGTCCAGAAACACTGAGTATATTGTTGGTGATGTCACCTGTAAGCATTTATGTAGCAAGATACCTATTGAAGTACTACCTGAGAGATTGACTGCAGCAACAGGATACAGGAAATTGTTTTAAACCCTCTTTTCTCTTTTACTATTTACATAATGGGATGGAGAAGTGCAGGTGTGCCTCATTTTACCCGATAGCTGTATGTCAGAAGAAGATCTAAAGCAAATCTATTTTACATTCAGCAGAGGGACTCAGAAAATTAAAGGACTCTGATATATTAGTGATAGAAGAAAAAGTCCCTAATTTATGTTTTACCAGAGGAAATTATAAGTCCTGCCTCTCGCATCCATACCCATGGGGCTTGAGGAAGCTACTCACTATTCCTCAATATTTCTCTAGCATCCCTTCTGCAGAAACTCTTCGGAGACTCACTGTAAAGTTACATGGTGTATTAGTCTAGAACTCAGCCTACTGACGGAAATTTGCACCTGACCCCAGGTGAACCTGTGCATCCTTCAGTGACCTGTGATGGGGGCAGTTCTGTCTTGTTGGCCCTTAGAAACTTATGAACCGTGAATTCAGCTGCTTTCATTTAGGACCCAAGGTCTTCACCCCGCAGCATGATGCCTAGTGTTAGTCACAGAATTACACGAAGAGTAAACAAGTAGAACTGTACACTAAGCATCGCCTAGAAATGGAGGGTATAAGTCTGATTTGGGCAAATGTGATCACGTTCCAAAGGCATGATGGAAGCATGCTCGTTAAAAGCCGCTTGGGTACACTTTAAATGGGCGGATTGTAGGGTATGTGAATTACATCTCCATAAAGCTGGTTTTTTAGAAAGCCGCTTAGGATGAATGCTTTTGCAAAATGAAGGCATTGTGGACTACAGTGATACCAGTAATCCTCCCTCTCCGCCCCCCCCCCACCCGCAGTCATTTTTGCTTAAAGTAATACTGTAGGGCCTGGCATTGTCCTTGGTTAAAGGGTGCGGGACTGGGTGTCCACCACAATGGCAGGCACTGTTGGAAATTCAAAAGAAGGAGAAGCCCCCATCCCTGCCTTCCACAGAGATGTGAGAATATTTCATCCCCAAGGAGGGAGGTCTGTATCTGCACTGACTTCTTTTCAGGGGGGGTTATTGTTTCTTTTGAGAAGATGTATGTTTGTGTTTTATAACCTAGCAAGTTATTTATAGAAACAGCTCTTACTAAAGTTATGGCGGTCACAGCTCCCCCCCTCCTCTGTTATCCCTAGTTACTGCAACAAGGAAGTCTACAACAAGGAGAATCTTTTCAACAGCCTGAACTATGATGTTGCAGCCAAGAAGAGAAAGAAGGACATGCTGAATAGCAAGACCAAGACTCAGTGTAAGCCATTTGTTCTGAACTTGGAAGAAAGCTGTTTGAAGGTCACTAGGACGGGTTCTTTTGGGGGGAGGGAAGAGAATCAAGACCCCAAATGTGAGACGTCTGCTTTAATGTTGACTGTGTCATTGTCAGGGGTCACTGGGACCTTTGCAGTCAGAAAGCTGGCTGTGCATTTTATAAGCAAGACTGTGTTCCTTATAGTCTTGTTTATAGATCAGTTGGTAGTTGGGGTGTTTTTCTCCTGCTTGTCACTTACATCTGACGTAGTTAATTTAGTTCTGATACAGCGATAGGGTCAGCTGAATCCATTCCGGCATGTGCTTTTATTTGGCACTGAGTTTTGAGGCTTTGGAAATAGATTTGTTTCTCCCCCTTTCCTTGCATAAATCCCATTACGTTTCTAGATGCCGTACGTAAGAGTGCAAAGTTCTATTAATAAGCAGGAATTACAGATCTTTAGTTTAATCCACCTGGACAACATGATTTCCTCATGTTATCTGCTTTACTTCCACTTTTTATGGCCTTGCATAAGCTGTAGGCTTGGCATTTAAAACAAACTTGTACTTGGATATTTGATTTTTTTTCCCTCCCAATTTGGAGCTTTGGTCCTCTGATCAAACATTTAGAATGCTTCCGACCAAGTGAGCTCTAAGGCCAGTATGTGTATGCTGCAGAAATCAGGCATTTGCATCTCTTAGATTGTCCAGAGACTCTTTGTCTTTTTTGTCCAAACGTTTCACACATTAGATACATGAAAAAGAAACAGATTTAAAATGTGGGGCATGCTGCAAATTTTAAGGCTGTTGGGGGGGGGGGTTGTTTCTAATTTTTAATTTTTATTTATTCATTCATTCATTCATTCATTTCTTGCCTGCCTCTGTAGATTTCCACCAAGAAAAATGGATCTATGTTCACAAAGGAAGTACTAAAGAGGTGAGCATCCATCCGTGAAGCATAAAGAATATGCTTAGCTTTAGGCCTCTCCCAACAGGGTAGGGACGGAAACTGGGCAAGAATATTACTTTGGATCATGGCTGTTGTCGTGGGTGCCGGTGATGGTGGCTAGCAGCCCTGCCACCTAGCCAACCATCAGAGTTTAGGGCTGCAGAGAGAGCAAGAAGCAAAAGTCCCTAGGTAGACTCCCCAGTGGTTTGGTGAGATTATGTAAAGTGCTTTCTAGAGATTAACATACCCATCTCAAATGTATTGTTATGAAGCCCTGGCCTTTCCCCCAGAACAGTGCCTGTCTTTTGTTCTGAGATCTCTTGGGACTCCAACTTTAAGTTTTAGCCCTAGAAGGGCTAATCACTAAACATGGCAGAAGTTTTAACAAGCCTGCGCAGGGGACAAGACACAGTAATAAGTACATTCCCATGGCACTTTGTAAGACCCTTTTATGTACATTTTCTCTCTGCACGGGCATCTGCTCAGATACCTAGGATACAACACAGTCTGGAAGGATGATCGAATTTCTATCACTGTCAGGGACCTTGGTGAAATGGTTTAAGGCCCTGCAGTGGGTCAAGGATGTCCCCACGACCATCCAGATACTTGGAGCAGAGCTGGGACGGAATCAGGGCTCTCTGCTCCCAGGTCCTTGTGTGTACACAGGTAAAAGATCAAAGCTTCTTTTTGCTTCCTCGTGAAGCCTTAAAAATGCTTCTGATGATCACAGTGAGAAAAGCACTAAAGATACGAGGCAGGGTAGCAGGCAGAGCTGACGCTGGGAAGTGTAGTTCCCCTCCCAGGGGACGTTACAGTGGCCAGCTCGCATCATGTCACCCATGATACATCCAACTCCTGACCTTCCCCGGATAAACAGCTACTTGTGATTTCCCCATTCAAGTTTGTGCAAGGGCTCGACTGGTACGAATCTTGAAGAGGGGTGTTTAACGCGTGAGTCACTGGCTAAAGCAGCTGCTGGCTACGCTGCCCATCGTTGTGGCTCGCAGGGGGTTCCCAGAAAGAGCTGCTCATGGCACAGGAAAGCCACAGGTGGCCGTAGGTTACCGAAGACCAGCATCCAGCCTGTCGGTATAGTCTGGGGGGATTGTTCTGGATAATGACCTCTGCACCCCCTGTTTTCATGTCCAGCGCCATGGATATTGCACTTTGGGGGAAGCTTTCAACAGGCTGGACTTCTCGACGGCCATTCTGGATTCCAGAAGGTTTAACTACGTCGTACGGGTAAGTCTCTGAAGGTTATGAGTGTCCGCTGAATTGTCTTTTCAGGTTGTCTTGAGGTAGTTATCTGCCCCCCCTCCCCCCACCCCACAAAATAACTTCTTAGGACCCTGGGAATTTTGAGGAAAGCAGAAAACAGACTTGTCAACTCCCTTTTCTCCAGATGTACTTCAGGTCCTTATGCGGATCCCATTAGGGTGTCGCTAAGATTGGCTGTGACAGATGGCAGTGGTCCTAATACTCACGTGAGCCACTCCCAGCCCCCCATGGGTAAATGGGGACACACTGCAGGCAGGAAGGGCTCCGGCAGCAACATTAGCAAGAGCAAACCCAGCAGTAACCAGCAGCATGGCTTGTGTTAGAAATCTTCTGTTCCTCGGGTTGTTCTTACTATCCTCCTCCTTGTCCTGCTCGAGCAGACTCTAGGTGACCCCAAGGCAGTTGTGGTTTAGGCTACAAAGCCAGATGAGTTCAAAGCACCCAGCACTCCTTGCGCATGACTCCCTTCCACCCCATGGATGACCTGTTCGGTCTCTCGTTTACTAAAGCTTGAAACCACCTGTTTGGGCCACTTGCTTTACATTTGAAATCCTATGTGGGGGGGAGGATTTTTTTAATGAGCTTTGGCAAAATATTCGTGAATGGAGTAAAGCAAATGAGTCTAACCGTGTCCCTCAAGTCCGTGATTCTTTTTAATTGGTTTATTGTTGTTGTAAACCCCCACTCTTAGCTCTCTTATGCACTTCTGTCCGTGGTTCAACCAGGGAGGTCACGGCTGTTGGGGTTTAGGCTCAGAAGCAGGAGGGAATTTACTCACAAGGGGTGTTCGTTGGTTGGGTTTTCATTTTCTCTCTCCCGGGTGGTTGTGCTGCTCCGTGCCAGGTCACCGAGTCAGATGATGGCCACGGCTCAGCCAGAGCGATGACATCGGGCCCCCTTGAGGCCCAGGTCATTCACCTGTCCTCTGGCCAGATGCAGGCCTGGCCGTCCCAACCAACTGATACCCAGGCCTCCTTGGAGGTCAGAAGCTCCGAGCTGGGCCTATGGCCACGTGAGCAGATCGGTCTGCTTGCGGCTGAGCCCTTATTGCCGTCCAAAAGGGATGAACACGAGAGACCTTCTGGATGAAATGTCCGTGTCATTGAGTATGACTCTGCCACTCCAGGGAGATCACTGTGGCCTGGGACACACTGGCTGGAGAGAGGCCCAGCAAGAGCTGGAAACTCTGTTGCTAAGAATATGAATAGTTTCCATGGTCTAGGTGTCAGGGGAGGACACCCAGTTCTGATGTCTTAATTACAAATGGATCAGCAAAACGGTCCATTTTTAGATGGTTTTCCTTCCTACCTGTTTTTCCTTTCACAAGAAATAAGCAAAGGGACAAGATCACAATAGCCAAGATCTATTTCCGTGTAATCATGTGCATTCGCCTTTTTCCTTTCATTAACCCTATGAAGTGGGGGGAATTATGCTGATCCATTTAAACAGACGGAAGTACGGCAAAGTAAAATGACCTGCCCAAGGTCACAAAGCTATGTGAGCAGCAGAATCAACATCGGAAACTCTCAGCTGTACAGTGGGGCCTTGACAAGCAGAGGATGGAAAAGTTCAGAGGTCTGAGGTCAGACTATTTCAGCCTCCCTAAGACTCCGTTGCCCCTTCTATAAGGATTTACAGCCACCTCTCAGGGTAGCTGTACATGCAGTAATGTATTTTCTATGGAGATATCCTGCAAACTAGAACCTGTTATTCAGGGTCAGCTACAATATTTATTACTACCTACTAACCAAAATTATTCTCCCTAATATGCCTTTTCAGGCCAGCTGATATATGTTTTTCTCCTAAAAAAAAAAAAGGGAATCTTGCACTCGATAAAGACCCAGCATAGAGCACTTGTATCTGATAGTATCTAATTGTAAACTATGAGCACTTTTCCTTAAATAATCTTTAAGTCAGAGAAACTGCTACATGTTTTCAGAGTTGTCAGGTTCAGCGGGAGTGGAAAAATGTTTCTCTTTCGGAAAGGACCATCTTTTTTTCCCCTTCGCTGCCCAAGTCCTCTATAATTTGAGAAATAATGTTATTTTTATAAAAAGCTTAAAACATTTTAATGATAGGCACTGCGTTTTGAGGGTTTTCTACTAAGGAACTCTATGCACATCTCATATCTTCTTATCCTTAAGCCAACTTTGCAGAGTAGCTTGCCAATAGGTCCTCCCTCCCCATCTGACTACTTCTACCTAATGGTTTCCTAACACCGTACTACAGTGATTCCTTAGTTCCAGTGAAAGACTGAATCATTTTCGAAAGTCTTAAAAAAATTTTTTTGGGGGGCGCCTGAGTGGCTCAGTTGGTTGAGCTGCTGCCTTCAGCTCAGGTCATGATCCTGGAGTCCCGGGATCGAGTCCCACATCGGGCTCCCAGTTCCATGGGGAGTTCGCTTCTCACTCTGACCTTCTCCCTTCTCATGCGCTCTCTCTCTCTCTCTTTCCTAATAAATAAATAAATAAAATCTTTAAAAAAAATTTTTTTTAATTTCTTTAAAGCCAAGTACATTTTTTTAAAGATTTTATTTATTTATTTGACAAAGAGAGATCACAAGTAGGCAGAGAGGCAGGCAGAGAGAGGGGGGGAAGCAGGCTCCCCGCTGAGCGGAGAGCCTGATGTGGGGCTCCATCCCAGGACCCTGAGATCATGACCTGAGCCGAAGGCAGAGGCTTCAACCCATTGAGCCACCCAGGCGCCCCAAGCCAAGTACATTTTTAAAAATGGGTTATGTTCATTGCTGGCTGTCATCTGCAGAAGCAGACTATGCAGAGGGGATAAAAGACCTGGCTAACACCCCTATCTCGAGATTCCAAAATTTTTATCAGTAAGTATGAAAATTTTGCGGAATTTTTTGAATCAAAAATTTTGCATATGAACTGGAAAGGTTTCCATATAGCATTTGTACCTTATTTCAACAAGCTTCAGGTTCTACTCATTGCCTTCACCCCCTTCCTTACACACCCCCGATGGCTTAAATACCATTTTAACCTTGGGTTTGAAAGAGGACCTAAAACCTTTGGAGGCAACGACTAACCCATTTATGAAAGGTCATTTTAAAAATTGCTTTACACCGTGCCTCAAGGCCAACACATTTTGGAAATCCCCCCCTGGGGAGCTGGCGAGGATCCCAGGGGCTGGGCTGGAGGTGGGCCCGGCACTTGGTCACCACGAGGAGGTGACAGCTGATGAACTCGGTCCAGGCACAGAGCGGCCAGTGGGGAAAGCGGGTCTCCAGTAAACAGGGAGAGGGTTTTGGAGGCCACACGCCGACTCCTGGCTCTCTGAAGTGAGCCCGCATGGCCCGCTGGTTCTCATTTGAACTGGCTGCGCATTAGAATCGCCTGCGAAGCCTGTTGGCCCACCTCTAAAGCATCCGATTTAATGAGTTGAAGGTGGTGGCCACACATTGCTTCTTAAATTTCTCCTTTGTCCTTTGGTCACCTTTCCAGGTGATCCCTGTGTCTTCTAGTTTGAGAACCAGCTCAAAGAACTACCAGAAGCCCAAATGCCATATTTTGCACACGATGTTTTCAACAAGACACAGTGGGGCACAGAAGAGGAAAGGATCTTAAGGCTTTAATGCCAGGATGACTTGGTCTCCCAGCTCTCTCTCTCTCTCTCTCTCTGGCTCTCAATGCACCCTCCAGACCAGTAAGGTCCTGGAGAACCTTGAGGGCCACTTCCTGACTGGAATGAACTAACCTACAGGTGCTAGTAGATCAGAAAGGACTAGCAAAACCTTGCAACCCCACTCTCCAGCCCTCTGCAGCAAAAAAGAACATCACAGCCGAAACCCAGGCACATTCTTCTTTCTTTTCTGGATTACCACCCTAAGATCATTTGAATGTTTCCAGCAAGTTACTGCATTCCTACCACCCCTAAAAGTCTCTTCCAAAAACATGTTTTAGTTTAAGTTGACTGGTGGTTTGGCCAACAAAAGGCTGAAATATGGCACTGTGACTCAAATTCAAACCCAATGCCTTAAATTAAGGGCGTGCTGTTGCCAACCCCCTGGTGGGTCATGATGTGCCCGAGAAGCCCGGCCCCTTCACCGGGTTCCTCGGCCACAGTGACCTTGGATTCATTTGGCACTGCCCAGACCCGGCGCCTTCCTCGGATGGGTGCCCCCTGCCACTTGGGTCTCAAAACCAGGGGTTCTTTTTTCCCTGGGACAGAGAAGCTGGGATGGAGGGAAGGAGGCCTGTCACCCCAGAGGCAGCAAAGTCAAAAGAACAGAGCAGTTGTGAGCCTCTTTGAAAATGACTCGCAGAAACGGTTGGGAATTAACATTCGAGGGCATGAGGTGGGGTCCTTCTGTGACTGCCAATGCTCTTACCAGAGAAAGTCAGTGTCTCTTGGAACTCCTGGCTTTCCATCATAACAAGCATTCAGGCTTTGCACTGCAGATCCTGCAATGTCTGGGTACCCACAGAAGTAGGGAACACTCACAGGCACGGGGGTATGCCCACACAAGCAGGGAGCACCTGAGAAAATGAGGGGGATGGCCAAGAGCCCAGCACTGTGGTGTTTTGGACCATGGACCCCAAACAATGTAAGCAGGGACTCTATTTATGTGTGTTCATAAATCCATCTGTGATCACCTACCTATAAAAGGTGCTAATAATGGTATCTGCCCCATCATGTTGCCCAGAGAATTAAAACTTGATTTAAATGCTTTCCAACAGTGCTTGGTACATGGTAAGCACTCGATGAGAATCGCTTGTTGCCATTAATACCCTTGTCTTTCGGGTCCTGATTACAGGCATTAGAAAACACACAAATAGAAAGATGATAGAAATGACAGATTAAAGATGAAATGGAAAGCTTGATGTTTTATGGTTTTTCTGCCTGCTTTCCTCTCCCATCCCACTTTGGAGACCGCAGGATCAAATTTTTTTCTTAAGGATTCAGAATCTAAACCTTATCCCACCAGGGGCCCAGAAATACATTTTATACAAAAATTCTGTCTAGTTTCTAGGCAAGTCAGGTGCTTACTATGAGGGGGTGGGGGGTATGATAAATTGGACAGGTGAGCTGACTTTTAAATACCAATCAGCAGACTTTTCTCCCATTCAAGGAGCATTTGGCACCATATTCTAAGTGCTCCAGTTGAGGGTAAAACGGGTTTTTTCCAGTATCTGTAAGCTAGGGTCGGAAGTCCCCTTGGGTCCACTGATGGAGGCACTCCAATAGCAAGGAGTTGACAGCTTCCTCCTTCCCAGAGATCAGAGGCTCCTTCAGGCGAATGCTTTCATGTTCCTAAACAGGGATTTCTGGATGCAACCCGTAACACTGACCGAGTGTAGCCACAGTCACTTGAGAATCAACGAACCCCTGGCCTCTGCTCATCAGGAGCTTCTGGGCTACTCTGGGGGACAAGGTTCAGCCACCAAGATGGCAAAGGGGGTTTTGGTCCTGTCCAGGAGAGTGGGTGAAGGGGGTACTGGAGACAGCTTCTTGGAAGAGGCAGAATGAGACGGAAGAACCAGCCTCCTTCCCTGAAGGATGGCCAGGACTTGGCGAGGTAGAGAGGCAAACAGCAGGCTTTGCAGGGACAAGGAGCAGGAGCAGAAATCCGGAGATGGGAAAGAACAGGAGCGGACGGGAGGGCAGATGGACCAGAGACTGAGGGCGATGGGACATCCAGCCTCATGGAATCCTAGGGTAGAGGAGACGATGCTGGAGTAGATGGGAAGCCCAATTTAAGCAGGAATATTGAGGCAAGCAGGGCCACTGCGGTTGCTGCAACAGAGAGCAGGGCACCTTTACAAGTTCAAAAATATCTGGGATGGATAGAAGACAGGCAAGTTTCTCTCCGATGAGAATACAATTAATTTATATAAACTTGGCCCTCCTTCTTAGGATTTTAACACCCTCAGTTAGAGAGATGTTTCCCTTGCAAATAATATTTACCCAATCTTGACATGCCTGAAGATTATTAATGTCGCTGAAATGTTCTCTCTTCCAACCTGTCAGTGTTCAAGCTCAAAGTCAGGACAAAACTTTCCAGGTTTTTAATCTGTGTTATCCACTGAATAAATAAGGGTCTTGAAAGGACACGGCACTCGGTACAAGCAGAGGCAGCGCCTGACGTAACCAAGGGTTTCTTGCAGAAGACAAAAGCTTCCTAGAGGCACCCAGCTTGGGTACTGAGCGTGTGAGAAACGGCATGCTTCTTGCAGCTTCTGTCCCGCCTTTGATAACCCGGAGGCATGTTTCTCCATCAGACCTGTAACTCAAATGTCAGGGCCCACTGTCCTAGGACATAGAAGAATTTAGAGAGAAATTATGTTCTTAGCCATGTTCTAAGCAGGATAGAGTGCTTTGCGCACCAGCCTGTGGTTAACCTAGGGGTGGCCTGGCCAACTGCCGATGCTGTTCAGTGTCGCTCCAGGTCTCAGCTGCTTGCCTCGCTGGAAGGTGACTGTGATAGGTGTTCACCGTAATTGATTTAACTCCTGAAACATTGGTCTGGGACCAGACCCCGTATGACTCCCAGCCTCTCAGTCCAGACCACCTGCCATTGTCCGTGATCTGCCTCAACCATAGAGGAGGGACTTGGGTAGACTCTTGCCCAGGGCCCTTGCAGCTACAACACGCGTGCATTATAAAAGACAGATGTATTAGAGAGCAAATATTGGTCGCCGTCTACCCTGTGCCAGGCCGGGGGTAGAATGAGTGGGAACAAAACAAGCCTTGGTGTCTCGAGGCTCAGATCGCAATTAGACCGTCCTCGAACGAGGAAACAAGATCATTTCAGAGATGCGTAAGTGGAGCAGGGAGACCAGACGGTTCCCGTAGAGAGGATGGCCTGAGCAGGGCACCTCCGGACAGAGGCCCGAGGGCTGGGTTGAAGCCAGCATGGGAAGACGTGACGAGGGCAGAGGCTGGGAGGGGGGCCTAAGCTGGCCCCGTGCAGGGTGGGCCGTGTGGCCACAGCAGAATGAGTTGGAGAAGCACGGTGCAAAGTGACACTGGAGAAAGGGCACAGGCCAGTCATGGAAAGGAGTTTAGATTCTTCTCAAAGTGCAAAGGGAAGCCGCTTGAGAGTTTCAAGCAGAGACGTGACAGGAGCTCGTGTGTTTTGTAAAGAACGGCTGCTCTGATGAACTGAAGGGGAGAGAACGGAGGAAACTTGCTCTTTCTGCGCCAAAGTGAGAGAGGAGGGACATCTGTCTTGTGCCCAGTCGTGGTCCATACTTCAAACCGCGGTGGGATCCGCCCCGAGGTTTGCTATGCGATATTGCTTGCAACTCGATTTTTGTCCTACTCAATGTCTCCAAAACCAGCAGGAGCCAAAGCTGAAGGGCAGGATGTGGTTTCCCGCCTGCGGTGACCACCATCCCTTCCTCTAGTAACCCAGAGCCATTCCTGTGACGGCACAATTAGTCTCTGCACATCGAGCCGGATACCCAGGCTGCCCACGCGGCGGTGATACTGTGGAATTTGGGGGGGGGGGTTTGCTGAGAGCCCCCTGCTCCTCATCCTCCTCCTCTCAACCCTCCCCCCCCAACACAGCTGCAGATTACTGGCACCTGGGCTCAAATCTGCCCAGCAGAAAAGAAACCTCTTTTCCCAACAAGACATTTTCCTCTGCTCTCTTGTGGCTAGGGGCAAAGAATCCAGTTGGCTGAGTTCTCTTGATAAATAAACGGCTAGAGAGAGTCCTGCTCCCCTTAGGCACACAGCTCTCTTAACTCAGAAGTAAAAGGAATCGATTCTGTCCTTTTTACCACTACCTCTGCACAATACTACCTGCCCATTCCGGGCCTGCAGAGTGCTGCTGATGGGGAAGGTAGACCTAAATGGCTCGCCGAAAACAACTGTCCCGTCCCAGCCGTGTTGGTAACACCTTCTGGGGATTATTTCTCCCTTCCTGGTAAAAGCTGATTACCTGTCACAATGTCCTCTATCGACAGAGAATTTCCAGACTCTTGTCCCCCAAATCATAACCATATATGACATTGCTCTGAGTTTTAGAGTTTGGCCCTTGGTGCCAATTTGACCCTGAAAAGCTGAAATCCTTAACTGATCAAAATACATGTTCTCTGTTAAGACACAAATGGGCACAAGTCCTGGCTCTCCCACTTACTACTAGTGGTATGACTCGAGGTACTTAAGTTCTCTGAGCCACAGAGAAAAGTCCTCTTTTAGCAAGTGAAGAATCCAACTCATCAGCTCACCGTGGAAGACTAAGCAAGGTCAGATCATACATGTGAAGTGATTAGTGCAGTCCCTGGTATGTAGTGACCCCCTGTTATTTTTAGCAAAATAAGACCTCGCGGTAGGTGCAACTATTTAAGACGTGAAATGCAGCAGCATTAACTCTCATCAACAGATAGGGAGCTATTAAGTGTATCACAAACATAATAAAAATGACAGAAAGGAATATTAAAATTTGAAACCATTTAAGCATTTGGTTGACAATGAATAAAATTGAAATATAGAGATTCTAAAGATCGCTAAGCCAGGTGTACTTTACTAATTCACTATGCCCTCCTTAGCAGTAATTTTTACCTAATAATAGTCTCTGTATTATGATAAAAACTAATGATAATAATGACTATATTCTTTGTACCAGACACTGTCATGAATGCTTTATGAACACAGTCAATCTTCATTGCAACTCTGAACTGGATACTATTATTATGCACATTTTACAGATGGGGAAACTGAAGCAAGAAGTTTGGTTCTGAAACCCTCTTAAACTCTATACACACACATATATATATCTTTAACTTTATGATATAACTATGATATATATTTCATATATATATATATATATATATATATATATATATATATCAGAAGTTGGTAAACTATGGCCCAAGGGCCAAGTCTGGCCCCCCACCTGTTTTTGTAAATAAAGTTTTATTGGAACACAGCCATATCTACTCATTTACATACTGCCTAAGGCTGCTTTTGCACTATAACTGCTGAGTTAAGTAGTTGAGTACTTGGGACAAAGAGCATGTGGCCCACAAAGCCCAAAATATTTACCATGTGGCCCCTCACAGGAAGTTTGCTAAACCTTGCTATCAGCTGTAAACTTCACTAAAAGATTGGGGTCTGGAAGAGGATGAAATAATACCTTAATAATGCCTTGTATTTGGTATTTAGAGTGGGTTTTCACATATTTATCTCTTTAATTCTCCTAACAACCGTGTGAAGTAGGTAGTCTTTTTTATTTCCATCTTAGAAATGCAGAAACGGGGGTTTCGAGAGGTTAACTGACTGACACCATCGACTAGACCATAAACACCATGAGTCTAGCCATCGTGTGTCTCTATTGTCATATCCACGTCACCAATGTCAGGGCAGCATGGGCACTCAGAGAACACTTGCTAATGAAAGAGAGTGGTAAAGGTCACCCGGCTGGAGAAGCCGGGTGTCCTCTAATTCCCCAGAGTTTTTTCTCCTGACCCCACGACTGCCTGGCGACGGAAGGAGGGACTTTCTCTTGAATTAGGGCTGAACGCGGGGTGCTTGACATGTCCTTCTGCTGTCAGTTGAGAAATTGCTGCTCCTGCATTCCTCCTCCAGCTTAGACATCATCTCAATCAGACCAAAGGGCTCTTTGTTTTCCCTCAAATGCACAGTCATAGCCTGGAGAGTTTTCCTGTCCTTGTGATTGGTGCATTTTTAGACAAGATTAACACTAACGCCCTCAAGAGGCAGTAGTCCCGTGGAAGCTGGGTTTTGGATGGATTTCAGGCCCAGCGCTGCCCTCCTGCCCCATGGTGAGTCACAGCGCACAGCTAACTGCCCTTCCTCTGAGAGGGACTCAAGGCTTTTGTTTTCTTTCATCTTGCTTCATGCTGGTCATGTGAGGCCCAGGGTATTAATAGGCCATCGGGTTGGCCTTCTGAATCTGGTTGTTGTTGGTCAGGGAGATAAACGAAAGGTCTGGCCAGTCCCTCCACACCATCTGTCACTCCTCTCTTGCCCGTCACGTGCTGGTTGGTGACAGAGCTGGACCAGACAAGCAGAGGTCATCCAGTGTGGCCACCGCCCATGGATGTGGCCTCTACAGACGGACAGACCTCTTGCCTCTCCTTGTGGGTCCTGGGTCAGCTTCTTGGCTCCCAGAGCTGGATTGCCAGCACCAATCTCAGCAAATGGCCTCAGCCTCTCGTCGCCTCCCTCTCCCGGGGTGTGTAAGAGATCCGTGAGCCAGGCAGGGAAAGGTTTCGGGGGTTTTCTATTTGGGGTTTGTTTTTGTTTTTGTTTTTTGGTTTTACGTTGTTTTTTTTTCACTTAGAGCAAAATTATGTTCAGGAAATTAAAAGTCTGTATGTGGTTTGAGAGGCTCCTAAGGGGCTCCAGGAGGACAGAAGTTTTAAACAAATGCCTTGGAAGCAGAGGTTCTTTGAATTGCTTAGGGCTTTGGTCCAAAAGTTTCAGTTCTCCTCTGCAGGCCCATTTTTGGAATGTCACTTTGCTAGTTCCCTCAGCCTTGAGTCCAGGGCCCCAGCACTGCGTCACACGCGGTGTTTACTGACCTGAAGTGAGGCTGGGCTGGGGCCTGGCCGGCAGATGAAACTCTTGAAAAGTCTCCTGGGAGCAGAAGTTCAAGCGCTAATGTAAAGACGGGTCTTGGTTCCAAGTCTTAGGCTAGCTAGTTTTAGTTGGGGGCCTGCTGGGCTCTGGTAAAAGTATGTTCACTTTACATCAACCTCTTTTGTTTGACGACTCTGAAAGCATGAAGTGTCCTGAGGCGGTCTCAGCTGAGTCCTCCCACAGCTCCAAATCGCTGAGACTTAGTCTCTTGAGCCTTACTTTGTTCATCTGTTAAGTGGGTTGATCACCTGATCTCTAAGACGCCCTTCCAATCTTAAGTTTCATTTTTTCAACAGTAGAATTTTTAACAGTTTTTTAAAAAATATTACCGCATCTGTAAAGAATTTTGCTGCCAAAGAAAGACCAGACTAAGGATGCAACAACTTTAGTGATTACCCTTCTTTCTTTTTGTTTGGCGATAAATGGGGTAGTGGGTTTAGGACACACGCCTTCAACAAACAAACTAGCCTTGATTTTCCACCTAATCTGCACCAGGCACTGTGCTTTATGGGGATTCCTTCATTCAAAGCTCTCAATGGTCTTGGGGACTCTGAGTCTTATTAGTACAGATGAAGAAACGGGGGCACCAAGAAATTTAGAAACTTGCCCATAGTCATAGGGGATCCTAGTCTCTAAGTAGAAATATGTGTGTGTATATATATATATACTATACAACCCTGAATTCCTCTCTCTCTCTGTGATTGGCCTCTTTCTAGAGGAAGATTAAGTGCAATGGGAGATTCTAATTAACAAACATTTTTACTGAACACTGCATGAGCATGAGATTTCTGGATAAGACTTGCCCCTTCCTTGGAAAGTAAGCATCTTGCTGTCCATGAGCCTTAGTGTGCCTTGAGAACAGTTGGTACCAGTAGGGAAGAAGTTCAAGGAGAAGTAGAAAGATTCCTGCTGGGAATGACTGTGCAGAACTCAAACATTTGCAGGTCACAGCTGGCTTTGTTCCCTTCGGAGTCCCTCGGCTTCGCTTGCTGAAGTAGGACAAGCAGAATGAATTCACCCTGGCTGCAGCCAAACTCTTTATATTTAAAAGGAAAAAAAGCAATTAAATATTCAGTCTGATTCCTGGGTTTTGAATTACCCCCATTTGTCTCTCACTGTGAGCATCTGCTTTTTATTCCATCGTGGGCCCGCCTGCCGTCTATCTCTCCCCGTCGGTCCATATCTCCGCATCATGTGACTCAAAAGCGAAGATTAGAGGAGAAAAATGTCTCTGTGTTCTAAGCCTGGCAACTTCTATTTTTATCCACAGCTGTTGGAACTGATAGCAAAGTCACAGCTCACATCCCTGAGTGGCATCGCCCAAAAGAACTTCATGAACATTTTGGAAAAAGTGGTTCTGAAAGGTGAGCTTTACCCCACCCCTACGCCCCACCCCCGCCACCTCTCTCCCCTTTTTATAGAGTTGGAGATGGGCAGATGGGTTTTCCACTAGAGCAGGCAGACATGTGCCAAGATTTAAGGAAAGGTGAGTGGATGCACGTGAATAACTCCAGATGCTTTTCAGGGGTGCCAAAGTCCAGCTCAGAAAGGAGTGCCACCTGTGTTCAGGACGAAGGGGAGAGACCGTCCCCCTCCCCTCCTTTTATCAGGAGCACCCATTTGCCCTGGTGGACGCCTATCACACTTCTCAGTGTGGGCACACATCCTAAGTTTGGCTACCAAGCCTCTGGATTCCAAATTCCTAGAAAATTGAGCTACATACAAGGCAGAATAGATTCACAGACTATCTGACCTAAAAGCAGCTCTAGATCTTTGGCTCATCGGAGTCCTTGTGCATGCAGGGAAACTGAGGCCCATAAGAAAGAGTAATTTATCTCTAATCCCACTAAGACTCAGGCAGACAGCATCAGAACTCGTATTCCTGACTGCCGACCAGCTACACAAGACATCACCGCTGGGCCAAAGAAACTGCCCTCAGATCAGGTGAGCCAGTGGGCGCCAGTGAAACAATGAAGAGAGAAAGAGACTTTGTCAGAAAGTAGGGAGAAGAGAACAAAGAGGGGCCTACATAATGGAAACTCTACCCAGTAACCTCAAGTGTAGAAGCTTAGCCAAGTGTCAAATAAATAACAGTGAGAAAGAAAACCACATCCCCAGAGGCAGTACCCACGTGACAGGAGCAGACCGGGGGAGAAGAAAGGCCCGCGTACCAAATGTACGGTGTCCCAGTATGGTGACTGCTCGTGCTTTTTTTTCTCCCCCACTCAAGTCCTCGAAGACCAGCAGAACATCAGACTCATCAGGGAGCTGCTGCAGACCCTCTACACGTCCCTGTGCACACTGGTGCAGAGAGTGGGCAAGTCGGTGCTGGTCGGGAACATCAACATGTGGGTGCACCGGATGGAGACCATCCTGCACTGGCAGCAGCAGCTCAACACTATCCGGATCACCCGGGTAAGCGGCAGAGCCCCGCCTCCTCGGCTGTGAAGACTTGGGCCCCCGCCTCCACCGAGAGGCTGGGCAGCCTCCCCACGACTTTTTACATCTTCCCTGGTGGTGGAAGAGTCTGGATTGTCCCTCGGATGCTCTCTCCCGGGTGCAGAGAGTGGGCTGGGAATTCCCAATAAAGAGGGGGTGGGGATCAAAGTCTGTGGATTGCAGCGGGGCAGGGAAACTGGAAGCCTGGATTTGGGGTGGGGGGCGTGGATCGCTCGTCTCTCCCATTTCCCCCCTAAAGAACGCATGCTTCACAGCTGCAGGGACGCTGCCTTGAGTACGACAGAGCTGTGAGGGCCGCGGCTTGGAAAGCCGGCAGCACCCTTTGCAAATTCTAGTTCCGGGGATTAATAATTATGACAAGGAAGGCTGTGGTTCCAGACCATGAACGTTACATGGGGAAGAAAAGAGCGATTCTCGCTCAACGTGGAAAAAATCCCGAGAGGCCCTATGTTAGAGCTACACTAGTATCGCTAGTGTCTTTTGGCTTCTGGAAGCTAACTTGGCCCTCGGCGCTTATGCTTTTAATAGCGAGCAGGAGGCCTGAGGCACACAAACACTGCAAGGACAACACCGCTGTCGTCTCTGCGGCTGGCGGAGGGACAGACACGCTTAGACAGCTCACACGGCGCCTGCCGTGCTTATCGCTGACCGCGCTGCCCTAACTGGGGCCGGGGCTCAAGCTGATAACATTTGGGGCCGCCCCATCTCTTGAGAAAGTAACATGAAAGAAACCTCTTTGACCTCTTTTAAATACATATTTTACTATATGAAGTTTTCAAAATCCAGCGGCCTTAACTTAGCTGTGAATAGCCTCTGAGTTTCTTAAACTCTGAAACAAAACTTCGGAATGATGTGACTTCCCTAGAATCACTTCGGCTACAACCCCCTACACTTACACACACACAGCACAAGCCCAGGAAAGCTATCTCAATGGTTTGATCATTTTAAGAGAGTGTGTTCTGAACATTTACTGAGTTTAGTCTAATAATTTACCCCATTCTCTTAAGTGTAGGCATAGTTTGACGATGTGAATTTGAGACCCAGATGCCCAGCTTCTCTCTCATAGAAAACTCACATAGACCTTCTACCTGATTTCTGGTGTTCTTTGTAGCCTGGATGTAATACTTGCTCTTTTGGTCTGAGCCCAGGAGACAAGTATCCAGCCAGGGATCTCAGTGAGCAAGTCCCATCTGTCCCAAGGGCCTCTTCCTTCCAGCAACGAAGGGACACTATTTCAATGATCACACTTGGCCAGAGCTTGCCTGTGCTCCCTCTGTCTGCACCCCGGGAGCCTCCCGTGCCACAGCCGCTCATGTATTTTGCACACCCCTGGGCTTGCTTACCTAGAAGCCCCCTTAACTGATCCACACACATGCCGGGGAGGAGGTAGCCCTTGTCGTGGCTATAACCCTTCATGTGGTGAGACAAGGAGAGAAGCCCAGCGACTCAGGCCAGAACTCCTTATTCATGGCAAGGCTTTCTTAACATCGGTGGTTTCCAAACTCCTTTTCAATCCAGCTGTCTTCCAAGTCTGTATTCAGTGATCTAGCTTTTTGCAAACCCTTTCCATCCAATGCAATCCCGTGCAGGACAGATCAAACACGGAAGTTCATCTCACCCTCCGCTCTCCTCCTGGCATTCCAGCTGGGCCAAGCTCTTCTCTCCCCATGCCAAGCTTGGTCCTGCCTCCCCGGACCATCCAGTCCTCTGAAAACACTCTCCTCTCACCTTCCTCAGGGGAGTTGTTGCCATCTGAAATTATCTCAGACGTGATTCCACTTTCCTATCTCCATCCACTGCCTTATGAGCACCAGCAAGAAAGACCGCCATCTTGCTCCCTGCTCTTCCCTCTGCCATGCACAGAGCAGAAGGCAGTCAATAAGTTTTAGATGAATGAATGAATGATTGGAGGGAAGTAATGCCTATCTCCTAGCCCTGGTGTAAGATTTAATAAGCTAACACATAGAAAGTACTTGGAACAGTGCCTGGCTTGTAGTAAGTCTTTAAATGTGTCAGCTCTTACTATTACGAAGGGCTCTCTCTGTGGCGGACACTCTTCTAAGCCTTTCACATGTACTAATTAACTCGTCCAGTGAGTAACTATCAGTAAGGGTCTTTATAATAGCTAATTTCCACTGGGCACTATGCTAAGTACTTCCGTGCCTTATCTCATCCACTCTGCCCAGCAACACTGTTAAGATATGCTTTTCTTCATTTTATAAATGAGAAAAATCAGGCTGAGTAGTTAAGAATAGTGTGGTTGGGGGTGCCTAGGTGGCTCAGTCAGTTAAGCATCCAACTTGCAGTCTTGGCTCAGGTCGTGATCTCGGGGTCGCGGGATCGAGCCCCATGTTGGGCTCTACCCTCAGGAGAGTCTACTTGAGATTCTCTCTCTTCCTCTCCCTATGCTCCTCCCACCTGTGCTCACTCACCCTCTCTAAAACAAACAAATCTTTAAAAAAAAAAAAAGAACAGTGTGGCTGATGCCTCAGTGGAGGTTAGATGTAATCATAAGGGGACAGGGGACTGAACCCAGGCCCATCTACAGAGGCTGCTCCTGTCACCAATGAGCTCTGCTCCCTGCTGCCCTCCTTCCCAGCCCTCCTCGCTCTGAGCCACACGATTTTGAGAGCGGTGATGGGAACCCACAGAGCCCTAAAGGGCTTGTCACACAAATGCCCAACTCTCCAGAGGAAAGAAAGATCGAGAGACACGAGGGAAACAGGACTTAATTACTTCAGCCTGAACTCTATTTTAAAGCCTGCTTTTTAACAGTTTGGACTAAAGAGAAGTATGTTATTACACAAAAATGTTAAGGTGACATTTACAGTAATTGCTTTCTATTTGCCAAATTTCTAGCAGTATCTTCCCGGCATATCATCTTATTTTCCCTCAAAGTTTCATACCTAATTCTGTGGAGCCGATTTTTATTGAATAGAATAAAGGATGAAGGGGAAAAAAGCAAAGAGAACTGTTTTTGGAGGGGGGGGGAGAAGTCACGGAGAATCGATGTGGGTAAGGCAGTGTTTGGGGTAAAGGCGCTGTTGTGAAGCGGATGGAGGGCAGGGCGGCCGAGGAAGGATTATCGCCAGATGCTTGATTGACTTATAGTTCTTTTATATGTTTAGATTCAAAAAGAAGAAGGCTTGCAAGCAGTTAACCATTTATCAGGAGTAGGGGCTCAGCATGGGGTCTGGGCAAGGATTTTGGAAAAGTTCAGGTTTGAAAATTTCAGCATGCACTCTGCCAAGTGGACTTTAATAGGAGTTCATGTAATAATTGGCCTGGGAGTTTTAACCAAAAAAGTAGATGCTTTGAAGTGCTGGAAACAAAAAGAAAATTTCATGGCAGTTTTATTAGCTCATATGATCAGCAGCAGATGATGAACGACAAATAAGTCTAGAGCCTTCAGCAGTCCGGCGAAAGTCCCGAATTTTGCAAACAATTCAAAGTTCAGGCCAGCAGCCTGAACAATTTAAACTGTCAAGTCATAGACACTTCTGATGAGTTAAGAGGCTGAAGCTGATCCAAATCTCAGATTGCTGGAGCTGGAAGGGACCTTCGGAGTCTTCTAAGCCAATTCATTTTGGACATGGGGAAACTGAAACCCAGAGTTCCCGAGGGCACCTGGGATCCACATCTGTTGCTTGTCCATCCGGTGTTCCTCTCATGCCACCTCCCACCCCCCAGCTTCGCAAGGCCCCATGCCTCTTCCCACCTTCCCCCTACACACCTGTCCTGCTCCGCAGGGGACACAGGTGGGGACTGGTGAAACCGCACGTTCCCCCTGGAGTCCTGTGCGTGTGGGCTCTGATGTGCCTTGAACAAAGTAGTTCCCTAAAAATTTGAGGAGGGGACTCAGTATCCATTGATGGGGTATTTTGCCCTGAGCTATGGAAGGGCTTCTTCATCCTATATTTTTCCTGTGACCCCCCAGAGGTGACAGAGCACTGAGCTAAAAATGGCCATAGTCCAAAATCAAGAGCTCACCCAGGTCTAGCATGAGAAGAACAAAGAACCCCAGTCTCAAGTGATTTGTGCTGACTTCTTATCCAAATGGCAGCATGGTTGCTAAATACTAGTGAGGACCTCCTCTGTACAGATGGTTCCCAGAGCGCTCTGTGCTTACTTGATAGCTCTGAACGTATTGTTCACTAAGTATTTGCTTTTGCTTATGTTTCTGAGTCTCTTGCTCGCCTAATGAACCCATTCCAACCCCAGTGCCAGGCCATAGCGGGCCCTCAAAAGAGGTTGTTTGTGCTGGGCTCATCTGCAAGGGATAGGAAATTAGACCCCACCGTCAAGGATCTAGGTATGGGTGGGATAACATGAGCCCATCAAAAATTTAAATAATAAATATAAAATTAAACAATTAAATACAAGTTCAGGGTTATAGCAGAAGCTGCTCCTGATTAATTGCCAATCTGTGATCCACAGTTTTTAAAAAATATTCCATGGAGCCCTAGGTTTGAATAAAGATATTCTAATGGATGGGGGCATTTACACCAAAAGTTTCTGGACCAGCCATTCCTAAAGGACACATCCACACCCACATACACACACACACAGATACACAAGTATACACAAGCACAGGGTCTTTTTGTTTTTTACCTACTTAATGATGAGGGTTTCATTCACCCCTCAGATAGGTTTTGAGTACCTACTATATGCTAAGCAGTCTTCTAGGCATTAAGGGCATCGCAGTGAAAAAAGACAAAGTCCTGCCTCCATGGACCTTACATTCCACCAGCAACGTTCCATTCAAGTTTCGTTTTGGAAGCGGTTTGCATTACATAACAAAAAGGCGCTGGTTCAAAAAGTCCCTGGAAGAGTACATAGGAATTCTAGGCAAAAGCAGTCAGAGGCCTGGGGTACCCACAAAAAGCAGAAAAGAAATTCCCTTTCAGAAGAAATAGGTATGAACTGGATCTGAAGAGCACCATTTGGACGGGGAGAGCAGGGGGCCCAGGGGCAGCGCGTTTGGACTCAGGCAAGAAAAGCCACCTGGAGGCGTCTGTGGTCAGGGGGTGGCACTCTGTCCAAGGCACAGGGCCCTTTAGGAAGGTAGCGAATCTGGTCATTGAGTTAACTGAGTGGAGCACAAGAATCCAACATGTGCCGCTTGGAGAATCGTTAAAAGTATAATGCTTTGTGAAACTTGGAAAAATCCCTCCGGCACCATTCAACCTCAGCTGTCCCAGTCTATTCCTGTGGGTCTCCGCCGCAGGTCCTGTTTCTGTCGTTAGGGTGGGGATCTGGGATCAGTCATCCAGCTTGAGGGTGGAGGACGAGGGGACAGCTCCTTGGAGTGTCACTTGGTAGTCTCGCCCCCCGCAACCTGCAGCCTTAACGTCTGCCTTCTCCCCACAGCCCGCCTTCAAAGGCCTCACCCTCACCGACCTGCCCCTGTGCCTCCAACTGAACATCATGCAGAGGCTGAGTGACGGGCGCGACCTGGTCAGCCTCGGGCAGGTGGCTCCCGACCTGCACGTGCTCAGCGAGGACCGGCTGCTGTGGAAGAAACTCTGCCAGTACCACTTCTCCGAGCGGCAGGTCAGGGGGGCCCCGCGGGCAGTCCCTCCGCCCCCTTCCCTGTCCCCCGCCCTCCGAAAGCTTCCTTGACGTTCTTCCGGAGCTCGGCGAGCGCGGGTGCCCACCCTCCAGGGCTTCCCGGCTGACTAGAGGGCAACAGAACGAGGAGTTTCTAAATCCTGTATGTGATGCCAATGGGGGAAAAAAACCCACAACAACTTGCATTCTTGACCTCTATGCACACTTCACAAGTTGCTCTAAAAAGTTCATAAAGGGATATCAGTCCTCTTCTTCTGTAACAGAGTAACTTACAAAAGGAACTTACCTTCATATTGTACAGCTAAGGAACCTTTATAGATAGTAGTTCATTTTAGTGTAACAATCCAGGGTGGGGTCGGTATCCTGATGCTCACTTTAAACAGATGAGGGGACTCAGACCACAAACTAGGGAAATGGCTCTCAAGGGAGAGAAGCTGGCCTTGGATGTGAATTGGAACTGGGGCTTCTGACACCAGCTCTAGGCCTCTTTGCCCTCCTCATGCTGCCTTAGATTTTTTTTTCCACCTTCTTTATACAGATGTGTGAGTTCAACAAGTTCTGTTCATGAAGCCACTAATATTTAGATATAAGATAGAGCCACCGTGCCAAGCAGTGACTGCATCTCCCTGGAAATAATCACTCAAGTCTACAGCAAAGAAAAGATCGAAGGTGTTTACTGGAATCACCTAAACTTTAAAGGACCATCCAAATACAATTTAGTAGAGGTCACTAGTAAGATGTCACCAGCCCCCTGGTTCTTTTAAAGACTGGTAAAAGCTACCGTTTCACTGGGTAGAGCTCAGAATGACCTTCTATCTATCTTGGCAATTGTTTTCCCTGGCAAGTGCAGGCCATAGACGAAAACAGGGGAAGGAGAGGGTGGGAACAGAACTTTTCAGAAGCACAAAACCACAAGCCATCTTCTTGATGAAGTCTCCTGCAGTCATTTGCAATTATCTGTATCTGTTTGCAATTTAGATCCGCAAGCGATTAATTGTATCAGACAAAGGACAGCTGGATTGGAAGAAGATGTATTTTAAACTTGTGCGATGTTACCCACGGAAAGAGCAGTACGGAGACACGCTTCAGCTTTGCAGACACTGTCACATTCTTTCCTGGAAGGTATGTGTGTCGAGGTGGCTGTCACAGACCCCTAGCCCAGCCCCTGAGAGTCAACGGCACCAGCATTGCCATGCGAAAGCCCTTCCTACTCCTTTCCTGCTCTTCCCTACTGCCCCCCACCCCCTGCTGAAGGTGTAGGAGACAGATTCAGTCCCTGGGGAGAAAAACTTTGAGAGACCTTACTTTCCTCCACCTCTATTTTAACGTATATATGTATGTGTATATATACACCTATGTACACACATATATATTATGTGTACATTTATAAATATATGTATGTGTATATATATATGTATAAATACATGTGTGTGTGTCTATGTACATCATCCACCTGCAAATTCTCCCATTCTCTTTGTGCACAGGTGCGCGTGCGTGCGCACACACACACACACACACACACACACAGCTCTTTAGTTTTTGCAGAACTCAACAGCATTCTTGAGAGAGGACTGTTGTTTCGAGGTTGGGCACAGCCTCATGGGGCTACAGGCCAACGAGGCGCTCCTGAGAACTCCACGCTAAGCCGGTGATGTTCCTTTCCAGGGCACCGACCACCCGTGCACAGCCAATAACCCAGAGAGCTGCTCCATTTCCCTTTCACCCCAGGACTTCATCAACTTGTTCAAGTTCTGAATCCCAGCACGGGACACTTCCGCAGGGCTCCCCGGCTGCCCGGATGGTCGGGAATTCAGAGCTGGGACCCTTCCTTTGTAAATAGTGTACATTCGAACCGCTGGCTCCGAACTTGTGAGCTCAGTCACTGAGAGGACGTTGGAAGGGGAGAAATGCAGCTGCTGGCTGGGAGTTTGCGACTACGGACTTCTCTCGTTAGAACCGCTGTGGAAAAGCGGAAATACTGTAAATAAACTGTTCTCCTAGTTGCCGGCAAGACTGTAAGGGCAGGAATTCAGTTTCATCGGTGAAAATGGAATTCTCATGTTCACTGAGATGCCTTGGTAGTTCCCTAGTGATGTGGAAGAGAAGGGCAGAACTCGAAGACAAGATAGAACACTCTGTTTACAATGTGAAAATTTGCTTTTTAAAGAAAGAGAAGACGACAACATATGCAAAATCCCTGCGCTTTGGTTTTGATTTGGGGGGGGGGGTTGTTTTAAAAAGGCAAAGGAAGCACCACCCATCTTAAACCCGCATGGGCATAGGGCCTTGTCTTCCAAATATATCACACAATAGTCTACCTCGGAAAGTGCCAGTGCCCCCTCCGACGAAGTGCATTGTCCTACAGGCAGTGTCCGTTTTTCTGGGTTTTTCGGCACGTGAAAGTGGTTTCAGTAGGAAAGGATCCTGGGGGCAATCCTCAGCACCCTGCAGACTTCCTTTTTAGGTGAATAGGCAC
>CM052798.1:154216592-154279139 GCA_028533885.1 Nasua narica | reverse complement strand
CATTCAGAAGTGTGAGCCCAACCCATGCCTTCAAGAACTTCCATAGATGGAGGGGGGGGGGCGGGGGAGGGCCGCGGGGGGAGGGGGGCGGGGCACGGAGCTGGGCGGCGCAAGTGACACACGTCAACTACAACACAAGATCCGCAGTTCCAATACCCTGCCAGAGGTACAAAGTACCAGAGGAATTCAGAGAGGAGGACTGAGTTCACGCTTCTGAAAAGGAAGCATGTGGGATAAGACACAAGCCCACAACATACTCTTCCTGAATCGGTATAAACAAGGGCTCCTCCGGAATCTGGAAGCCAGGGATTGTGGCTTAAAAGCCAGAGACCAAGATTTACCACCCAAGCCTGTTTGGTGCTGTCAAGAGGTTTCTTGGAAAAAAAAAAAAAAAAAAGACACAAAACATGGAAGGTTGGGCAGTTTTCCCTTCTGAAGGGAACTGAAGAAGCACTCTGTGTTCCCTGAGGTCTCAGGGCCTAAGCCTTGCTGTTGTTCTCAAAAATTAACCAAAGACCAGTGAACCCCAGGCCCTTTCAACGAGCTCTGTGATGGTCAATTTTGAGTCAACTTGGCTAACCCACGGGGCCCGTTCGTTGGGTCAAACACCAATGCAGACGTTGCTGTGAAGGTAGTTTCTAAATATAATTAACATTTAAATCAGCAGACCTTGAGTAGAACAGATTAGCCTCCATAAAGTGGGTGGGCCTTAGCCAAATTGTTGAAGATCTTCCGAGGAAAAGGCTGATGTGCCCCCAGAAAGAAGGAATTCTTCCTCCAGACCACCTTTGAGCACAAGACTGCAACATCGGCTCTCCTCTGGGTGGTCAGTCTGTCGGCCTTCCTTACAAAATTTATTTTAAAGATTTTATTTATTTACTTGAGAGAGAGAGAGCAAGACAGAGAGAGAAAGCATGAGAGGTGGGTAGAGGGAAAGGGGGAAGCACTCCCCGATGATCAGGAAGTCTGATGCGGGACTCGATCCCAGGACCTTGAGATCATGACCTGAGCCAAAGGCAGACGCTTAACCAACTGAGCCACCCAGGAGCCCCCAGCTTTCCTTACAAATTACAGACTTGCCAGCTCCACACCTGTGAGAGCCAGTTCCTTAAAGATAGATAGATAGATAGATAGATAGATAGATAGATAGATAGAAAATTGACAGATTTTAAGGAATAAAATATATCTATACAGATATACAGAGAGAGAGAGAGAGAGAGAGACAGGCTGTATATCTATATAGATATAGAGGGAAAGACACAGCAAGAGAGAGAGAAGCATCCGATTGGTTCTGTTTCTCGGGGCAACCCTGACTAATACAAGCTCCTAGAAAGAGAACAAGGGCAAGGCAAGTCTGCAGGAAGGCTTCGGGGGGCAGGAAGGACAGGGAGAAAACCCAGAGAGAGCGTGGAATCTAGCGGCTATAAGGGGCTGTCTACCAACTACCACATCCTGAGAGATCATATTTGGTAGATGCTAGAAAGTGCAGCAAAATAGTCACTCTTACCCCACATAAAATTGAGTGGCTCCCCTTTTTCTGTAGTTTTGAAACTGGCATTCATTGTTTTAATTATATTTAGTTTTATCTTCCGTGTGTGTGAAAGAAATGTGAGCCATTCCATATCCGCTAGCAGTCGAACTGTCAGCTATTTTTTTCAAGTTTTTATTTAAATTCCAGTTAGTTAACAGACAGTGTAATATTAGTTTTAGGGCATAATATAGTAATTCAGCATTTCCAGACATCCCCCAGGGCTCATCACAAGTGCTCTCCTTAATCCCCATCACCTAATCCCCCATCCCACCTCCCCTCTGACCACCATCAGTTGATTCTCTGGAGTTGAGAGTCTGCTTCTTAGTTTGCCTCTCTCTCTTTCTCTCCCTTTTTCCCCCCTTGCTCATTTGTTTCTTAAATTCCACACATGGGTGAAATCATATGGTTTTTGTCTTTCTCTGACTTACTTCGTTTAGCATAATACTCTCTAGCTCCATCCACGTCGTTACAAATGCTAAGATCTCCTTCTTCTTTATGACTAATATTCCATTGTGTATATAGACTGTATCTTCTTCACTCATCAGTCTATGGACGCTTGGGCTCTTCCCCTAATTTGGCCGTTGTAGATGCTGCTGCTGCGGACAGCAGGGTGCATGTATCCCTCTGAATTCGTGTTTTTATGTTCTTTGGGTAAATACCTACTAGTGCGATTGCTGGTTCACAGGGCAGTTCTCTTTTTAACTTTTTGAGGAACCTCCGTCCTGTTTTCCACTGTGGCTTGTTTGCCTTCCCACCAGTAACACCCAGGGGTTCCCCTTTCCCCACGTCCTCGCCAACACCTGTTGTTTCTTGTGGTGTTGATTTTAGCCATTCTGACAGGTGTGAGGTGATAGTTTTGTCTTAATTTCAAAATTATTCCAAGAAGCCCCTACTTTCTTCAGAGAGGCAGCCTAGCTTCGTGACCAAGAGCAAAGAATCTGAAGCCAGCCTGGGCTCTAACTCTGTCCTGCCTCCTCCTTGCTCTACCAGATAGACTGCCCCGCTTCGACATGCCTCAGTCCCCTTATCTGTCAGCTGGGATGATCACAGGACCTGCAGCAGAGAACTGCAGTGAGGAGTACCCGAGTTGATGCATTTTAAGTGATTAATACATTTTGTGTGGTTAGAGCAGCACTTAATGCATAGTAAGTTTTATATAAACACTCATTATTATTATTCACCAAGGCCACTTTCCATTTTCTGTTTCTGCCTTACATGCTCTAGGCAAAAAAACCATGGAGCCTTCACTGTCCATTAAGAGAAACATAATTGCCACAACTGTAGCGTTTATTGTTCAAACCCATGGTTTCCTATCATCCCATTAGTAAGCACTTTTAGCATAAACCCAATATATGTGTATTTATTAAATATAGGCAGGGGCGCCCGGGTGGCTCAGTCCGTTGAGCATCCGACTCTTGGTTTCAGCTCAGGTCATGATCTCACGGATCATGGGATCAAGCCCCGTGTTGGGCCTGGCACTCAGCAGGGAGTCTGCCTGAGACTCCGTCTCTGCCCCTGCCCCCGCCCCTCCTGCTCACTCTTGCTCTCTCTCTCTCAAATAAATAAGTAAAACCTTTAAAAAAAAAAAAGTATAGGCGGGCATTTTCATCATGAATATTCCAAAACATGATGAACACTTAGGAGGACAGTCGACATTAGTAACGATGGAAATAAATCTGTTATTCAAATAGTTGTGATCGTTTTGAACTTTTGAGGCAATTTTTGGTCAGCTTTCATTAGCTTGTCATTGTGCAGATACTGTAACCCGTGAAGAGGCCTTCTTAGGAAGAGCCGTGTTAGTGCTGACATTTTCTTGTTCCTTACGGGCAACTGTAGTATCTCCACTCTGCTACGTCTTTGCGAGAAGCTTCTTAAAGCATTTGTGCTATTTGTGAGATTTAATTTAAAACTAGATACTGTAACCCATAAATCCGTGTAGCCAGGCAGACGGAAGTCGCCGTATGTCACAATACACCAAAAACAAATGACTGACCGAGGGTACCACTGCCTCCACTTTGCAATCAGGTCAAGGCGCCTCGGGTCTTGACGTGACACCTGATGTCTGACAGGTGGACAGAGAGGACCCTTAGCAATCCGGCTTGTGTGCTGGTTGTTCTCAGTTTGTCCCCAAAGATCCATGCCCAGCTCTGTGCCCCGGAGGGCTGACCGAAAAGAGCTGCATCCCCCAGCCTCTATTGCCATTGGGTTGGCGTGAGGTTGGGTTTGCCCAATGGGAGGTTCTAGACGAGACCAGAGAGCAGCGAGAGAGAGAGAATTTGGGGGTCTTCCTTGCCCGCTCCCTCCTGGCTGGCCACTTGTCTCTGACAGGGGCTGTTTCCTTCCTCCATATAGACTCCCCCATGGTTCCAGCTACCCTGGGCCTCCTCTCCAAGCTGAGAAGAAGCAATGCTCACTGTGGCTCACCTCTGGGGACCTCAGCATCCTCTGTGTCCCCTTATCCTGCCCACACATCTCCAAGTAGTCCCTTCATTAATGTCCCTTCGCTGGGATTACATAAGGAGGTTATTTCCCACCAGAAACCACGAGAACTGCTTTATTTCTTCATCTTCAATAAAGCAGTCCATGGCAATTTTCATTTTTTCTTTCCAGGACCTCACTGGTTTTATTTTAAAGATGGATCTATTTATGTTCTTTGGGTAAGAAGGGGGAGGAGCGGGAGGGGGAGGGGCAGAGAGAATCTCCAGCAGACTCCCTGGCAAGTGCGGAGCCAGACTCGGGGCCCGATCTCAGGACCCTGAGATCACAACCAGAGCCCAAACCGAGACTCGAACACTCAAATGACTGAGCCCCCCAGGCACCCCTGAGACGACCAGCTTTTTTTTTTTTAACTTTATTTATTTATTTGTTTGTTTGTTTATTTATTTATTTGAGACTGAGAGAGCAAGAGAGAGAGCAAGCATGAGCAGGGGGCATGGGCAGAGGGAGAGGGAGAAGCAGGGAGCCCGATGCAGGGCTGGATCCCGGGGATCATGACCTGAGCTGAAGGCAGATGCTTAACCAACAAGCCGAGACCACCAGTTTAAACAGCTATCCTGGACATTAAGCCAAACCATTTTCCTGCCCACTATGAATATAAGCCTTAGAGTTCCCATTTCTCCATCACTCTTCAGGGAAAAGTTCTTGCCTGAGTCAGTCAACACCTGCTGAAAAGGGGAGGGCTCCCAGAATGAGCTCCGGCCAGCCAGCCACTCGGCAGCCCTGGCCTCTGCTCAGGGGTCTGTCCACCAGGCTGCGACTGCAGGGAGCCGCTTCGGCTGTCTGACTCAGCCTCCCCCTCTATGACACAAAGGCATGTTGGATCGGCTAGTCTCGAGGTCCTTTCTAGCTCAAATATCCCCTTGTAATTTTAGGAAGTCATGCAGTAGTCCAGAGGAAACTATGTTATTTGGTAATTTTGTTTTCTTTTTTGTTTCTCTTCTTTGACATCAGGCCCGCCCTCCTCTCCAAAACAAGCACATACACACCCTCCATTGGTTAGAATGTTGCTTCAGTGAATATCCGTTAAATGTTACAAACTCCAAAGTGGGCGTGCTTGGGTGGCACAGCCAGTGAAGCGTCTGAGTCTTGGTTTCGGCTCAGGTCCTGATCTCAGGGTGGTGAGATCAAGCCCCACATCGGGGCTTGACATTCTCTCCCTCCCCCTCTGCCCTTCCCCCAGTTCGTGCTCTCTCTCTCTCTCAAATAAAGTGAATAAATCCAATCTTTAAAGAGAAATAAATAAAAATAAACTCCTATGTAATAAGAAAGCCCAGATGTAATATCAACAATACACTGAATCCTGTGCTTTCAAATACATTATTCTTTTTTAATCGTCATAGCAACCCTGTAAGGTGTATGCTGGCACCACCCCACCTCACAAAGGCGGAAACTGAGGAGGCTCAGAAAAATGAAATGATCTGTCCAAGGTCGCACGGGGCAGTGTGCTGGAGCTGGCTCGTGAGAGCTGCCCTGCACGGGTTTGTTTCCTCCCAACGCCACGTTCAGGGGCATGTCGGTAATTTAATACTGGCCTTAGTGAGAATATTCACACCACAGAAATCAGAAAGAGCTACAGATCTGAGCTGCTGCTGCTTCTCCTCCTCCTCCCACCCCTCCTCCCCCTCCTCCCCCTCCTCCCACTCCTCCTCCTCCCTCCTTTGCCTCCTACTTCCTTCCTCCTCTTTCTCCTCTTCCCCCTCTCCCTTTTCGCTCTCCTCCTCTCCCCCCCTCCTCCCCCTCCTTCTGTTCCTCCTCCTCCTCCCCCTTTTCTTCTTCCTCCTCTTCCTCCTCAACCTCCTCCTTCTCCAGAGCTGATTCTTCAACATTTACCATCATACTCTGGCCACACAGTTACGAAACCACAAAGCTACGGTTTAGGCTCAAATCTGTCTCACCCTAAACCCAGGGTGCTTTTTATGACACCGAAGCCGTCCTCCCTGCACAGCACCGAATACAGAGCCTCGGGAAAAGTCATTGTGAAATACATATTCCCTGCACCAGATACCCAGAGGTCTCCTGGATACATTTTCATTAGCCTTGCCATTCCAATGGGCTTGCTATTAGATGAAGACTTGCCGACAAATAACAGAAAGAATTCTTGGCTTGTGCTAACAGCCCTGCCACTGGGAGATGGGATAGATTAGACACAGAGCACTGCTTTGTTTCCATTCCCTCATATATGTGAGCACAATACTCTCCCCTCCTCTCCCCTCCTCTCCTCTCCTCTCTTCTCTCCTAGTTAGGACTGTCCCCCTTTCCAGGTCTGGCTTCACAACCAGGAAATACCTTGACATGAATGCGATTCTAACTCGAGACAAAACAAAGAAGGAGAGAAAACTTGAATTTGGGCAAACCTAAAACCATGAACTTCACAGACTTAAAGACATTGACCCTGAAGAGGTGACCTAGTCCAGCTTCTATCAACCTCCTCTAAGCATACGGCCCGCCCCCGCCCCCCATGTCACTGAGACAACTGAGACCTAGGAATGTACAGTGTCTGCCCCAAAAACAATACTCTGTAACTTGTATTGATAATTACTATAACAGGATGTTGAGTGGGGTTTCTCTGGTCCCAAAACTTTACTTTTTTTTTTCCTAGTTGACTGATTTTAACTAGTTTCACTAACATGGGTCACCTCATTTCCCAGCTCTGGGGACATATGTGTCTTTCAAGTACTTCTAATATATGCCATATTTCTTAGCTCAAAAAAAAAAGTGCCTGTGTATATAATTTGGAAAAACTTCCAATGACTCATTTCCAAAGATATACAATTCACAAAGTCATAGCTTCAGGTATGAGGAGGAAAGAGAATGATTCATATTAAATTTTACCGTCTGTTTCATAGACTCAGTAAATAAAGTGTCTCCTAAGTTATCTCTGGAAGATTTTTTTAAGTTTAGAAACGTCCCCGGTTTTGTTGTGGTTTTTGCTCCAGCTGTATCCAGATATAATTGACATAGAACATTGTTTAAGTTTAAGGTGTACAACTTGATGATTTGATACACATGTACTCTTAAAATGATTACCACAATAAGGCTACTTAACATTTCTATCAACTCGCATAATTACCATTTGTGAGTGCGTGCGTGTGTGTGTGTGTGTGTGTGTGTGGCGAGAATATTTACAATCTCTAAGATTCTCTAAGATTATAAAATAGAGAATCTTTTAGATTCTCTTAGCAACTTCCAAATATTTCAAATATGGTAACTACAGTCACCAGGCTGTATCTTAGGTCTCCAAAACTTATTCATCTTATAACTGGACATTTGTACCCTTTGATGGTCAGCTCCCCAACTTACCCCATAGCTCTGGCAACCAGCATTCTAGTCTGTTTCTAGAAGTTCAGCTTTTTTAGATTCCACGTATAAGTGAGATCAACCAGTATTTTCCTTTCTCTGCCTGACTTGTTTCACTTCGTGTAATGCCCTTAAGTTTCACCCATATTATCACCAATGACAGGATCTCCTTTTTCATGGCTGAATAACATTCTACCACGGTACGCACACATGTGGTGTGTACCACATTTTCTTTATCCGTTCATCCCCCAATGGACATTGAGGTTGCATCCATGCCCTGGGTACTGTGAACAATGCTGCAGGGAGGTCCCAGAACTTTGGATAAAACCCAGTGCAGAGGATGAGTGGTACTGAGTATCCTGACATTCTAAGTGCAACAGGTGGGGCCAGCCACCTCACTGCAGGGCTTATGGGAAGGCCAGAATCAACCCTCCGGAATCAATATAAAGGAAGGAGGAAGAGAGAGTTCAGCCAGGAGGGGAGGGCCGTGTCTGTGTTTAGAGCCTATCCCCTCCCTTAAGTCACAGCTGGGACTCCAGGAGAATCATTCATAAAGCCCAGGGGTTCCAGCCATCTGGAATACTGGCATGTCATTCCCCTCTGGTTGGCTGCTTGGGCAACAGGCTTGCAAATGGTGCCTGGGGCTAAGGAAAAAGCGCCCTGGAGAGGACACGGGCCTGGGAGACAGAGGGGCAGCTAGGCAGCCTGCGTTGTGCCCAGGGGCATGCAAGGGTATGCGAGGTTTCCTTGGGTGGACTGGACGCTAAGAAGGTAACTAGGCTTGAGCCATCTTTCCTGCAGCTCATTAAGAGGGGGCCCCTCGGGTAAGTGGCCCCAGCAGCCACTGACGGGCGTGAGGACTGAAGCAAGGTCATGGGGAAGAGGTTTCGCTGGAGCCAGATCTCCATGCAGGGAAATGTGTGAGGAGAGACTCCCGAAGGGGACTTGGAAGGACTCGCTCCCACAGCCCACAGGAGAGCCAGCTTTAGAACCTGCCCCCGAGGAGCTGACCACAAACCAGTTAGCTAGAGAAGCAGTCACAACCCACGGGGAGAGAATGGATACATCCTCTTGGACTCAGTAAGGAAGAGCCTCTGCCTCCCCCCAGCTCCCGCCCTCCCACTCCCAGCCCTCACCCAAGCTCCAGGAAGGGGGACAGCCACAAGGAAGCCAGGTGGCCCCTGGAGTCCTGGTGGGGCAGAGAGGAGAGCTCAGATCTGAGAGAGACGCCATGAAGTTAACCAAGCTGAGGCTCGCATACTGGAACGAGATTGTTAACAACCAGCAGGAGCTAGAAAGTTGCAGGACTTGGCCTGAAGGTCATCAAGGGGGCTGTTCCCATGAAGCCTTGGGAAGAGCCGTATAATATCACTGGGAGCCAATACTGGAAAAAATTTTAAAAATCTTTTCATGGTAATACCGCGAACTGAGATTTCCCATTCAGCCAGTTTCAATTTACTCAACATTACTTACCTAATGTGTGACTGGTACTAGGTCTATTAAGTGAAAAAAGGCAACTGGAGTCGTCAGATTTCAGGGGCCCACATATTTAAGGGGAAGAATCAGACGTAGGAACCAACAATTTTAATATTCCACAATCCGGTATACATGAAGTTCAGCCGAGACGCACTAATATATATTAAATAGACTTTTCTGTTTCAATCTCCTCAACTGTAAGACGGGAATGACAAGAGCACATGCCTCATAGGATGGCTGGTTGGATTAAATGAGCTATTTGATGTAGAACGGTGCTGGGCACAGTAAACTGAAAACTTGTTAGTGTTCAATACTGTGGGTACAATTATTGTTTTATGTCAAATTTCTAGGCACTGTTCCAAGCACGCCAAATGCTTAATTATCTCAACAATTCGATGAAATGGGTACTATTTATTATTCCCATTTTACAGAGGTGAGAACTGAGGCACAGGAGGGGTAAGCAGCTTATCCAACGACACACAGTAGACCTGGGATTCAAACTGAGGTTGCCTAGATCCAGGGCCTGCACGCACAGCTCAGGGGTTTAGAGTGGCCAGTTTTGCTGGGTATTTCTGGGAACACAAAGGCTAAAGTGGTTTTTTCCAAAACAGTGACCGATAAAATGTAGTCCTAAAATAACTTGCAACAAAGAGGTCTGGCTCGGCCTGAACTTGCTAAAGAACATTCTCATGAATTCTTCGATCCTATTTCAAATTAGAAAAGGCAAAAATTCATTCGGGGGGTCCTGGGTGTGCAGATCCAAGCTCCCTAGTTGGTATGACTGGGGCCCACACTGGCGTGTCGATCCTTCAAGCCTACGTCGGGCTTTTCTTGCAGAAAGCTGCGTCCTGCCCCTCGGCCAGGTGCCTTGTTTGATTTGGAAGCCATGCCCTCCAAAGGGGAGTTTCAGGTCCTTGAAGTAGAGCCTGGGCAAGCAGTGCTTGCCCTTGGTGTTTATACAACCATCCCAGCTCCAAAACAAGGGATGCTGGCCCTCTGTAATTACAGGTTTCGTAGGCCTGTCGCTGGGGAGAGAAAACAAGGAGAACAGCTCCATCTGCCTGTGGAATCCAAGCTCCCTCTAGAAGCCCAAGAAAGTTCCCGGAAAAGGATACAAGATGCCCTTCCCTAGCACCAGCATTGAAAACATCCATTTTTATTAAATAAAGAGAATTTGGCTGCTTTTAACTGAGCATGACTGTGGCCTTGCAGATGACATCATCACACCTGGGTAGCATTTTGTTAAATTGAGAGCTCCTTTAAGTCCCCAACCACATGACCCCCACCCCCCAACATGTTCTTTAATCCAGAACAGCAAGAGTTCAACTTGGGAAGCATAAAAAAGACACCCTCGAGGTGCTTGGGTGGCTCAGTGGGTTAAAGCCTCTGCCTTTGGCTCAGGTCATGATCTCAGGGTCCTGGGATCAAGCCCTGCATCGAGCTCTCTGCTCAGCGGGGAGCCTGCTTCCCCCACTCTCTCTCTGCCTGCCTCTCTGCCTACTTGTGATCTCTCTCCTATCAAATAAATAAACTCTTAAAAAAAAAAAAAAGACACCCTCATTCATCCATACCGTGTATCAGGATTCCAGATATCAAAATCTTGCATCTCTTTTACAGACCAATAAATTGTGAGCTGGCGTCCAGTATTCCCACGCGGGGTTGGAGGCCCCAGCTTTTCATTCTAGTGCATTTCATCAATTCCAAGATGAACATCCTTTTCATTCTTAATATCTTTGAATTCAAGCTGCATCTTATAACCCCTGGCATCTTAGATTCAATGAAGCCCAGACTCATGACTGAAACTCATGTACCCCTTCAATTCTACTCTTCAGTCCCTCCCTGATGGCTCCCCTCCTTCTCCACTCCCTCCCCAAACCAGAGCTGTCAACATCGCTTGCCTGGAAATCTGCAGGAGGTACTTATCATGCCCCCCCCATCTCCAGCTTGAACCCCTCCAACACATCCATCTTACTGTTTCCAGATCACATATCTAATCATATCTAATTGTTGGATCTGGGAGATAACGTAAATGAAGATTCTTTTCACTATTTTTTTTTTTTTTTATATATTTGGCAGGTATCTTGGTCTCAGGCTGCTGTAACAAAATCCCCTAGTCTGGGACCTTAAACAATAGAAATGCATTTTTCCACAATTCTGGCGGCCAGGAAGTCCAAGATCAAGGTCTGGCCGCCTCCGGTTTCTGGTGAGAGCTCTCTTCCGGACTTGCAGACAGCCGTCTTCTCACTGTGGCCTCACATGGCAAATCCCTGACCTCATCTCATCTGAATTTCCTCCTGTCTCCAAATGCAGTCACATTGGGGATTAAGGCATCAATATATGAATTTCAGGGGGAAACAATTCGGTCCACAGAAGGTTTGAAAATACACATAATAGGGGTACCTGGATGGCTCAGTCCGTTGAGCATCTGAGTCTTTTTTTTTAAGATTTTATTTATTTATTTGACAGAGAGGAGAGAGAGATCACAAGTCAGTAGAGAGGCAGGCAGAGAGAGGGGGGGAAGCAGGCTCCCTGCTGAGCAGAGAGCCCGATGCGGGGCTCGATCCCAGGACCCTGAGATCACGACCTGAGCCGAAGGCAGAGGCTTTAACCCACTGAGCCACCGAGGTGCCCCGAGCATCTGAGTCTTGATCTCAGGGTCAGGAGTTCAAGTCCCATGCTGGGCTCCACACTGGGCATGGAGCCTACTTTAAAAAAAAAAAAGGAAAATATACATAGTAAAATGTGTAACACATCCGTGAGGATACCCCAGACTACTAACAAAGGCTACCTCTCTGTAGGGGGAAAGGGAGGGGCAAGGCTAATTTGGATGGACACAGAAGAAAGGGGACTTTCACTCTTTAACTGTAAAATGACTCTGAGTTGCTCGAAAGTTTGACAAGAGTTGCTTTTGTAATTGTTATAATAATTTCTCAAATCACTTCGAGGCATCTCTTCCATACTGGTCCAACCCTGAAGCTCACTGTCACAGCAAACACAAAGCCCCCGCCCCCCCGAAGCCTCAACAAGAGCTTCATCCATCCTCTCTTTCAGCAACTCCAAGCCACACGCTGTTCCCGGAACCAGCGGCCGGCTTCACGCCTCTGTCGTGTGCTCTGTGCTTGCTGCCTGGAATGCCCTTCCCTGCCCGGCAAACTCCTACTCGCCCTACAAAGCCCAGCCCGAACGTCACCTGCTCTGCAGAGACTCTTCTGAGCATCGCCTCCCCATTCCTGAGCCCCTATGCTCGTGGCTTCCCACTTATGACACTGTATCATAACTGTCTGCAGAGCCGTCCCTCCCAACAGATTAAAGCCCTGAAAATCCGTGTTAGAATGACCCCGTCTTTGTGTCCATACAGCCTGATCCGGTGGCTGCCCCGCCTTGGAGGCTCATTACATATACTCGGTCTGACTCTCGCTAATGAAGTTTCTGTTCACGAAACTGTGTTTGGTGAATTTAATTCCAACCGTAATTCAGCTGACTGGAAGTAGAACTGAGTAAGCTTTTGAAGAAGGTAATTTTAAACTTAAAAAATAAATAAATAAAAGTCTGCTTTTACACAATATATAACTAAATCTGTAGTCATTTTGCCCTAAAAAATAGTCTAGAACTCAGGCACCCGTTGCTCATAATACTCTCTGGGGCACATTTTTTAAAAAGATTTATTTCCTTATTGGAACGGGTAGGGGCAGAAAGAAAGAAATACCCAAGCAGCCACTCGCTAAGCGCAGAGCCCAACACAGAGCTCGAACCCACCACTATGAGATCAGGATCTGAGCTGAAACCGGGAGTTGGGTGCTTAACCGACTATGGCACCCAGACGCCCCTCTGGGGGCACATTTTAAAAAGAAAACAGATTCACGGTCCTCAGCCAGGCTCAATGAATGAGAATCTCAGAGGACAGAACCCCCAGATCTATAAAATCTTAAAACATCCCTGAGAATGCTGATGTAGTCAGTCCAAGGACAGAAGTTTGGGGACTCCTGTTTTAGGGAAACATATGAAAAAGTTTAGGTCAATTCATTCATGATACTGTGATGTCAACCTGTGTTTTGGACTTACATCTACAGTAAATGATGGACTACCTTTAACATATCATTTGCTTTGAGAACTTGCTGCCTCACGCTGAGGAGTGAATCAGACCTTAGAAACAGGTGCCCTGACATCGTCTATCTGCACCATAAAAATATGAGGAAAACCCAAAGAAGTTAGGGAGAAGGCTCTGCTAGAGAGAACTCCCAAAAGAGAAGGCACAGCTAAGTAAGGGAACCACTTCAAGCTTCTTACTTTAGTATAAGCTCCAGATAAGGGGCAGACCCCTCCACCAGCACTGGTCTGGATAGTTTCCATTTGCTGCTCTGGATCTGCTCTCCACCCTTTTCCATCCTCTTTCTGTGGGTCCCCTGCCTACAGCTCTGCTTCCATGAGGCCAGTGGAAGAAAGACAGCACTGGGAGGTGAGACGGGGGGAAGGGAAAGCACTTGTCCCCGCTGACAGCTCCCTGCCCAGCCATGGCGGCTGTCAGTGGACCCTCCCCTGTGGCTTTCTCCCTGGTCTGGTCACACCCTCCCTCTCCTCACTCCTACAGGCTTAGGGGCTGCAAAGGTTTCCTATCGCTGCTGTAATTACCTACCACCAACCTAGTGGCTTAAAGCAACACAGGTATTATGTTTCAGTTTTGTAAGCCAGGAGTTTAAAATGGGTGGCAGGGTTGCGTTCCTTCTGGAGGCCTTTGGGGCGAATCCTTTTCTTTGCCTTTTCCAGTGTCTAGGGGCTGCCCACGTTCCTTGGCTCTTGGCCCCCTCCGACCTCTGTTTCCATCACTCTCTGGTCTCTGACCATCAGCCGGCCTCCTGTAAGGACTGCTTGGTCCCGGCCACCACGCTCTTCTGTTCAGGCCCCCTCAACAGAATGTTTATCCTGTCTCATCAACAGCACCAAATGGGATCACATCACTCGTCTATTCAAGAGCCCTTGGTGGGTTTCCATTACACTTCAAATAAAACCCAATTTCTTACTCAGAGCAGATAAGACCCTCCATGGTCTGCTTCTGCCTGTCCTTCTGGTCCCATCTCATGCCCCCTCCCAGGTATGCCCCAGCCACGCCCATCCTCTTTGAGCCCCTGCAACTTGTCAAGGTCTTTCCCACCTCAAAGCCTTTGTCTGTATTGTTCCCCTTCCTCGGTTCTGCTTATCATCGGGTCTTAAAGGCCACCTACTCAAGGAAGCCTTCCTTTCCGACCCCATGCAAAGTGGGATCTGACCTCCCCTTTCCTGTCTCAATTCCATTATTCTCTATCTCAACCCTCTGATTATTTCCTTGGTGGCACTAATTACGATTTGTAATGATTCCATTTGTTTGGGCTTTAATGTATTCCTACTAGATCGTCACTTCCACAAGCACAAGGCTTCTGTCTTATCTAATATTATCCCCCTACTGCCGTTGAGTCTGACAAAGCAGGCCCTCAAGGTAGGATTTGTTGGATGTGGTATATGGCCACTTCTTAGACTCGAGGAGGCAATGGGTAATCAGGCCAAGACGGCAGACTTCATGGCAGTGTGGGCCAGTCCCCTTCACTTGTTTACCAACCCTCTATGCTGACCAGCTGTTCACCATCACTGGGTCCCCAGCCCCACTACGACGCTGCCTGTACTACAGGCACCGAGTAGAAATCCTCGCTGCCGCTATTCATTTCGATTCACTAGCTACTTAGGAACATGGAGCACTTTGTGTGTTACTCAGCAGAGATGAGTAGCATCACCTACTTAATACTGAAGAACAGCATTATGTTACTTATACACGCCAACAACAGCAAGAATTCATTAGGATTCTTATTCTGGACCAGGAACTGTGATAAGGCTGTCACACACATCACCTCGTTACTGTTCTCAAGAGCCCCACAATACTACAGCATACCAACACAGAACATAGGTTCTAGGATCATACTGATTCGGGTTCGAATGTCAGTTCCGCTACTCTTGAGAAGTCCCTTAATGTCTCCGTGCTTCCATTTCTTCATGGGTGAAACGGGGGTAACGGTCGTTACCACATCTCAGCCTGGTCGGGAGGAGTAAAGGAGATCGTGTCTGTGATGTGCTTCGCTCGGTATCTGGCTCACAGAAGGCTGGGTTCCAGAGTGTTCCTGGGTTCCTGACTGCCAGACGCTTCTTCTTCACTGGCTCGGCCTGCGGCATCCAACTCTGCATGGAACCCGGAGGGAGAACGAAAGATCTGGGCTGAGCTCCTGCCCGTTGGGAGACTGCAATCAGAGACAGCTGCAGGCCCATACTGAGAATTCAGGAGAAGACAGTGAATGTGTTCCTCCAAGTGGCTGCGTTCATTTTATGATGCAATAGCACAGTAAACCCATGTTCTCATTTCCTCTTCCCCCAAAATAGCTATCTCTGCTCCCAGAAGAGGGCTGGGATTATTCCAGTCCCTTGAACGCCCTGAAATTCTCAGGAGAGAAGGAATGTTGTTTTTTTTTTTTTTTCAAAGCAGGCACCGCTTGGAGCTAGAAGACAAAAGGTTAAATTCTCTTAAGCTACGACAATGTAACTCATTTCCTGTTTTTCTCAACTGTCTAGACACAGATCTCATAAGCATTAGCCATGAATCCCACCATCGTGTTAAAAATAGAAGGTTTAAATATGAAATGCTGTGGCGGAGGAAAGATTGTAGGTTTCTACCTTCATCCACAAAATGACTACTTTGAAACAGGACTTCTTGTGTCTGGTGTCAGCTTTCCCCTAAATTTCGTGACGCTGTATTTCGACGGCAGGAGTAGAGAACACCTTTTTCTACAGGATATCTCTGCCCCTCGGTAAGGTGAATGCAATTTTCTACCTCTAGGGTTGAAAAGCCATTTGAAGACGAACCTACGGCAGCTTCTCTTGACAAGGAATGTATTTGCACTCCGAAGTTTCCGGGTTATTGCAGGGACCAACATTTTGTCCCAAATCAATTTGTGCAAGAGAAAAGCCATACGTATTTGACATGCTAACCTTTTCTTCTTATGTCTTCTCCCTTCATAAAGTTATCTGACAAATGTTTTGCTCTGAAAATATATTTTTTCTGGAAAATGCATTAAAAAAAAAATGCTCCTGTAATAATCCCTGAGCAGTGCTACACAAGTGTGGGGAATCTACCATGACAAGTTTCCCAAATTTACTGGACCACAGAGCCCTTTTATCATAAGCCTTTTAACACCTCCCAGAACAGTATTCCATGGAATAGCAGTTTAGGAAACACGCACTGGACACTTCTATGATTCTTTCTGGTTTCAGAATTACATCAGGTTAGGCCTCTTCCCTAATGGCCTAGGCTATGTGAATTATAACATAAAATTGGCAGTGAACTAGTGACTCTGCAATGCTGAAACGGACCTGCTGTTCTCTTTATTATTGGGAGGCAGACACAAGCCTGCCTTACAGACACGCGTGCATTTAGAAGGACTGTATTCGTCGCGGCTTTTAACATTGGAGCAGACTCCTGTTTAAATAAACGTAGATGTGTATGTGTGTTAGTACAGGTACAAATATGTCCTAGTTCTGTCCACTAAAAGGACCAGGAGGCAATGAGCACACCCACTACCAAGATCTTGGTTTCAAAATCGATACTCTGGTAAGAGGAACGAATGCTTTTCCGAAAAAAAGTTTGATCGCAAGGTTGGGGCAAGGAAAATACAAGATGAGCCGAGGGGGAGGGGAGGTGCCAAAAAGTACGAAGTTACTCACGAGTGATGGAGCATGTTGAAAGGACACAGGACCCAGCCTAATTAAGCTCCTAATGGGCAAAGCAGGGACAACTTGAGCAACAAAATAAATAATGAGGGCGCCTGGGTGGCTCAGTCGGTTGGGCAGCTGCCTTCAGCCCGGGTCATGGTCTCAGGGTCCTGGGATCGAGTGCCGCATTGGGCTCCCTGCACGGTGGGGAGCCTGCTTTTCCCTCTCCCTCTGTCTGCTATTTGGCCTACTTGTGCTCACTATCTCTCTGTCAAATAAATAAATAAAATCTTTAAAAATAAATAAATAAACAATGAGAGTATGAGATTGTAACCCATAAAATAAAATAAATACGCACAAGCCCATCCTAATATAAGAGGGAGAAGGAACAACTCTTCCTGACAGAGAAATTACAATTCATAAATGTAGAAGGCACAAAGGACATAAAAATCCCCAACAAGCAAATATCACGGTAATATCCTTCCATCCCCCACACTCAACAGCCAGCCATCCCAATCATTTTTGTCCACTGAAATTAAGATAAACTAACTCCAAAGTATTCTTGAATGAGCAAATAAATAACAAAAGCAGAAAGGTGGAGCAGAGAGGGGCAGGCAGATGGGAAGAA
This sequence comes from Nasua narica, assembly GCA_028533885.1. Taxonomy (NCBI): domain Eukaryota; kingdom Metazoa; phylum Chordata; class Mammalia; order Carnivora; family Procyonidae; genus Nasua; species Nasua narica. The sequence goes on along the minus strand of CM052798.1, from coordinate 154,261,983 downwards.
GGAAGACATTTTGGCTAATTAATGGTTAAGAATATGCATGTACCCTCAGCTCTACAACTTTCTAACAGTGACCTGGGCAACTTTACCTTTCTGACTTTCTCCTCCACTGAAAAAAAATGAGTTTTAATTAGTGTAGTGGGTCAAAGAGTGAATCCCCCAAATTCACATCCACTCACAACTTCAGAACGTGACCTTGTTGGGAAACAGGGCCTTTGTAAATAAATGATAAGGTCATACTGGCTTAGGGAGGGCCCTAACTCCAATGACTGGTGTCCTAATAAGAAGAGAGGACACACAGAGAAACAGAGAGAAGGCCGTGTAAAAACAGAGAAAGAGATCCTAGGGATCCAATTGTGAGCCAATGGACAGACACCAAGGATCACCAGAAGCCACCAAGAGCCAGGAAGAGGCAAGGAAGGATTTTTTTCTGGAGTCTTCAGACGAAAGATGGCCCTGTGGACACCTTGATTTCAGACGTCCAGCTTCCAGAACTATGAGCAAATAACTTCTGTGTTTTGTTTTGTTTTTTAAGATTTTATTGTTTTACTTATTTGACACACAGAGATCACAAGTAGGCAGAGAGGCAGGCGGGGGGCGGGGAGCAGGCTCCCCGCTGAGCAGAGAGCCCAATGTGGGGCCCAGGACCCCGAGATCATGACCTGAGCTGAAGGCAGAGGCTTTAACTCACTGAGCCACCCAGGCACCCCAATTTCTGTGGTTTTAAGCCCTCGCGTTTGTGATCGTTTCCTCTGGGAGCCCTAGGAAACTCACAGAATAAGCAATACAGAAGGCAACGTATATAAAGGGGTAGCAGAGGGCAATTAATCATCTTTGAGCCACATCACAGCTCTGTTTTAGTCAGGAGGAAGGAGGAGGAAGGTCAGGCTTGATTATATTGTTTCTCAGCTTTGGATATTTTCGCTCTAGTTGGCACCCTCCCTGCCTTTTCCCTACCCACAACTACTCTGAGTCACTGCCCAGCTACCAGGAACTCTCGAATTCTGGAAAACAGCCTCCACAGCTATCCATTTCAGGAGTGGGAGTGGGGTAAGACCCCGATCAAACACTAACACGGCAGAGCAGTACATACAGATTCAAACTGATCCTTCTATCTCATCGGCTAAAAAATGGTATCTGGATATGAGGTCCCTGTTATGGCATTGTGCTCCCTGAAAAGATAGGTGGAAGCCCCGATCTCTCCTGTACCTCAGAATGTGACCTGATCTGGAATTAGGGTCACTGTAGATATGATTAGCTAATTTTCGGTGGGATCACACTGGAGTACGGTGGGCCCTTAACCCAATGACCGGCAGAAGAGGAGGCAGAAGCACTCAGAGAGGACAATGATGTAACTGTGGAGACAGAGACTGGAGTGATACATCTACAAGCCAAGGAATGTAAACATCAGAACCTAGGAAAGGCAAGAAAAGATTCTCTCCCACCAGCTTCAGAGAGAACACAGCCCTGATGGTACATTGATTTCAGAATTCTCACTTCCAGAACTTCTGTGAGAATGTTTTTATTTTTAAGACATACTTATTTATTTTAGAGAGAGAAAGAGAGAGTGCATGAACCAGGAGGTGGGGGAGTTGCTGAGTGAGTGAGAGAGAGAGAGAGAGAGAGACTCTCCACTAGGCACGGAGCCCGATGCAGGGCTCGACACAGGGCTAGATCCCAGGACCCTGAGATCATGACCTGAACTGAAATCAAGAGTCCGTCACTTAACCGACTGAGCCACCCAAGAGCCTCTGTTGTTTTGAGTCAGTTTGTGGCGCTTTGTTTTGCAGGCCTGGGAAACAGAAAATTGCTTTAACAAGGCTAAGTTTTGACAGGTGGGGTCCTTGCTCTCCAAAAGTTTACCTTATGGTGTAAGTGGGATACCATCAGCATAGGTACCCTTGTAAGCGTCTGTGGTGGTCATTCTCTATTTGCATACCCTTCTCCATGTTCTACCCTTCTCTGCGGCCTGCGGGGCTGATTCCTAAGGGCTGCAGTATCCAGGCTCCCTTGTCCTTAGCTTCTGGTTGGGTTTGGCCAATGAGAGACAACAACTGGGAGTTTGAGGGTAGAAGACACAAGGTTGGAGATTTTTGCTGTCCCCCTGCCTCGGAGTTCCGGCAATGTCTTCATCTCTCTACCACTACAGCTCCCGTTGGGCACCACTACCCACTCCCCCTAGACATCTTCAGCTCTCTCTGAGCTCCATGACACATTTTCCTCCTTTTCTCCTTCGGGCGAAAGGGCTTCCCTCTGCTGTCAGTCCCGGAGAGCCTCAACATCCCTCTTGGTTCTCTCTATCCCTACCTACCATGGAATCCATGTTTGTATTTCCCGAAATTTCCTATGTTGAAGCTCTAACCCACCATGTGATGGAATTTGGAGGTGGGGCACTTGGGAGGTAAATAGGTGTAGATGAGGTCATGATGGTGGGGTCCCCTTGATGGGATGAGTGCCCTTTTAAGAAGAGAGACTGGAGCTATCTCTTTCCATGTGAGGACAAAGAGAGAAGGCAGTCATCTACAAGCCAGGAAGAAAGCCCTCATCAAGAATCAGTTGGCCAACACCACAATCTTGGACTTTCCAGCCTCCAGAACTGTGAAAAATAATGTCTATTGTTTAAGCCTATGGTATTTATAGTATTTTTTATGGCATTTTTTTTTTACCAGTCTATGGTATTTTTTTAATAGCCGCTCAAGCTAAAACATTGTCCCACCTGGGTATATGATCCCTTCATTAAGTCCTCTTCAAAATCCCAGGTAAATTATGCCTTAGATTTCCTTCTAAGACCCTAACACAGTGACCATGTTACAAAACCAAAGACATATAAACCTGACCAAGGCTAAACTCTGTAAGGGCAATTCAAAATTGCAGTTGTCTACTCCTGGACACTGGATTCTTAACTACAATAATTAATTAGTTTATGAACTGCAAAGGGTTCTGTTAAGTCCATCCAACCCAGAAAACTACCTTTGACAATAACTGAAGAAATGCCTTAACTCTAGGTTCTAGGAAGACCACAAAATAATGCACTAAAAATTATTGAACCCAACATTCTACAAAACACATGCCCAATTTTCCTCAAAATTGTCAAGGTCATGAAAAACCAAGAAAGACTGAGAAATTGTCACAGACCAGAGAGACTAGAGACATGATAAGTGAATGCACAGTGGTACCCTAAATTGAACTGTAGAAAAGAAAAAAGACATTGGTGGAGAAAAACTGGTGAAATCCAAATAAAGTCTAGAGCTTAGTTACTGGTAATGTACCAATGTTGGTTTCTTGAGTTTGGTTGTTTTTGTTTGTTTTGGTTTGGTTTGGTTTGATTTCTTAGTTTTGACAAAAGTACCATGATAATATAAGATGTTAACATCAGGGGAAATCAAAAGTGGGTAAGGGATATCTGGGAACCCTACAACTTTTCTGTAAATCCAACATATTACAAAAGTAAAAATTTTATTCCAAGAAGTGATCAGCCCTACGTTATAGAGTGAGGAACTATATGCAGGTCAAGGGACAGTTCATTTAAGCATACATGATTTGTTTACGACAAGGAATATTACAAACTGGGTTCCTTAAATAAATTTGATAGGCCTCTCCAAGGATATTAAAAACCCTTCAAACAGAGCTGGGAGAAGTTGTGCTGAGAGAAGAGTCCATGCAAAAGATACTCCAGTCGCACATGCAAACCCGCTCAGGTGGGAAGAAATAAAACACCCAACCAAGAAGCTGCAAAACAAAGCATCACCTTAACTCCTACACAATTGCCATTGTTCAGCCCAAAAGAAGGTGTTACTGAATGTCTCAGTGGCTTGCAAAAGCAGTATCTCTTTTTACCCTATTTTCTGTGTTTCTTGAATAGAGCACTTAGGTTACTGAAATGACAAAACCTTTGGTTTCAACCAAAGTGGAATGCCCCTGGGTAGGCGCTAAGATACAGCCCTCCAGAGAGCAGCTTCAGATGGAACACGGGCTCCTTCAGACATCTGGACATAACCCTCGGTCTTTCAGTTCTCCTTCCTTTCACGAGATGACATGTCCATCGCATCAGGTATTAGCCCACAGCAAAGAGCTTCGGACACAGAGGGTCCCTGGGGGTCCTGGTAAGAATAAGTTCAAATGGGCCCTTGAGGGCATGGAAAGCGTTTCACAGTCCCTTATGCATCTCCAAACTCTTAGCAGAGCGAGGGCAGGCATACACCTTTCTGTTGATGCTGCTAAAAGGAAATGAGATTCCAGAAACACACGTAACAGGGACTTGTTTCTAACACACACCTGGATTTCCTTGGCCTGGTTAGTGCAGCTACCACAGGCACTCAATAATCACGCGCGGCAAATTAATTAGCTTGTCAATCAACAGCTATCCCTAGGCATTGATGACATCTTTTTTTTTTTTAAGATTTTATATATTTATTTGACACACAGAGAGAGATCACAAGTAGGCAGAGAGGCAGGCAGAGAGAGAGGGGGAAGCAGGCTCCCCGCCGAGCAGAGAGCCCGATGCGGGGCTTGATCCCAGGACCCTGACATCACGACCTGAGCCGAAGGCAGAGGCTTTAACCCACTGAGCCACCCAGGCGCCCCCATTAATGGCATCTTAAGAAAAGGTATTACTAGGTCCCCATCCAATAATCTCAAGATTTTATTTACATTTTTGTATTTTTACTTTGACCTCTCTACCTCATTCAAAGATTCATGATATGCCCCCCAAATCTACCTTACAAAGAATGCCTGTAACTTCACCATTTTCCATCTATAAAAAATAATAATATTTGATGATCTTTGACAAGGTTGCCAATAGCGCTTAATGGGAAAGGAAGAGTCTCTTCACAAATGGAGTTGGTGTTAGTGCTGGATACCTACAAGCAGAAGAATGAAATTGGAACCTTATCTTATACCATATACAAAAAATAATTCGAAAAGGAATAAAGAATTATAAGACCCAAAACTCTAAAACTCCTAGAAGAAAACATAGGTGAAAAACTTTATGGTATTGGACTTAACAATGACTTTTTGGATACAACAGTAAAAGCACAGGCCACAAAAGCAAAAATAGACAAAGACGACTACATCAAACTTAAAAATGTGCATCAAAAGGCACAATCAACAGAGTGAAATGCAACCCACGGAACAGGAGAAAATATGGGCAAATCATTTATGTGATAAGGAGTTAATATCTAGAGTATATAAAGAAGTCTAACAATTCAACAATGAAAATATCAGATAACCTGATTTTAAAATGGACAAAAGTCAGTGCTGAAAGCCTTCAGGGAGCAAAGAAAAAAAACAAGGAAGAAAAAAAAAAAGAAGAAAAATATTAATTAATTAACTAATTAATTAAATGGACAAAGGACTTGAATAGACTTATCTCCGAAGACGATTTACCAATGGCAACAAGCATATGAAAAGATACTCAACATCACTAATTATCCGGGAAGCGTAAAACAAAATCACAATGAGATACCAACTCACATCCATTAGGGTGGCCAATATTAAAAAACAAACAAAAAATTGAAAATAAGACAGAAAATAACAAGTGTTGGTAAGAATGTGGGAAAACTGGAACTCTAGTTACAGAGTTGGGGGGATTGTAAAATGGCATAACCACTAAGGAAAACAGTATGGAGGTTCCAGAAAAGTTAAAAATAGAAATAGCATGAAACCCAGAAATACTACTTCTGGATATATACAGAAGAATTGAAATCAGGGTCTCAAAGAGTATTTGCACACTCACATTCATAGCAGCACTATTCACAATAGCCAAGAGATCAAAGCAACCCAAATCCTCACCAAATTATGAATGGATAATCAAAATGTGCTACATTGTAATATTATTCAGCCTTGAAAAGGGAAATAAATCCTGTCAAGTGCTACACAAAACAATGAACTTCAAAGACACTACGCTACGTGAAATAAGCCAATCACAAAAAAAAAACAAATACTAAATACTTGTCCTTATATGAGGCATCTCAAGTAGTCAAACTCAGAAACAATTAGTAAAATGGTGGCCACCAAAGGCCAGGGGTGGGAGGTAAGTATTGTTCTTCAATTGGTAAAGCATTTCTGTTTTGCAGAACGAAAAAGGTCTGCAGATCTGTTTCAAATCAATGTGAATATACTTAACACCATGGAATCATACACTTAAAACTGGTTAAGATAATTAATTCTGTGTTATATAAAACACATGCATACATAATTTTTTAATTCATTGATACCTGGCAAGGGAAGAGGCATATTTCTTACCCTACTCCTTTGTTGGGAGGCCATTCCAGAATCTCTGTCTCCCAAGGTCTTTTCTCACCTCATCTCCTGACCTCATGGCCCCCTCCTTGTTCCTGGTCCCTAGCTTCATGTGCTACCTCTCACTTACAGCCTTGAACCTGTCTTTTGTATTCACTGATCCTCCGGCCTTCACCCACCTCTACGTTTCTTCCTTGCCTGCAAATTCTAAAGAATTTGTTCTTAGGGGTGCCTGGGTGTCTCAGTAGGTTAAGCCTCTGCCTTCGGCTCAAGTCATGATCTCAGGGTCCTGGGATCGAGCCCCGCATCAGGCTCTCTGCTCAGCAGGGAGCCTGCTTCCCCTTCTCCCTCTGCCTGCCTCTCTGCCTACTTGTGATCTCTTTCTCTCTGTCAAATAAATAAATAAAATCTTAAAAAAAAAAGAATTTGTTCTTCTTCTAAGTGCTCTGGGAAAGCCCTTAGAAACTGCATATGAATAACCAGTGATTAATTTATAGAGGCAGACCCTTAGCAATATTCTATACTCAAGATATTAATGCCAAGTTTAAAGAGATTGATAAAACATCTAATGCAAAAATTTTCATATTATAAAAGCACTTTAAAAATTATTCCAAACGTCAAGGAGCATTTAAACCTCATTACATTTACAATCTTATGATACTACCCTGTACCATTGAATATGTGATAAAACTTTCATACAGTATCTGGTGGGAATATCAATTGGTATAAACCTTGAGAAAAGCAAGTCGGCGGGGTGCCTGGGTAGCTCAGTCGGTTAAGTGTCTGCGTTCAGCTCAGGTCATGATCTTAGGGTCCTGGGATCGAGCTCCACATCTGGTTCTCTACTTCGGCTTCTCCCTCTCTCTCTGCCCCTTGCCCCTGCTCGTGCTCACACACTCTCTCTCTCTCTCTCTGATAAATAAATAAAATCTTAAAAAAAGAAAAGAAAAGCAAATTGGCAATATGTTTTGAAAACCATAAAAATATTCATATAACAATATTCATGCCCTTTGACCTATTAACCCCATTGCCAGGAATTTGCTCTAAAGAAATTACAGTATAAAAGAAAAAAAAAAAAAGGCTTACGTATAGATGTTTATTTCTAAGTTATTTCTGTACCACCATGTGGACATTATCAAAACACACACTGTCATTTTTCTCCCACCATCTCTTTAAAATTTATTCAGTTTGAGAGGCGGAGAAGTAGTAGGAAGAAGAAAGGAGGTTGTCCTTGATTCTAGATGAGAACTACCACAAGACCCTGCCCGCTCTGGTCACATTCCAGTAACGACACTCTAACGGTCACATCGAGTCACAAACATGGTCTTAATGAAGTAATTCGATGTGTTAGGACGTTCATTATATGAAGCAACAATTCTGGTTTCATTCCAAAGATTTCTCCCACTTCTCAGCTATAGCCATCCAGTTCAGTGAGAGCAGCGAGGGAAAGCGGGGGCTCGTATGCAGTCAACTTCTCTCTCCCAGCATCCCTTCACGTTTCCTCCCCCACCCCCTGGCTGCTGTTTTGAATGCCACTTCGAAATGGGTGGAAGGCAAAGAGGTAAGTGGTTATGTCTGGAAATACTCTAACTGGCTTGTGATGGGTCCTACTGTCAGCTGATTTTGTGCTCCATGGGCTTTGCAGCTCCCTAAAACCGCCTCTCACTTGTGGCACTCCTCATGGGATCCATGGAGACCCTCATCTCTCGGGAACCCTCTAATTTGAGTTCTCAGAATAAAGGAGAAGCAGTCCATCCCAGTGGCCACTGCCTCCTCTGCCCTGGTCCCTGGCACTCCACTCCATTCAGACTTCATCATTGGACGACCTCACCTTTGCACGGGGTCCTCTGGGCCAGGACTTAGCTGACTCCATTAAATGACGGATAAACAAACTGTGTGTGGGTATACAAGGGCATACTACCAAGATACAAAAGAGAATGAACTACTGATACGTGCAACGACATGGATGGAGCCGAAGGATATTATGCCCAGTGGAAAAAGTCAATCTTTTTGAGATACCGCAAGATGGCATCATAGAACACCCTTGAAATGATAAGATTACAGTGATGGTGAATAATAGACCAGTGGTTGCGGGCGAGGGGGGTGGGGTGGGTAGCTTTGGCATTAGGGAGTTTCTTCATAGTAATGGAGCAGTTAGGCACCCTGACTGCAGTGGTGATTACACAAATCCACAAATCTATACTTGTGATGAAATCACATAGTAACACACACACAAGGGCATGTAAACATTAATGAGACCCAAGTAAAGTCTGTAACTTAGTTCACAGTATACCAATGTCAATGTCAATTCCCTAGTTTTGAAAACTTACTATGGTTACATAAGATGGTATCACTGGGGAAAGCAGGGTGAAGGGCACATGGGAACTCTATTTGTGCAACTTATGAATCTTAAATAATTTTTTTTAAGTTCTTTTAAATGCCTCTGGCCCAGTTCTCTCTTCCCAGGGGGCCTATCTTTTAGCCCCAGGAAACATCCTCTCATCCTTTGCCCCAGCAGAGCCTGGGAGGGCAGGGCCAAACCTCGCCCTCTGGGTTCTCTTTGCCCTCAACTGTAGAAAATACATTTCAAGCCCTATGTGGTCCTTGAGGAAGCCCTCATCACAGACTTTCGAAGAAGGCCTTTCCCCTGGGGAGTGAGGAAAGAGTCACAGCACGCATGCTCCCTCACTAAGCCGACTGCTTGCATATTCAGTCCGGGTGCAGCGGTCAAGGACCTGGTCCACAGTTCGTGGGAACTCCCCTAGCCTGGATGCTCTCCTCTCTGCCCAGACCTCCTCTCAGGACTGAGGCCCTCATTCCCACCCCGAGTGCCTCTGAAAACTTTCCTAAGTTGAAGACAGCTATCTCACCCAAGGTCACACCCCTTCCCAGGGGCGATCTGCACCCAATGACTGGTCCACATAGAGGCATAAAGAGCCGGCCTCCTTGTTTCACAGGGAACACCTCCGCAAGACCGAGTGGAAGGGCAGCTGAGGCTTTTGCTCTGACTCCGCCCAGTCCTGCTTCTTTCATTCCCCCACAGGTGTTGATCCCCCAGTACTGCCCAGTGAACCTCCTACACGCAGAACTCCGTCACAGAGTCTTTCCTGGGGAACCTGACCTTCGACACTTGGTGAACTCCATCTATGATGGTCAGCCTCAACCTCACTTTGGAATCTGATAACTACTGAATATGTGCCTGAGTCAAAGTGAAAAAGGAAAAGTCCCAGTTAACACCATAGGAATAAGCAAAGAGACATTTATTAATAAATCATGGTAAACCAGCTCCATGGAATATTAAATAGCCAGTAAAAACTATGAACATTTTGCAGCAAAATATTCTGGAAAAATGACCATGTTCTAATATTAAGAGAATACAATGTTAATTCGGGAGTGGGGGGAAAAAAAGCACTAAAGGACATCTTGGGAATATTTGGAAAAATTTGAATATGGAATGGGTATTATATAATATCATTATATCAATGTCAAATTTCCTAGACATGAAAATAAGATTGTGATTATACAGAAAAATGACTTTGTTCTTAGGAAATCCTGCTGTAGTATTTATAGCCAGTCTCCTGATATCTGCAACTTGCTTTCAAAGGGTTCAGAAAACAACTGTAAAAGAGAGAGAGAGAGAGAGATAGAGAAACTCTTCCTGTGAAGAGCAAGAATTCATCTGCAGTGATCTTATTCCCATTCCTGGGCTAAATGCTCCCCCTTGTGTACCAAGAGAGCAGAATGCACTCATCAAAATACACTTTAAACCTCCTCTGTGCAATGGGAAAGCAAGACCCTAAGACTTTTAGAGAAGGCAATCAGAGGATGGCACATTTTAGTACACTCTCTCCCGACCCACAACCAACAGTGTAGTTCCTGTGCCCTGGTGTGCTATGGTTGCAAAACTGGGAGTTTCAGGTCTGGTGGAGGGAAGGCATAGTCAGCAAAGGGGTGGGTAGGAGGGTACCTATAGTCTTGTCTGTGAAGGGCATGGGCTCTAGAGTCAAACAGTCCTGGGAATGAATCCCACTTTGTCCACTTGCTAGCTGAGTGACCTCTATGAGCATTAGCTTCCTTGTCTGTGAAGAAGGGATGATAAGAGCACTTGTTATCAAAGGGTAACTGGGAGGACTAAGTGAGATAATGCAGAAGACATAGCCTAGGGCGTGGCCCACCACTTAAGAGTTAGAGTCCAGTATATATTAATCATTGTTATGACCTATTAACCTCTTCTTGAGGAGGCTTCCAAGAGAGTTCCTTGGAAGTCCTACTGCCTTGTAAGGCATTGTTTGAAAAAATACTGCCCTGGAGTATCTGATTGGTAGACTTTAATCTTTGGTGAGAATCGATCCAGTTTTTTTTTTTCCCTATAAAACTATGCCTACTAATATCATATTGAAAACAAGAAATAGGGGTGCCTGGGTGGCTCAGTGGTTTAAAGCCTCTGCCTTCAGCTCAGGTCATGATTTCAGGGAACTGGGATCGAGCCCTGCATCGGGCTTTCAGCTCAGCAGGGAGCCTGCTTCCCCCTCTCTCTCTGCCTGCCTCTCTGCCTACTTGTGATCTCTCTCTGTCAAATAAATAAATAAAATCTTAATAAAAAAAATTCTTAACCCTTAGAAAACTTAAAAAAAAAAGAAAACAAGAAATAATTTTTTTTGAAAATTCCCTTTCAGGGATACATGCCCTTAGTGATCTTTCCCTCATAAGTGATTTCCAAGAAAATGGACATTTTGAGTTCTCTGCCGATTTTTCTGCTCACCGTTATGCCTCTTCTGGGTCTTCTGTTTTTGACACTTTAATCATGGCCTCCTCCAAGGCAAGTCACTCTCATGTTCCATGTCAAGATGCCTGGAGAATCCCTTTTTTGCTCCCCAAGATCATGCACCCAACTGCCCACTCTTCCTCATGCCCTCTTGCTCTCACTCTATCTCTTCCTTTGAACAAATCCTCATAGAGCATCTATTCTCTGAAAGACACAGTTCTTGCTGGTCTTGAGTACAAAATTATCAAAGCCATAGTCCCTGCCTTTTATGAGTTTATATTAGAGTTGACTCTTGTAGGAAACCCACACACGTAAAAAGCCCCAGGGAGGCATTATAACGGACACTACGGTCTAGCAGAAAACAACACCAGGAACCCACTGGGCTCAGAAGACCTGGATCAAAACCCTAGACTTGCTACAGACTGGATTGGTGAGCTTGAATAAGTGACGTCACCTCTCTGGGCCTAGACAGTATCATCTGTAAACTGCCTTAGGCTGGGTTCCCCCAAAGTCAACCTTGAGACAGGGACTGGGGTACAGGTAGTTTACCTGTAAGGGGGTCCTGGGAAGCACCAGCAAGGAGTGAGGAGGTGAGTCAGGAGAGGCAAGGAAGCAAGTTACTGATCAGGAGCCAAGCAGGTGTGTCCCATGGGCAGCTGGGGACTGACCCTGCTTGGGAACCAGGAGACCTGTAGCCCCTCCCTCAAGAGTTGTACCCTCTGAGGAACAGGAAAGCAGAAGCATTCACCCTCCAGTTCCTGAGCATCAGCTGCTGAAGGCAGATCCAGGGCGGATTCGCTCTCCCACGCGTCCAGCCAAGCACGTGAGAACCAGGGAAAGCCTCTCATGGACACACAAGTGCTCCACTTGGGTAAGGAAGAGGAAGGGGAAATGGGAACTATCAGGGAGGTGGGGATTGAGAGCATCTGCTGTGCCTTCTGGAAGAACTGTTTTGGAGGACAAGTGATAGAGCATGAAGGCCCGGAGCAGAGTGGTTGGCAGAAGCATTAAATGCAGCAGAATGTACAAGCAAGATGAAATACTTCTTCCAGGACCCATCCCTACATGACAGAGTATGCTGACCCTGTTATTCTCTACTGGCTTCCTCTTCAGCCTTCAACTAGTACGAACCCTACCAAATCCTTGGAGAGAAATCGCCAGGTCCACCCTTCCATGTCCGTGGCACCCTCCCTAGCCCTGACCCCATTGATTTGCATGTGGAAGTCCTTCCCCCGCCCCGACTCCCCCCTCCTGCCTCTGCCAACCCCAACCTGCCAACAACCCAGTCAAAGGACACTCTGCAAAGTGCTAGTCTTCCCCCAGCCCTCTGCTGTTTAAGAGCCTGCCACCATAGCCCCTTTTCTCCAACAGTGAGCCCTAAATCTCATCTTGTGGTTCAAGATAGGCCGTCCCACTACTTCCGCAGATTTTCACTTCTAGAATCCACCCTGCTTCTCAGAGAACCATGCCCTAATTTCGCCTTTGGATTTATTCCACAAAGTGCCTGCATCTTCATTTTGTGAGGTGGTAGTAATTCCAGAGCCGGACCCAGGTTCGAATCACATTCCTCCATGTATTAACTGTGCTCCTTTTGCTAAGTTGCCCATGCCTGTCTCCTCAGCTGAAAAATAGGGATAATTACTATTTCCTACTTCATCAGGTTGTTGCAAGGATAGTAATTTTTAAATACAGAGGGTAGCTTCGAGCAATGCCAGGTACAAAACGAGTACCCAATAAATGTGAGCTATCATAACGGGGTCCCTCGAGGTGTTAAGATTCTTACAACAAGAAGGGTTAGTTTCTTTGCACGAGCTCATGAGCCTCCTGCGCCTTTGTGCAGCTCCAAGCCCTACGCGGCACAGAAACCCATCCTTTCCCAGCACAGAGGTCTCCCCCTCACTCCCCACAGCAAAATCACAGGTTAGAGCTGTCGGAAGAACAGCTGGGGTGTGTTTCTTCAGTCCACAGCCTCGCAGCACTCGGACTTCACCTCCAAGCTCTTTTAAGTGCACCTCACACATCCTGACTATGCCCGCTTTCGGTCAAAGCGATCGCCACAACAGCGCGCACCTGAAGCTGACCTCTTAAAAGTTGTGTTTAAAGAACAAAAAAAAAGGGGCGCCTGGGTGGCTCAGTCGGTTGAGCGGCTGCCTTTGGCTCAGGTCATGATCCCAGGGTCCTGGGATCGGGCGCCACATCAGGCTCCTTGCTCAGTGGGGAGCCTGCTTCCCCCTCTCTCTCTGCCTGCTTGTGCTCTCTCACTTTCTGACAAATAAATAAATAAAATCTTTTAAAAAAAAAAGTTATGTGGGTAAATGTTTAAGTGAGGGAAATTGTGGTTTATTTTTTTTTTTAATTTTAAATCTATTTCTAACAAATAATATATTCACAGAGATCACAACTCTTAAAAACAGAAAAGGGTACACAATGAAGTTTCCCTCCCTTCCTGACGAAGGGAGAGTATAAGGGAACCAGCCACCTGGTTCTCGTCTCCAGAGGCAACGAAAATGACCAGTTTCTGTGGGATACTGGATATTCTTTTAGATATTCTGTCCAAATACAAGCAAATACCTATGTATTTTTCTCTTTTGATACACAGTTCCCCTTGTTTTTTAAACTCTACTAAATAGCTGATACAAAAGATTATAACATAAGTTAACCCAAAAGAATAAAACCATCACCACTCAGCTTAAGGAACAACCTTGCTCATTTATTTTCCCAGCTTCGTAATATTTTCCCCTACAGGTGGATCACAGTCCATCCCGTCAGGCCCCGGTGAATGGGCCTACGGGTGGTTTCCAATCTTGTGTTGCTACCCCCACGCCACAGTGAATAACTTGTTTATCGGAATCTCACTTATGAGCAGTAGACATATGCCTACGTGGGGAATGACTCCTAAGTTAAAGAGTATTGTTATAGGTCACTTTTAAAGATAAATATCCAGGTTACCTTCCGTAGAAGTGGAGCCAAATTGATTTATTTTTAAGTTTCCAAGATGCCTAGACATCCAACGGGTGACAAAGTCATTTGAGGGACAGAACTAAGAGGATGGGAAAGCAAAAGGATCACTTTAAAATGACAGTTAAAACAAGATATGGCACATATTACACAGGAAATGAGTGTTAGCAATTTAAAACATTTTACCTTTCAGAGTATGAAAGCTTTTCTCTCTCTTTTTCACACACACACACACACACACACACACACACACACACAACCTCAAAATAACCTTAAGGAAAGCAACCAAAGCCCAGAGAGGTTAAGTGATTGCCCCCGAGATAACAGCACGTGGTGAACAAAAAGCCCAGCTGTGATGGGGACTACGGACTGAAACCCGATTTCTCTTGTATTCTGAGTGCAGGAACTAGGCCTCCCCCACGCCTGGTCTTCGATATCACAACAGCTCTGCACCCTGTGGGCCCTGAGTGGGAGTGACTCATCCATCACCCGTGATTCCAGACACGGTGTGTGCCACAACAGTGTGACTGTGTTAACATTTTGCCCCTCAATTTCTTTCCAATGTTCTTCCCAGAAATTGCTCTAAAACTCCAGGTCCCCATGGAAACCTCAGGAGAGCCTGCCTGTCGACACGAAGTGAAATTCAGCTCTGACTGCTCCCTGATAACAAACGGATGTTATTAAAAGCCTGGCCCGGCAGACGCCTGCTGGAGTTCACGGCCAAAGCCACAGTCCCCGCGGCTGAGAGGCTGAGAGAGAGAGAGTCCGCTCCGGTGCCAGGCTGTGCGGTCAGCTCAAAGGAAAGGGGGACATCCCCTGAGCCCCGCCGTCGCAGTCAGACACAGGATGAGGTGCTTTCCAGGCACATTTGTGGGGTAAGGAGCTCACTAAGAGTGTGGGCGACACCAATAAATCACGTTGTGAGATCCTGGCCACCTGCAGACGTCCCCTGGGATGTGCCTTCCAGACTGAGAAGTGAGAGTGGAGGCCGGAAAGTCTGTGAAAGAAAGCTGTGTGGACAAAGCCAGCGTGATCTGAAAAGCAACGAACCTAGTCAGAGCGAGGAATCCGAAGGGCAAGAACCGAGCAGCCCTTCCCTGGCCTTATCCAGAGATCCAGTGGTTGGGAGGCTTGATCCTCCTTCGCAAACAGTCGAGGAGTACTTGCTGAGTACCTACAGGGCCAGACGCTGCTGGCGTGACACGACGCCAGCGCCCGTGGTCTGGTGGAGGGAGACAGCAAACGGGCTCGTAAATAAACATATACGCACGCTCATTTCCATTAGTGACAACGGCTAGGAAGGAAAGAAGTGACGAAGTGACATGAACGTGACCTTGCCTGGTCCGGCAGCGTGGATGAGTGGACTTGGAGCTGGGACCTAAATGTCAGGGAGTGGTCGGCCCAGAGAAGATACGGGAAAGAAGGGGCGAGTCAGAGCAAGTAGAATGTGAGGTCCCTCGGGAAGGAAGGGGCTTGGCTGGGTCACAACAGAATCTTCGTGGGGGCGGCAGGACAGGGAACGGACCGGGAGCCGTGGAGCTGGAACCACAGGGGCGGCCACAGTCCAGACCACATGGGGCCGTGAGGGCCTCCGAAAGGACTTGGATTTGCCTTGAGTTCACGTTGAAACCACCGGAGCAGCAGTGGTGGTGGTTTGTGTTTTAAAGCAGGGGAGTGAGGTGCCCTGGTCTGTATTTTAAAAAGACCGCTCTGGCTGCTTTGTGGAGATACAGATTGCAAGGTGGGCAGGAGACAGAAAAAGGGCAGGGAGTCCTATTCGGGCTACGGCCCAAGGATGAAACATCCCTGTAGGCCATCCAGCATTCTCTCCTCTGTGTCGATGCTCAAGAAAGACAGTATGGGGGCCCTTGGGAGGCTCAGTGGGTGAAGCGTCTGCCTTCGGCTCAGGTCATGATCTCAGAGTCCTGGGATCGAGTCCTGCATCGGGTTCCCTGCTCAGCAGGGAGTCTGCTTCTCCCTCTTTCCCTCACCCCTGCTCTTGCTCTCTATCTCTCTCAAATAATATCTTGAAAGGGAAGGGAAGGGACAGCAAGGACAGCAGACCTGAAGGACAGGTCTCTGGTATCATCAGAGCTCTCTTTGAAGGGCTGAAAATGGTTAATCTGTTCATAACGGAAGGATTGCATGAGGGCCAGGGACACAGCAGTCTGTCCCTGACCGCCTTCCCCCTCAGCACTGGCCCATTTCTCTGCCCTCTTTCCCACAGTACTCTGCCTCCTTCCTCCCGTTCTCTCCTGAAGCCACTCAATCACGTCCATCCCCGTCGCTCCACTGAAATTGCTCTGAAGAACCTCCGTGTTGCCCAAGCCAACAGTCACTTCGGTCCTCAGCTTACTCCACTGTTCGACAACATCTGATCTGATCCCTCTCTCTGGAATCACTTCTCCCATGGGCCTCCCTGGTTTTCTCCTCATCCTCTAACCCCCACTCCTGTCCCCGCCCATCCTCTCTGCCCCTTTCTGGCACCTTCTCTTCTCCTGACCCCTCAGTGTAAAAGCCCCCAGGACTAAGTCCCCAGACCTCTTCCCCATCTACCCCCAGAATCTCCATAATCTCCTGTGCCTTCAAATACTATCCAAATCCCCCTATCGTACATGCCCAGCCTGAACCTCAACCCTCAATCCCAGGCTCCTTAACCCAACTCCTATCTGACATCTCCTCGAAGACATCCAACACGCATCTCACATTTAATATGTCCAGAATGAAACTCCCAATCTTCCTCTCCCAAAACACTCTACCTACGATCTTTCCCCCACTCAATAAATGGCAACCATCTTTTCACACGCCCTACATCACTGTCTGTCCTCTCCACCAGAATGTAGGCTCTTGAGCAAACGGGCTTTTTCTCCAGTGCTCAGTCACCGGGGCAGGAACACCGCTTGGCACTGAGTAGGAGCTATCTGTTAGATGGATGCAACGCCTCCTCCAGGAAGCCCCCCACCCCTTTAACCAGATATTTCTCCCACCTCATGGAGCTGTTACCTCTCCTTGATGGCACAGGGCACAGCCACCATTGTGTGGTCATTTGCCTGATTCTTTGATGGACAGCAGTCCCTACTGTCAGCCCATAACCAACAAGGGGGTGGGTGCTACTCTGGTTTCAGTTACCAGCGTCTAACCTGGAGCCTAACACAGAGTGGCCCCCCATAAGTAAAATATTTTTAAATGAATAAATAGATAGTACAAGCTATGGGTCCTCCCTCCAGAAAAATGTGCTCCTATCACCACACACAATGTGTGCTGGGACCACCGGTTAGGAATTCTTGATCTCAATCCCTTCAGGATGCCCTAACAAAATACCACCGACTGAGTGGCTTCAAAACAACAGGAAGTGACTGCTCACTGTTCTGGATGCTGCAAGTCCAGTCAGGGCGCCGGCACGGGCCGTGGAGGTCGTGGGCTGCACACTTACCATGGCGTCCTCACGTGGGAAGGGGCTAGGGAGACTCTTGCGTGACAGTCTAACCCGGGTCAGGAGGGCTCTGCCCTCAAGAACTCATCATCTGCCAAAGGCCCCCCTCTCCTAAGTTAACCATCAGCTCTGTGGGTGAGGATTTCAACGTACGGATCTGGGGGAGGGCCAGGGACACAAACATTCAGACCACAGCACCCTGAACTTACTCTGTACTTTCAACGAGTATACAATACAGGGATATTGTCCCCTCCCTCTGGGATCTTCAGCCACGGCGCATGCACAGGGGTGGATCTCTTGGCAGAATGTTCTCATTAGTTGGAGCTACTTGTGAATGCTCTCGGAACTGGCACAGACAATGTGTCAACTGGGAGGGGAACACGGAGAGACAAAGGGCAAAAGAAGACCCAGAGAGAAGCCCTCCCACAGAGCACTCTTGTCATTTCCTCACCGAGAGCAAAATGACTCTGGTGGTGTCGGTCGTGTGTCCCACAACCACATTCGATCTCATCGGCCGGCCACAGCTGCCTTAGTGTCACAACCACACACCGTTTCATTGATTTTATAATAACACCGCTAACAGAAACGCATCGAAAGAACCTCATAAACAGACAATCGTTCCCTCAGCCAGTGTTTACAGAGCATCCACCATGCACCTCACACTGCAAGAGGCTGTCTTACGGGGGGCGACTTAGCCCCATTTGTCCCCGGGAGTATCGGACGCTGGGCTGTATTCGCTCCAGCACTCGGCCTGGACACGCTCTGCCATTATAAGTGGACAGCCTCTTTACCTCAGTGTTCTGGGAAGGTGCCAGAAGGACTTGTTTGCAGAGACTGTCATTAACCTCCAGAATGAGTTCTCTCTACTCAACATGGGCACCTGCACCCCACACACAGAAGCAGCAGCTAACAATAGCAGTCCCCAGCAAGTCCTCACCGGAGCGCTGATGGTCACCCCTCAACAGGAGAGCTAAGTGAAGAATTCTGGTTCAGGCTGGACTTTCCTTCCAGGTCCTAGGGATCTTCACGTATCTCCGCATTTTCTGGCTCTACGCCTCCTGTGCTACGACACTCGCTTCCTTCCTTCAAGGCCCTTGTAAGTAATCACAGGACAGTTCTTCAGTTGGGCTCACACGTTTGTTCAAAGTGTAATCTTTCAGGCACCAAGTTTTTATCAAAAGATTTCTGTAGAACAGACTCCGCGAAGGCTAGCTTTCTGCCTACTTGCTAACGAGAGCGCTGCGGCAGCCCACAGTCCCTTGAACCTGAGCACTCTGCATCTATCTTCTTTGGAACAGTTCTGCCTTGCTCATTGTGGCCCGACTTTGCAAGTGGTAGGCATGCAATAGACATGGGGTGGACGAACGGACGGCTTGATGGAAGAAGGGCAGATGGAGAGGAGGAGGGAGGGCCAGAAGCAGGAAAACTACCTCCTTGTAACTTCTACCACTGTTCTCCAAAACTTATTCAAGGCAAATAAGTACGACTTCTTCTTCCCTTAATAGTATGTTTCGGATACGTCCCAGGCTTCCAACCACTAGTAAGTACAAACCTATCACATTTATAGTAATCCTAATTCTTGATGATTTAAGCACACCTTCACCAAGTCCAGCTTTTTAGAAAAGCATTCTCCACCTAAAGTTTCTGCGAAGCCATCAGGGGCACTCGCTATTACAAGCTGAGTGTACTAAATAATACATAATACGCAAGCCCCCACCAGCTTGCGAGTCCCATATAAGGTCATTTTCTACTTCAAGGTCATGGTGAAACGGGTTCAGAGAGAATCAGACCCACAGCCTTCAGGCTTCATCGCGCTCCTGCTCCCTGGCTCCGAGCCGACCACTCAACCACCAAAACGCCAACCTTGTCAGAAGGCTGACCTCCTCCTCCTGCCCAAGACCAGCTCCCTCCAAGGTTCCCACAGAGCCATGCTGGGCCCTGACAGTTCCCTCCTTTCATTCCCAGAAGACGGGGCTTTCACAAAGGTGGAGGAGCGGGGTCAGAGTGCTCTGTGAAGGGGGAACAACGAGGAGGCACACCTCACACGGTACCTGCCACCTGTGGTTCCTCTAATCTCCGGCCATCATTCCGTCTGAGCCACTTGGCCGGCCACGTGTCTCCCCAACTCGGGTGTCATTTTTCTCTCAGGATCCAGATTTCCTCTCGTCTAGCGAGGATTGCTTCCAGGACTCCTAGGCCACCTGACAGGCCTGAGCGTGTCTGAACCATAAATGGGAAACAGGGCTCCTTTGGCATCTTTCCCACAAGGCTCCTAACCTCTCGCAAAGCAAGAGGTATTAATGGGCATGTGTTTTTCAGTGTTCCTGAACATTCTGTGAAGGGCAGTAATTCCACCAACACCTCAGGACACCGAGGGGGTGGCTTGCACAAGCACACAGACACTCTGACTCCACAGGGAACACCACAATTTGTGACCCAGTCAAAAACATACCTTGTCACAAGTGCCTGAATGGGCACTGTATTATTTAGGGAGGGCTAAATTGCTAAGTCAAGACTCACCCAAAAATTCTGTCACTTAAAGAAATACACAAGTTTGTCTTTGACAATCAGTTCCACAACATACTTTTCAAGTAGGTGTAAGGCTCAGCTCCCTAGGGTCATTCGGGGGTCCAGGCTGACGGTGGCTCTGCTATCTTCAACAGGCAGCTTCTGAGGTCATTCTAGTCCTCAACCGTTCATCAGTAGGCAAGGGGAAAAGAAATAAAGGACCGGGTAGGCAGTGTTTCACCATCAACCCCTGACATTCCAATGGGGAGAAGCTGGTCACATGGCCACACCTCGCTGCAAAGCAGCCTGGGAACTGTAGTCCCTGGCTTCAACAGCCACACACCAGCTACAGCTCTTACTCTAGAACAAGGGACAGCAAATTATAGCCCAAAGGTCAAATCCTCAAGTCCCCGGATTTTATAAACAGAGTTTAACTGAAGCACAGCCATCAGAGTTGAGCAGTTGCGGCAAAGACCTTATGGCATGCAGAGCCTCAAGTATTTACTATCTGGCCCTTTATAGAAAGCATTTGCTATTCCCTTCTTCAGAGGAAAAAAAAAAAAAAAGCATGCACTCAGCAAGACAACGAGCAGTCAACACTTTCAAAATTTTTCTCGGAAACTGTTAGAAAGACACACAGACAAAAATATTCCTTCAAGCAGTTTTGTCATACCAAAAGACTAAAAACAACTTAAAAAGGACTGTGAAATTATGGACCATGCATACCACAGAATACAATGTAACCTTTAGAAAGAATGAGGAAGTTCAACATGTACTCATTAGAAAACATCCAAGTATTTTAACTTTGAAAAGTAAAATGCAGAACAATGTTTAGGATGTTCCCACAGGGCGGGGAACGGCGGGGGGAACGAACTTAATCTATAATACCTATATGCTAATATGAGCATAAAAATTCCTGGAAGAACATAAAAAAAACTGAAGACAAACTGCTTCTGGATAGAGAAATCAAACAATGGAAGGACAGAGAACTTTTTACCACATACTTTTAAATATTTTGAATTTGTATCATGTGCAGGCATCACCTATTTTTAAAATAATTAACTAAAAATTAAGCTCAGAAAACCACATACAGAAAACAGTCTGCCTTTACTTCCATTGCTAATCAACCCTGC
Source organism: Nasua narica (assembly GCA_028533885.1). NCBI lineage: Eukaryota > Metazoa > Chordata > Mammalia > Carnivora > Procyonidae > Nasua > Nasua narica. The sequence continues at coordinate 154,240,949 of CM052798.1, read as the reverse complement.
TTATGAAAGACATGATCCTCCTTACAAGCCACAGTAGTATCTCCCATCAGAGTCCATTCCACTGACCTGGGGGCCATTTTACATTGTGGAATCTGCTTCCCCGCTCTGTCGTATGTCAGATTCTCAGAGATACCTCATTTGTCTTATTTTCATAGTCAACTCACGAATTCTATTTTAGTCCCCTGCTTTTCTTGAAAGTTCCTCTTTCCAAACAGACAGCATTTATCAGTATTTACTCAGTTCTCTCACACACGTTGAGTATAAAGAGAAGTGACTCTGACTTCAGAGAAAAATTAAGCATAGAAAGACAAAAGTACAGTTTCTGATAAACAACTTTCAAGAGAAATCTTGCAAGGGAACCTACCTTTTGGTTAAAAGGGACAGCAATCCAATTCACATAAGCTGAAGAGGAAAAGGAATCCACTGGTTTATGTAACTGGGAAATTCCAAAGTGGCCACTGGCTTGAAGCGACAGAAAGATCCAGGCACTCAGAAGTGCCCTCAGGGTTTCTGCTCTGCTCTCAGCTCTGCCAGGCTGCATTCTGCAATGGGCCCTTCTACGACAGTCAGGATGCCCACCACGAGCCCCAAACTCCCAGGCCCCTAATTTAGCATTTCTCTTGGAGAGATTTTTTTTTTTCTCTTTGAATGTCAATATAGCACATCCAGAGGACTCTGTGACAGGTCTTTCTTAGACGTGTCCAGCGGTGGGCTCCAGGCCTGGCCCAGCTTAGGCCAAACGCCTTTATATACAGGCCAACAGGACTATACGAAATGTGCAAATAAGAGGTTCCCAAAAGGAGCTGTAGAAATGGGGAGTGGTAGGTAGAAAAAAAGCCAATGTCCTCTTTTGCTTCTAACTCAAGCTTGTGACCACTGGACACTTTAACAGGCTTAAAACTATACACCCTGCTCCCTACACTGGCAAGATGTAAGGGGTTTTCAATTTCAAGACAAGTTGGCTGCAAAGTTCAAACTTACACACACACATACTCCCTGATTCATCTGTACTAGACACAATTAGGAGTACCAGACTGGAAACCTGCTCATAAATTGGCAAAAAAAGAAAAGACCCTCCAAAAACACAGTTTGCAAATCAGATTACAATCTTTTGGTCCCTCTGAAACTTTCTGCTCAAGACAAAGCATTTCCGTAGTACAGCCTGCCAAAATTTATCTTCTTCATTTTAGCCACATGCTTTTGAAATGACTATCTAAAAGTCAACAAAGATATGCAAGTATGAGGTCTATAATTAGTTCTAAATTATAAAACAACTTAAGAGGTTGTGTTTGTGTTCCTCTTACCAAAGGTTCATTCACTTTCTCCCAGAATCCTCCTGGTCAGCTGAACCAAACGGATATACGACATTTCCTCTGACTGATTCTTGAGTAACGACTGCAGGTGTCCCTCCATAGCACAAGGCAGAGGATCTACATTAAATGAAAGTTTCTCAATAAGCAGAAAACTCATCTAAGATCAAAAGCCTGGACATCCTTGCTTTCAGAAACTGTTCATTATTACAGGAGAATCATGAAGACATTGCGTGACAGTTAACACTGTACATGCCGGTTTAATGCCAAATATCTTTTATTTGGAATTATAAGACGAAAGCCAAATTTCCAAAACATCTTCAAGAAGGAAGATTGATACATGTATTTTTTTTTTTTTTTTTTTGGAGGCCCCAGCGAGATCTGATGATACATGTATTTTAAAGCAATGGTTCCCGACTACAAGTGAGATATTCTTGGGTATCTCAGATGATCACGGGTGGCACAAAATCTTCAAAACAAAATTACTTTAGGGCCCCTGGGTGGCGCAGTTGGTTGAGCGACTGCCTTCAGCTCGGGTCATGATCCCGGAGTCCCGGGATCGAGTCCCACATCGGGCTCCCAGCTCCATGGGGAGTCCGCTTCTCACTCTGACCTTCTCCCTTCTCATGCTCTCTCTCACTCTCTCTCTTCCCAAATAAATAAATAAATAAAATCTTTAAAAAAAAAAACAAAATTACTTTAAATCAATTTTATTTAAAAACATATATAAATAGGCCAAATAACACTCAAGCCTGAGAGGGCTTCGATCTTAAGACCATAATAGTCCAAAAAGACTAATACTTATTGCTGATTCAGCTCACAGTACCAGCCGTCTTCAAGCAGCAGCACAATCACCAGCAAACATTTTATGGGCACCTTGGAGGGGCTTGAGGGAGTCACAGAGCAATGAGCCACAGCCTTGCCCTCAAGGAGCTTTACAGTGTAGCTGGAGAGAAACGAAACATCCAGAAGAGACACAAAGTCCACACATCAAGCATAACAAAAACAATTACTGGCATAAGTTACCACATGTTTTAACAAATGAGTGTTGGAATAGCTTAGCAAATATACAGACGTCAAGTTTTAACCTAACATATCCAAAAAAAAAAAATTTTTTTTTTTTTTTTTTTTTTTTTGTTCACTCATGTTTCAACTCAACTGAATTAAGAGAGGAAAATAGAATTCCAAGCCAAATGTACCATAGTGTTTGCTGTCCCCAGTGAAGGGATGGACTGATCGTGTCCCAGAATTTCTCCAAGGTTCTACATCCAGGTGTCAAGTTCAGTAGTTCTGACTGCCGAACCGATGCACGAATTCAGACAGGGAGTAGACGGCTCCCCATCCTACCTCGGGATCCATACTGATAAAATCATTCAGGTTCATTTTGGAATCTAAAAAATTCATGAAAGAAATGTCCATTGAACACACAATAAAACAACCCAGAAGACCAAAGGTAGGGAAAAGTATTCAAATGGAGAAGGGTTCAATATCACTTCTGCAGTATTCTTATCTCAAATGCAAATCCAATCTAATCATGAAGAAATATCACACACACCCAAACTGAGGGACACACTACAAAATAACTGACCGGTACTCTCTAAAACTGTAAAAGTTATAAAAGGATAGGAAAAAAAAAATTGTCAGAGACTGCAGGGGACTGAGAACAGGACAACTAAATGTAGTATCATGGGGTACATTCTGGACCAGAGACAAGAAATTAGTCGGAAAACTTGCAAAACTTAAGTAAGGTCAGTAAGTCAACAGTACTGGATTGATATTTTTATATCAAGGACATCATTTTCTTAGTTTCAATAATTACATTATGGTTATAAAAATTCAACATTAGCAGAATCTGAGTAACAGATATATGGGAAGGCTCTAGTGTTTAAGCAAATTTTTTGGAAGTCTAAAATTATTTCTTTTTTAATTTTTTTTTTTTTTTTGAGAGAGAAAATGAACAAGAGGGGAGGAGGGTCAGGGAGAGGGAGAAGCAGACCCTCCACTGAGCAGGGAGCCCAACGTAGGGCTTGATCCCAGGACCCCGAGATCACAACCCGAGCCGAAGGCAGACGCTTAACCGACTGACCCACCCAGGCACCCCAGAAGTCTAAAATTATTTCAAAATAAAAAATGAAAAATGCATGAAGGAGGGTACTTAATGGAATAAGGACTAGGTATTACATGCAACTGATGAATCACTAAACTCTACCTCTGAAACTAATAATATACTATATGTTAATTGATTTTAAACAAAATTTTTAAAAACGAACAAAAATGCATGAATAATCAAACTGCCAATTTATTGGATTCAACTGCCAAATTACAGGAAATTCAGAGGCTACAAAAGAGATACAATCAGCAAAATCCAGACTGCTTCTTCTGACCCAGTTTCTTCAACAAATAAATTATAAGAAAAAAAGAGTTGGGCAAGAAATCTATATATTTAAAAAGACTCTTAGGAGACATAACCAAACAATGTAGGGATCTCATTTGGACAATGATTCAAATAAACAAACTATAAAAAAAGATGATATAGGGGCGCCTGGCTGGCTCAGTTAGTAGCGCATACGGCTCTTGATCTCGGTGTCGTGAGTTCGAGTCCCAGGCTGGGTGTAGAGATTACTCAAAAATAAATCTTTAAAAAAAAAAAGACGATGACTTTATGACTTTATAACTGTGAATGTGAACACTGACTAGATAGCTATATGATGATTTTTAAAGAATTATTGTTAACATTTTTAGATAAAATAATGGTACAGTGGTCATATTTAAAAAAAAAAGAAAGCCTTATATTTTAGAGATCCATACTGAAATATTTAGAGTTGAAATAACATAGTATCTGGGATTGGCTTCAAAATAATACGAGAAGGGGGAAAGCGGATGGGATACAAATGACCTGACTGGCCGTGAGCTGCTAACTGCTGAAAGTCTGACATGCTATTTGATCTAGTTCAGTATATGAGTCAAATTCTCCACCCTAAAAAAAAAAATTTTAAGTATGTACATATTGCTGTTTCTACCCAGCAAAAAATTGTTACAGAAACTGCACTTCCACCATAAACCTACAGAAAATCGTGCAAATATATTTAGCAACTCTTCCCAGATGGTGGGACAGCAGGGAGCACACACCTGGGATTCCTAAGAAAGTGGAAACAAGCAAGGGGAGCCCTGGGATCCTTCTGGCTGGCCTCGGGGGCAGTCACCAGTCCCCAGCGCAGAGGGGAACACACCCAGCATGGCAGTCTCGCTGGGGTGAGAAGACAGACACCCCGGGCAGCTGGACCTAGGGGGTCCAGGAGAGGGGGTTATAGAGTGGACACCCCCCCCCGCCCCGACCACCCACCACACACCCAAGTCTTTGGCTGGGACTGACCTCCCAGAGTCAGGAAAGAAGCACCAGAATGTAATGGACCTAATAACTGCCAGAACTTCCACAGTCCCCACCAGCCCAGGGAGAGAGAACTTGTGAGGCACGAACATCTGGTAGAGTCCTTGGAAGGGCTGCACCGGAGCACTGGGGCCCAATTCGCACTAAATGAAAGGCTGCTCTGGACCTGCACTAAAAACGCTTAAAAACAAGCCTTGAAAGGACCCAGCTGACTCCCAGTAATGTATCCGCATGCCGACACCGTTTTTAAAAAAGACCTCACGACCCAGCAACTGACAACATAAATCCAAAGTCCGGCCTCCAACTAAATTTTACAAATCATACAAAGAAACAGGAAAATATGACCCCAAACCAGGGGGAAAATCAATCAACAGAAACGGACTAAAATGACAGAAATAATGGAACTGGCAGACAAGAAGCAGCTAGTATAAACATGCCCCATATGTTCAAAAGGGTAGAGAAAAACCCTTTTCATGATGGAGAGAAAGAGAGAGAGAAATGAAAGATATTAAATCAATCCAAAATGGAATTTCTAGACCTAAAAAAATGAAATGTATAAAATGAAAAAAAACATGTGGGATGAGATTAACAACAAATTAGTGAATGCAGAAGAGAAGAGCAATGAATTTACAGACAAAATAAAAGAATTATTCCAAATGAAGCATGTACAGAAAAAGTCTGAAGAAAAAAAGAGAACATCATTGACCTACAGGAATAATACCAAGCCATCTAACACATGTGTAACCGAAGGACAATAATTTAAAGGAGGGTGGGCGGTCAGAAAAAAATGTGCAAGGAAATAATAGCCAAATGTTTTCAAATTTGATGAAAACTATAAATCTACCAATCTCAGGATCTTAACAAACCTCAAGTGGGATAAACCTAAAGGAAACTACACTATAGTCCATCATAATCAAAATGCTAAAAACTAGTGACAAAGAAAAAAACCTTTAAGAATATCAAGAGGGGAACACATTCAGAGAAACAAATACAAGATCAGAGCCCACGCAAGCTGGGGACCGGGAAAGAAGAGAGAGACGCCTTTAAACAAGTGAAAGCAAAAACATGTAAGTCTAGTATACGGGGACCCCACAACTGTATCTTTCAAAAATGAAGGTAAGCACTGAGGATGCAGAAAACTAGATAGAGAGTTGCTAACACCCTTCTAGCAAAAAGCTAGATAATCAGCAAACAAGAGCTTTTGTTGAAGTCATTAGTAGAGCTGGGAATGCCAGATCACCACATAACAGGAAGTAAAGGAAAGACAGGCACCTCTCAGGAAAGACAGGGTGGGAGTTCCAGCTGACCTTGGTGGGTGCCAGACTCCACAGAGCCCAGCAAGTCTGCGAAAATTTTTAACAATCTGCTTTAAAAAGAAATCTCAACTTTTGAAACATACTATTTTTTCTAAGGCATCCCCCTTTTTTGTTTGGTTTCCTAAGACTTTTATTGTAATGAAATAAAAAATGATTACTATTTGCAGCCATTCAATATGTAAGATCAATGTATTAAACAGAAAATATAAATAAAATTATTCTAATATTCTAATCAAGGTGTAAGAAATAAACATCTGTCTCTTCTAATTTCCCCCATGAGGGACTACAACATTTCTGTTTACCTAACACTGGTCCTCTAGCTTGGTTCAAATTAGCCAGTGTTACTATACATTAGGAAGCAAGATGGGAAGCATATGCAGACAAAAAGCAGGAAAGGACTCAGAAAAGAGAGGGGGAAATTTCATGTCCTCTATAATTCAGCCCAAGACTTTTAAAGATGGCTCTTTAAAAACTGAGCCATCAGTGACTAGTGCTGGAACTAACTCTTTAGGGCAAGGTGATATAACTAAATTTCAGTTTCCTTCTCATGGGCGGGGGGTCGGGGGGGGGGGGGAGTCCCTTTTTTTTTTTAATAATTATTTAGGCATTTTACACAGAATAATTTTATGTGCTTAAGTAGTATTTTTTAAGATTTTATTTATTTATTTGAGAAAGAGAGAGAGAGAGAATGAGAAGAGGGAGGGTCAGAGGGAGAAGCTGACTCCCTGTCAAGCAAAGAGCATGATGTGGGACCCGATCCCAGGATTCCAGGATCATGACCTGAGCCAAAGGCAGTCGTTCAACCAACTGAGCCACCCAGGCGCCCCAGAGTTCCTTTCTTTAAAATATACTAAATGCTGAACTGTAAAGAGTGGTCTTGCAGACATATGGCCACCAAAATTACTAATCATATAATCCTAACAGTCAACATATCAAATATACTAAATTCAAGCCCTAAGAATCAATCCCACCACTGAATGCAGGGGATGGAGCGAACCGCTATTAAAGTACCTGAAACAGGCATTAAGGGTCAATACTGTCCTTGAACTATTTCTTTTTTTAACCTTATTTTTTTTCTAAAACACTACTAATTAGCTAAAAGTAATTCTCACTTATCCTAACTTGAAATATATTCCTTTGATAAACACTGGATCCGCAGTACTGAGTTTACCACATGAGAGAACGTTACGGTGTGGTTAAATCATGACATGGGAAACCCGTATATTTGCCCACATTTCAGAGCAGATTCCTTTTAGTTTCAATCTCAAGTTCAGGAGGTCCCTGATGAACTAAGCGCACACAAGGCATAAACCACCACCACCAGCATGCCCCCCGCCCATCCTGCCTAGCTGTGCATCCGAGTTAAAGGGCGTAATCTCCATCCGCCTCACTTCATGCATCCATCAAATGTGGAAAATAAAGCCTGCCTGAGCTGTGGGAAAAAGTCCATTAAACTACTATGTAAAGTGGCTGGCACCAAAGCCTGGCACAAAATAGAATCTACTGGGCAGTGGCCACCAAAATCAAAAGGAACGACTCAAAGAGGATCCGGGCTGACAGGCTGGTGTTTACTGAGTGCTTGCTATGTGCCAGGCTCTGCCCTGGGTGCTCATATCTGAAGAGAAACGGGGGGTGGCTGAAGGCACGCTGTCCCAGGCCACACCCTGCTAACCTAGGAGCTGTCCCAATTCTAACGCTGAGGCTAGCAAGCAGGTTGGCAGACCCAAAAGCAATTCCAGTATAAATGTTTAAAATCATGACAGCGCTTTTCACAGAGAGCCTCAAAAATCAGTTTGAATCCTCTTTCAGTGTTCAAATACACCAAATATATTTACTTTCTTCCTTGCTCAACTCCAGATGCCACTGTCCTATTTTTCTGGTGTGTTGTATGTCTTAGAAAGCACTTTCACACAGAAGGTCCATTCCCGGGATGGGATGACCTCACCAAGAAATGGCAAACGCTGTGAATTATTTACAATCATCAATAACGTTTCCAGCTCCCGTGAATGCCAAACAATAGTAATAGGGTGAAGAACTCTTTATCTACTTAACTCAGAAAATTATTAATTGGACGGATGCCTAAAAGCACATAAATGTGATGAGTGGTACAATAAAACCTGCTGGCTCTCACTTCCTTCTAATGCAGATTTTATTACAGAGCCAGGGAAATGACATTTCACATAACGCAAGGATGCCTAGGGACTGTCACCCTAACACGAAACCCCACCACGGCAAGGGGCTACTTGTGCCACTGTTAAATGACCCAAGTACTCAGACCTCCTGAAGTCCAGTGTCCCAGCAGTAGGCACACCAACACCCCGGCGGTATGCAAGGCAGTGTGCAAGCCTCATGGTTCTGCTCCTGAACACCTCCCCTCTCTGTGAGCTCTTACACTTTCCAGTCCTGCTCTCTATGCCTTTAACTCCTGAATCTAATAAATACACACATCTGCACTCCTTCTGACCTTCCTACAACTCAAGGAGTTTCATAAATAGAATAACACACAATTTTTGTCCCTGGTTAGGTGGCAATGCTGGTCTGCACGGTGATCAGAAACCTCCCTGACACTGGCTTACCTCCAGTTTCAATGCAGGGGTACGACGGAGGCGGTTCTCTCCAGTTCCCACTGGCATCTTTCATGTGGGATCGGTCAGAAGCAAAGTTCTTCAAATACGAATCTGCACGGATCACTCTAAATTTCCTACATATAAAGCAATGTTCAGGTGCATCAGGAAGGTTTCACAGTGAAATTCCCACTTGATTTCATAGAGACTCATTTTCTATGACATACACAAAAGTACCCAGGCATTTCTGTACTATCAGTAATACGCAAATATCCAGGCAGTTTTTCTCACCTGTTAAAGAAACCATGAGAAAGGATCAGCTGAAATCCAAAACTACACAGGCACAGCACTATATCCAGGTGCCTTTATTTACTCATTTGTGTATCAGGGGTAAAGGGCATACTGTTCGGGAGCGGCCATCACAGACCTCTCAATTTTCTCATCGTTGAGGCCACACCCCACCCACCCACGTACACATGGATGAGAAAAACCCCCAAAATGGCTTTCAGAAAATGTTTGGGATCTCATCACAGACATTTTTAAAAGAATGCCAACCTTATACATGCTGGACAACTTTTAAAGCTTCAAAACATTTGAATCTTCTGTATAGTACATCATTTTCAAATATCAACTCAATGGTGATGCTAAACCAAGCAATCTTTGCAAAACAAATGCAAAAAAAACCCAAAAAACAAAACAAAACAGAAAATCACAAACACACACACACACACACACACAAACTCTCTGTACAACTGTCAAGGTCTAACTTCAGAAAGAAGGTAAATCCATCCTGAACCTTCTCACCTTCTAAACTGTGGATGGATGTCCTCGTCAGACTTAAAGGCATCTTCCACGTAGGTGTCAAACGGACAGGGAAAAGGCAGCACAGTGTCAAGATCATAAATGAAGCTCTGTCCTCCACTTGAAACATGAAGCAGGACAACGTGGTAATCCTAAAAGTTAAAGTTGCTGAAGTTAACCAAGTTACTTTGTGATGGTGAACTCCAAGGTCACGGTAATAATGCATATATAATCATTAACAATGAATACAAGACTAATACAACCCTTCTTAAAACAGCAAAATAAAACAAAGCAAACATGAAACCCTAAAAAAAGATTAAATGTCCAGTGACAGGGAACACTTAAATTAGTGGAAATGTTCATAAACATTTAATGTATATGTATACCCTTTGACCTAGCAATTTTACCTTTAGGAGCCCAACCTACAAAAAAAAAAAAAAAAAAAAAAACGGCCATACGCATGTAATGGTCTATATATATCAAAGAAAATCTCTGCAGCACTGTTTACAATTGTGAAAATTCAGAAACAACCAAAAGCCCACTATAAGAGAAATAAACCACAATGCAGGGGCACCTGGGTGATCAGTGGGTTAAAGCCTCTGCCTTAGATTCAAGGTCATATTCTCGGGGTCCTGGGATCAAGCCCCGCATGGGGCTCTCTGCTCAGCGGGGAGCCTGCTTCCCCCTCTCTCTCTGCCTGCCTCTCTGCCTACTTATGATCTCTCTGTCAAATAATAAAATCTTAAAAAAAAAAAAAAACCACAACACAGCCACTAAAAAAAAAAATTAAATTAATTTATGTAAAAAATGGTGAAACAGATATGTTACATAGTTGGATGGGAAAAGTAAATTGCAAAATGTGTACTGTATATTATTTTTTTAAAAACTATGTGTATATAAAGACACACATGTGCATTCCAAAGTACACATGCATGCATGTGAATACAGAGGAAAAGGTGTGCAAGGATAGTCTCCAAAATATTAACAAAGGGGATCACTTGGTCTAGCCTGGAATGTGAAAGAACTAAAATGTTGTTGTTAAATCGGCCAACCACCCTCTGTGGCCATTAAGGAGGAATGATGAATCAACTTCTGTGCAATTCAGCTGCGATGCATCACTAGGTCCCCGACGCTGGGCACTGCCCAGCACCAGCTACCGGCTAGAAGGGACAGGGGTAGGGGCAGTTATGAGGGGCATGAGGGCAGTCGGATGCTCCGAGTTCCTGGGAAGAAAGGCACTCTCAGAGAGAACAGGACTGGGAGATGAAAGGCTCAAACACATTAGTACTGCATTAGTACCACCGCCTTATATTTCCAGTACTTCAGGGCTTACAGAGCACTTTCTCAGACGTTGTTTCATCGACCCTGTGATGGGGGGAAGATGATTAATTAAGACTGGAGATGCTCTGCCATCAAAGCCTAAAGAGCCTCCGTTGGCTCCAATGCTATCTTCACAAGGAAGAACCAGCATCAGAAATGGATGCTTATGCGCTGCACGCTCCCTTAATGCGTGCTGCCCGCCCGATGAATAAAGGAAGAGTGGCCCCCCTTCCACTAGTCATGTCCTGTTAGTCCCGTCCTCCCGCAGCAAGCTTTCCACCTCTCCCCCTACAGCCATCCCCTGAGGGCTGGCTCGCTCTCCAGGAGTCTCCCACTTCCTACCAGAACCAGTCTCTGCCTTATCCAAACTCTGCTTCTCTCTTGACATCTTCTACCTCCTATTCCAGTGGCTTTGAAGTACATACTCCCTATTGTTTGTGAGAAACTGTGTAAAGGAAACAAAGATGCAAAGATGAGAAAGGAAAGTCCTGACCCTTGAGGAGCTCGAGAACAGTCAAGCGACAGCGTGAGGGCCCCAAGGAGCAGGAGGCCCCAGGTGAGGGCCTTCAGGTCAAACCTTGGCCCCTCCCCCTCCGGCCTGAGCTTCCTCTTTTCTAAACTGGAGGTAAGTGTAGTGTTTATAGCAGACTGTTGCTGGACAATTAAAGAGAGTATGTATGTAAACACTTTTTAAAAGCCAACCCAGAGGGACGCCTGGGTGGCTCAGTTGGTTAAGCAACTGCCTTTGGCTCAGGTCATGATCCCAGCATCTTGGGATCGAGTCCCTCATCGGCCTCCTTGCTCCGCAGGGAGCCTGCTCCTCTCTCTGCCTCTGCCTGCCTCTCTGCCTGCTTGTGTTCTCTCTCTGTTAAATGAATAAATAAAAATCTTTAAAAATAAAATAAATAAAACAAAAGCCAACCCAGAAATGAACAGGAGTGGGGCCTGAAAGCCAAGAAATGTTTCACTGAGGAAAGGCTGCCACGGCTGAGTCCTGCCTGAGGGGAGCGTGTTCCAGAGAAGAAAAACTACAACTTGTGGAAAATGCCCAAGTAATGAATGGCCACAAGCTCCCGGTTACTTTGGGTCCGTACCCCCACATCCCAGATGGCTGGAGAACTGGAGGGAATGCGGGCCTCAACTCCAAGTCGCCTTGATAGCACCTTCGTGGAGTCAAGGAATACAGACCAAGCAGCAGCCTCACTCTCGGAGGTGGGTTCGGCGCCCACCCAGATGCAGGGACGAAACCAAGCTGGGCAAGGGGGAGGGAAACCCACCTAGAAGGCCATCAGCTTCTTGGGACTGGGTGCCTCTATCCACTTAACCCACCTCCTACTACAGGACAGCAGTATGAAGCAAAGATATATTTGCCAGAGGTTGTCGGGGCACTTCTCATAACAGGAGTCCCCATTCTGGGCAGCCATGAGACACTGTGTAACAGGGACATGACCACAGGTCCTTTCCCTGCATGTTTCTCTGAACCAAGAAGACCAGACCATGACTCAAAATCAGCTGAGTGGCTCGGCAGCGGGGATGACTTCCAGGGCACGTGGACAGTCTGCAACAAGGGTCACGTGGCTACTGTTGCTAACAAGAAAGGCTTGAGCACCAGACCCAGACAAGGGACCGGGTACCAGAATATTGCCTCACACGCGTTATCTCACTTAAGACTCGCAACGCCACCAGCCAGAGGAGGACTCTGAAGAAAGAAGGTACGTAACACGTACAGTTCATAAAGACACCACTGGGAGAACTGGACTTTACCCCAAACCTGGATTTGGGCTTTAATGTTAGCACAACAAATCACCTGCTGGTAAAAAGGGGCAAGAATGTGAGCTCTGTGAGGCCAGGGATTTTAGTCTATTTAAATACAGGTAGAGAAATGAATGAAACCAATTCAAATGATATCTTATTTTAAATAAGTGTCACAAATAAGATGCTTGCTATATTATCATGAATGGAGTTTTTCTTTTTCTTTATCTTCATGTTATTAGCATAAATAATTCTTCAGGGGGGGGCAGGTTAAGGTGACACATAGATGTGTATTGGAAAGGACCAGAGGCTGAGACCCAGTCCTGCCACTGATCAGCTAGGTAACTTTGAGCTTCTCAGTCTTCTGGGCTTGTTTCTTCACCTGAAAAAACGGAAGGGCTGGAGTAGGTCTGGGTTTTTCAAATGTTAGTCATGGTCAGTCAGGAGTCTGCTAAGAACACTAACTCCTGAACCCTTCTCTAAATCAACTAAATCAGAAACCTATACTTTTAACATGATATCCAGATAATCTAATGTGCAGCTCGACCTGATATGGCTAAAGTTCCTTCCAGTAGGTTAAATGGATAAAAGCCTAGGTCACAAACACATCTGCCACGTCGGCTACTTAAAATCTTTCCTATTTGGGGCGCCTGGCTGGATCAGTCAGTAGAGCATGTAACTCTTGATCCTGGGTTGTGATTTCAAGCCCCACATTGGGCGTAGAGCTCACTAAAAGAAAAAATAATAATGAAAAAAATAAGATCTTTCCTACAATAAAATTAAATAAAAACGTATCTGTAAGTACTACCTTAGACAAAATAACATCTTTTCCCAAGAGGTCAACTATCAATAATTATCTGAGCCTTTCGCTCCTGCTCTATCATTTCTGATTTACCAAAACACAGAGACCGCTCAGGAATCACAAGTACTAATGCACCAGCAGCTCTCTGTATTGACCGTCTTACCCAGATCACAGGCCCATCTCCAGGTCTTGCCTGTTGTTTCCAGATAGGTATCTACAAAATATAATCAATTGCATAAGCCACAACTTCAGTTACACCATTACTAAATTCTTTAAAGCAACATGTGGGTAAAATATAAAATATTTCTAAGCAACCAACAATCAAGGTGAATGAAGAAGAAATCTAAATCCTTCCAAGTGTTCTTTACAATGAAAATGCAAATATTATCTAATGTTCTTTGGAGAAGAGAAAGAGACCTCAATAGGGAATCAGAAGGCCTGGCAGGTTCAAGTCTTGCTTTCCCACATTATTTGTGGGACCCCCTCTGAGCCTCTTATTTCCTCATCTATAAAATGGAGATAGCTGTCTGAACCCTGCATACTTTACCATGTTTCCATTAGCATCAAAGGGAATGATGCTTACAAAAGTGCTTCACAGGGCGGTGCCAGGCTGGTTCAGTTGGTTGGCATGTGCGACTCTGGATCTCAGAGTTGTGAGTTCAAGCCCCACACTGAGTGTAAGGATTACTTAAAAATATAAATCTTGAAGTAGTTTTTAAGTGCTTTACAAAATACTAAGGGCTTACTTCTTTTTAAGGGCTTGCTTTTTTAATACTTCATGTAAGTGTACCATAATTAGATTTAAACTCCAGAGACAAAAACATCTTTACTTCAAACCTGAAAGTATGTGGCTCTAGCCTAAGCAATTTAAAAAGCTCTAACTTAATACCTAAAGAGAAGGGACTTAATCTGTGTATACCACCATCTATTTCTTGACCTATAAATAAGGGACTTAACTTTTCTAACTCAACCATGCCCTGAAAGGAAAAAAAAAACAAAAACTCATTCAAAAATAAACTTTAAAATGTTACTGTATTTTTTTAAAGCACATTTTGGGACAGTACTGACCCCATACTATATTTAGTTCCTATTGTCACCCTGAATCTCTTCTTTTCTTTCCACAATCTCTCACCACTTACCATCTTCCTCTCATTAGATATGAAGACAGCATAACACTCTTCTAAAGGATACTGGTCATGGTTTTTGATGTATTCACAGAGCTTCCAAATATTTTCTTCACTGAAATAAAATAACAGTTTAATCAATATAATTAAGCAATAGTGCTATGTCAAATTTGAACAGAAGACTGATAAAGACATAAAAAAGTTGGAAGAGACTTTAAACACCACCTCATCCAATAACTGACTGGTGTATGACCCTCCTCTAAAACATCCCCAACAAGGTGTGACCCATTTATACCAGGTACCGACCTTTCTCCAAACAGAGCGCTCACTCCCTGCCCCAGCAGTGCTTGCACAGGGAGGCATTTTATAACTGATAAGATGCTACACCAATACTCCATAAGCTTTGGATCCAGGGACTTGAGATACAGTTGGAATTCCAACTCAGCCACTTATAAGGTGAGAAGCTTTGAATGTCTTCAACTGACCATCTACTTTTCTCATGTGTAAAATGGGTATAATCATACCATATTACAAACACTTGATAAATCTTAGTTAATATTGGTTCACTGCTCCCCTTAGCAATGGGGTAGGATGAGTGTGTTGGGGGGAGGGCTTCTGGCTGGAAAGGGGGGGGAGGGTTACATGATATGCCGAGGAATTCTTTCCGAGGGAGGCTGTGAGTGGGATTCTCTGCGTCCCTCTGGTACAAAAGAGGTCCTGATTTTTAGGAAGTCCTTTCTCATACTGAACTGAAATCCATCTTCCTATACTTCTGCCCCAGATGAATCTCCTTTTCTCTATGACAGGCCTTTAGATATTTAAAGCAGTAGTCAGAACCACTGAAGTAAAGCGATGCCCAGTGCATCAAAGCAAGCCACAGGGGAGGCCGCAGGCACACTCCCACCCAGGTAGAAACAGTCATTTCTTGCAGTATTCACAGCTCTGCCCCTGCATTCTTATCTTATTCTAATGAGCCACACTGTGCCTTCATTCAAAATGAGCTGCAGCAACACTCTGCACATACTGGTGAATCAACATGTCAAAGCCTAATTTCCCAACACCTAAACCACGCTACCTGAAAATGAAGTAAGGCGTGCTGGCCCTACGGACTACCACTATTTTACAGTAAGACACACTTTCAATGCTCTTTTGACCTTGTCTACCTGCCTAAATGTTCCATATGAGTACACTTCAAGTACTGAAGCGAAGTGTATTTTTTTCCTGTGATTTTTTCTCTAAAATACCTAAGAAATCTTACAGAAAAAGTAGTGGTAGAGGTGAAAACAGAAGACTGCTACTGACTACTTTCATAGGATATGTAGTACGGAGTAACAAAAAGGAACTGTTTCATTATGACATAAAATATGTATTCGCTAATTTTTTTAAAATCTGGATGTTCTTTTTTTTTTTTTAAGATTGTATTTATTTATTTGAGAGAGAGAGAGACAGAGAGCGCACAAGCATGGGGAACTCCAGCCAGAGGGAGAGGGAGAAGCAGGCTAGATGCGGGGCTGGGTCTCAGGACCTAGAGATCATGACCTGAGCCAAAGGCAGACGCTTAACCAACTGAGTCACCCAGGCGCCCCCAAATCTGGATGTTCGAAGATCAAGTTATCAGAAGACATTTGTCTGTCCAGCCTGTAGACATTCTGGAGTTGATCACTGACACGTTCAAGAGCCTGTGATATAAAAGCACTATGCTAAGTGCTTGGGGGATGTAATGATAAATGAGAGCTCACAGACAATAAGAGGAGACACACAGATCCATAAATAAGCAAGCATCATAGAAGGCCATAAAATATGCATAGAAGAGAGCCATTAATTTTGAGGGACACAGGAAGATGGAGGAGGTAAAAAATTTAAACATAGGAGTTACTGAATCTGTAGTCCTTTTTTATCAATTTTTTTCAAGAGTACAATTAATATCATGTAGAAGGATCTCAAGAAACATTTGATGATTTTTTTTTAAACATTTGATGTTTAAAAAAGGGGGCCTTGGGGCACCTGGGTGACTCAGCATCCAACTCTTGATCTCAGCTTAGGTCTTGATCTTAGGATCCAGAGTTCAAGGCCTGTGTTGGGCTCCACGCTGGGCATGGAACCTACTTAAAAGGGAGATGGGGGGGGGGGCTTATACTTGGAAATACTGGGAGTCACAGTTGGGGTAAGAAGAACCCAGATTTAGGGGTGCCTCGGTGGCTCAGTGGGTTAAAGCCTCTGCCTTTGGCTCAGGTCATGATCCCAGGGTCCTGGGATGGAGCCCTGCATCGGGCTCTCTGTTCAGCAGGGAGCCTGCTTCCCCTATCTCCCTCTGCCTGCCTCTCTGCCTACTTGTGATCTCTTTCTCTCTGTCAAATAAAAAAATAAAATCTTAAAAAAAAAAAAAAGAAGAAGAACCCAGATTTGGTGTGAGTCCTAGCACCTCTTTAAAATGGGGGGAGGGGGATTGTTCCAACCTACTGGTTGATTATTTTGTAGCATAAAGACTGACAACGCAGCAGTAAAGTCAAGATTCTGCAAGGGTTACTGCTGATGGGCTGAAGTCAGAGAAGTATACAGAAGGGAAGGATCCCTGACACACAGCAGGTGCTCCACCAATGTTCAAAGAATACAGAACAATTACAATAGAATCAGACCTGCCCTGTAAACCATCTATGCCACACAGAAATACTGGTTACCACTATTACCATTCAGCTGGTTCGGAACAGGTAAGTAACATCTGACAGAAGCTAAAAGAAGCTAAAAGAAGCACTTATTTCATGTTATAAGAACGTGCAGGATTAAGTGTAGTAACGTGTACCTACATGATAGGTTAAGACAGGGTAGAATACTGGTTTCCAACTAAAGGCAATTTTGTCCCCCAGGGAGCATGTGGCACTATCTGGTGACATTTTTGGTTGTCGCATATTGGGTGAGGATGCTACAGGCCATCTAGTGAGTAGAGGGCAGGGATGCTGCTACAAGCCCTCCAATACACAGGACAGCCCCCCAAAACATTAGCATGCTCAAAATGTCAATAAAGATCTATGGCTGAGAAACCCTGGGTTAGAGCATAGAAGGCAGGTTCGAAATGAAATTGAAAAAACACACTGTGACCAGATCTGAAATGACTTGCTATGCTCAGGGGACAGACTTTACTGTCTATGATTGTATTCCTGGAAACGTGATTAGTGGACGAGCCTAAGATTCCTCCACGGTACTGTTCACACATCCAGACTCTCTGAGTGGGACCCTAAGATCTGCTTGCTTTTTACAAGCTCCCAGGTGAGTCTAGGGCTCATCCGAATTTAGAACAGCTTGTGAAGCCAGCTAAGGTTCAGGACGTGAGCGGATAGGAGAGATCTGGGCAAGGCCTGTAAGAAAGGACTGGAACATGCCCCTGACAGCCAAGGAGGGCCTGCCCCATCGCTGAAGGAACTGAAAGAAGACCATCTATTGAAGAGACATCCATTCCCTACCATTCTTCCACCAGATGACTGCAATACTCTTGCACACTTCCTTCTCAGAGATTTGCACCACTGCCCCCCACCTACAATGATTTTCCTCCAATATCCACAAAGCTCCCACCCTTTTTTTCTTCAGATCTCTGCACATATACCACTTTATCAACCATGCCTTCCTTAAATATCCATTATGAAAGTGAGTCGTCATCCTTTACCTTGCTTTATTTTCTCATAGTACTTTACACCAAATATGGCTTACTTGGTTTTGCCTGCTTTCCCTGAACCTAAACATATAAGCCATGAGATCTTACTAGGAAATCCGTCTACCCTGTCCTATATCCCAAAGTGCCTACAACTGTGCATCACACAGTCCAAGTACCTCATAAACATTTCTCGAATGAATAAAACAATGAATGGACGTTGGAGACAAGAACTAATGGAATTTAGGTGAGAGGTAAGGCAGAAATCAAGTGTAGTCGTTAAGAATCACAGACTCCTGTACTACGGGAGTTCCAATTTCTGCACCACCTCTTCCTAGATGTGTGATCTTGGACACAGCCTCTCGGTGGTTCCCTCTTTTCATTAGTAAAATGAGAGTAATGATAGAACCTATCTCCCAGCCATGAATGGAAACACTTAACACTGGCCATGACACGCAGTCAGAGCTGAACAAATGTTAAATTCTTGGTGACCCTGCTTTGATGACCAGCAAAAGGAAGAAAAGGTAGTTTTAGATGGGCCTGAGGTTTCTTTTGCAACTGGAGATTGGGGAAGAAGTCATTACTCAGGTGTGGTAGTGAAAAAGACCAAGGCAGGAGGAGTGATTCAGCCACACAGGTGGCCTGGGACAGAGGTACAGTGTGTGGACTCCAGAGCAAAAAACTCTACAGGTAAATCCCCATTTCTTCATTACAAGATACGTGGCCTTAAGCAAATTAGTTGCCCCCCCTGTGTTCTCATCTTTAAAAACGGGTATAAGAAAAGTACCTATCTCCTTGGGTAATTGTGGGGCTCAAATGAATTCGTTTACACGAGCGAATCAAAACAACGTTTGGCATACAGCGAGTGCTACGTAAATGTAATGGGTATGATAATAACAACATGGTGGCTCAGATCATGGTTTCTGGTACAAGAAGGCCTGAACTGGATTCCTGGTCGCTATTAGCTGATGACCTTGGGAAAGTTATTGCAAAATCTCCGTTCCTCCATTTTCTTCCAAAATTAAAACGACCTTCCCATCAGTGAACCACAAAGTTCACAAACCACAAAGGCTTCAGCAGAGTAATCTGCCAAGGTTCTCCGCTCCACCCTCCACCTCCCCTTCCTGGCCCCCAAGCACTGAGATCTGCTGAGAAATGTCCAAGCGAAAAGCGCTGGGCATTAGTAAAGCACCACCGACCTTACCATTCCTGGGAATTCCGCCCATCCCCCCTCTCCAAATGCCTACGCTCCACTCCAGAGACCAGGGCTGCCATTCCCGCTGCCTCATCCCCCAAGCGGGAAAACCCCCGCCAGTCAAGGCCCAAAGCGCCCCCAGGGAGGGGCCGAGAAGAGGCGGGGCCCGCCTGCGACGCCGAGACCAAGAGTGCCAGGGAGGTGCCAGGGAGATGCCGGGGGCTGCACCCGCGCCCCCTCACCAGTAGCAGCTGTTGTAGACACAGGCGTCCCGCGGGGGGCTGGCCGGCTGGTAGCGGGCGGCTGCAGCGGCGGGCACATCCCCCTCCATGGCGGGCTGGCTAGGGCCAGGGCAGGGGCCTGAAGCAAAGCGACTGGACCAGTCCCGCGAGCAGGCTTCGGGGGAGGAGCCGGCGCTCGGCGGGCCGCGCAGGTCCTCGGGGCGGAGCCCGGGGCAGCTGGTGCAGTTCCCGGGTGGTGGAGCCAGGGGCGGGCCAGGCGGAGTCTGGGAGGAGCGAGCGACGCAGGTTCCAGGAGCGCGGAGCCCGGGAAGGCGGTGCAAGTTCCGGATGGAAGGAGCCAGGGGCTGCTCGGGTTTTGCAGATTCCGGTGGGCGGGGCCCGGGCGGTAAGCGCCGAGGACGTTCCGGGAGGGTGGAGCCAAGGTGAAGTGGGCGGATCCCAGCGATGGGGGAGGAGAGGTGAGCCGTGGGGGCTTCCAGTGGGCGGAGTCTGGGACGGGGGTGGCTTGCGTAATTCCGGGTAGGCGGGTGGGTGGAGCCAGGGCGGGGCGGTGCTGGCGGAGCTCGGGTCGGCTGGGGCGGGGCCGGGCATGCTCCGGGCGGCGGTAACAGCAAAGATGGGGTCAGAGTGGGGGGGGTCAGAGGTCACCCTCAGGTGGCTTGAAGGAGGCAGGGGAGCGCGTGGAATTGGTAAACCGCCCGACCCTGAACTGCCCTTCGGGAGTCTCCCGGAGGCGTCTGAGACCCTGTTCAAAGCCGGGACAGGGGTTGCTGGCTGTGGAGGAACCGGACGGAACACGGAAGACTCGACTTGTGCAAGTGAAATGAGAGAATCTTGTATGTGAAAAACGAAGCTTTAGCAGTTTTATCCTAGAGGCCGCGGGAATCCAGGGGAAGGGGGGCATCGGACGGTTTTAGACAGGGATAGCAACGCCGAATCTCACCGCGTTGTAACATGTCTTTAATAGAATTGTATGTGTTGACTCAGAAAGGTAGAGTGATTCTCTGATAGAGTAAGTTTTTAAAAGTTTAGAAAGAGTCCGCATGGCATCCATTTTGTGTTAGCCATATATTTATTTGCCAGCACTCTGGAAGGAAAAGAACCAAATGATTGAAACTGTGTATCTCAGATGAATGAATGGTATGAAGGTCTTTCACTTCATACTTATTAGCCTTCTGAATTGTTTTATATCTGTAATGAACATATATAACTGATCAGGGTACTTCCCATTATAAAAACTGAAATTCTTCGTTGGTTTATAGGCCATCTGCAGTCAGGAGTCAGAAAGCCCATACATAAATCCTAAAGACTTCAACCGTAAGCCCTTGTGTCAGTCATCAATGTATTGCCTCTCAGCTCTGAAACACACTTCAATATAGCCTTTATGATAAATAACAGAATTCCTTTAAGCGTTTCTCCTTCAAAGTGGGCACCAAGTTAAGTCTTCTCAGTAAAGTGTGCTGGAAGAAGCAGCTTCCTGCAGTTTCTGGGGCAGTGCAAGAATTGGGAGGTGGTCGTGAGAACATCCAGTGGGGTCTGCCCCAGCCACAGGCCCAAACCCGATTCCTGTGTGACCTCACAGCTTCAGTTTGGCCATAAGCTTCCTGCAGCCCTCTTAAGCCAGAAACCAGAGTCCTGTGAGGCCAGCAGGCAGCCACCTGCCCATACCTCTTTGATAAGTCCTTCAATGACCGGTGCACAGTTATCTGTGATCCCCAGGGTCACACACTGAGTAGTCATTCCCTCACCAAGCGTCCCCTTCCTCCCCTAACCCCAGCATTCCTGCCTAGGCATTCTGAGAGCCTTTTACTCCAGCTGACTTCCAAACTCCTAAGGCATCCCCAGGCCACTGGCTGGTGATTGCTCTCCTCTGCTCCCTTCTCTGCCTTGCTTAAGGAAAGTTAAATGCCAAGAATTAACTCCAACAGGGGCGCCTGGGTGGCTCAGTTGGTTGAGCAACTGCCTTCGACTCAGGTCATGATCCTAGAGTCCTAGGATCGAGTCCCGCACCAGGCTCCCTTCTCCCTCTGACCCCTTACCTCTCATGCTCTTTCATTCTTTCTCTCTCTCAGATAAATAAAATCTTTAAAAAAAAATTTAACTCCAATAAAAATTAACCAAAAGACATAAGGAAACTCTATATGGTACCTAGGGCTGAGGACAAGTACTCAAGGACAAATTTGAAAGGAGTTTGCACCTGGTTGGGGAAGGCATGGGTTGCCTACCTGATTTCAGAGAAGTTCACTGGTTTACCCATCAGGAGCTGGTCTGAAATTGCTGGGCAAACAACAGAGATGGGGAGTAGAGGAGAGCCAGAAATCTCTGCCATAATGTACTTTCTTTATGCTTCCTTTTTTTTTTTTTTTTTAAGATTTTATTTATTTGACAGCGAGAGAGAGAGATCACAAGTAGGCAGAGAGAGAGGCAGGCGGGGGGCGGGGGGGGGGGAGGAAGCAGGCTCCCTGCTAAGCAGAGAGTCCAACATGGGGCTCCATTCCAGGATCCCGAGATCATGACCCGAGCCAAAGGCAGAGGCTTTAACCCACTGACCCACCCAGGCGCCCCTCTTTACGCTTCTTTATGCTTCAAACTTTCTCATAAGTAGGAATTTTTTAACAAAAAAAAATAGATCATATTTTTTACATGCATGTGATTTCATAGTAAAGACTATAAAAAGGTATGTGGTTTCTGAGGAATAAGGTTCTAATGCTTAGAAACAGATTCTGACCTATAAACTCCATAGATCTGGTTGAAGAAGAAATAAAAGTGCACTCAAAGAACCCCAAACCCAGTGAAATCAGGATGTTAAAGGATTAGGGTTTATAGAAAGGACACAGAACAAAGCAAAGTATAAAAGAGGACCACAGATGTGAAAGGGGAGATCAAGAAGTAGGAAGCACATAATATACTGAGGTTTAACCACAAAAAGGTTTTTTTTTAATTGGAGGAAGAGACATTTTTAATGCTCAATATTAAGAGCTAGAAGAAAAAAGAAAGAGATAATCCCATTGCTTGGGACCAGTTGATATGTAGTAAGGGACCATATAAGTAGAAGAAACAAATACCCAACGTCTATTTTGATGGTGTTTTCTCTTTTCTCTATCAAAAAAATGATCCTCAGACTGTAAAGAATAAGGGAAACAGCAGTGAGAGGAAATTAAAGCCAAGATAGGTGCAGTGGAAGAAAGCACCAATTTGCCTCAAAAAGGTTAAAAATCTTCAGACCCAGATGAGTTATATCCCAGCATACTGAAAGTGCTGTAGATTATGACCCCAAAGCCTTTATATATGGATCTTGAAGAAAATACATTGGAGGAGATGACATAAGACAGTAAGACATAAGACAAGTATGAATACTTGCTGTCTTGAGTTTCATAAAAAGGAAAGATATGTATTCCAGACACTAGATTCTGTGAACTTGATGCCTATGTCCAGGATGATTTGTAACCATGAAGAAAGGTGATTATTTAGGGGCCTTGAGTGGTTTACCAAGCTCATTTCGTGCCACATGGACCTCGTTTCATGTTGTTGGAAGAATTAATTGATTATTAGAATAGAATTATACCACAAGCACCATAATTTGATTCCAACAAAGCAGCTAGCCCAGTATTAGTCATGACTCATTCAGTTAGAAGTCAAAGCAGAAAGGCTGTTTATTAGCTCGTTTAATGGGAAGGATGCTGAAGTGGCTCTCAGAGTCAAAGGATGAGGTGCAGAAACCAGGGCCTCAGGGGACCAGAAGCAGAGCCCTCTTCTCCGGTCTTCTTACTCCCCAGCTCTCAGACCGCTTCTCAGTGCTTGGCTTCATCCTGAGGTGACTTCACTTCCCGCTGTGGGGAGGACGGCTGCTAGCAACCCCATATTCATATTTTCCAGGCTTGGCAACCCCAGTGGAAAGAGAAAACTCTCTTTTCCTCATAGCAATCACACAGAGCAACTTGTACGTTTATTTTTTACGTTTCTGTACTGCCTGTTTTACATGTACAGTTGACCCTTAAATAGCACAGGTTTGAACCATGTGGGTCCGCTGATACACAATCTTTATAGTTCTGTAAATCTATTTTCTCTATGGTTTTCTTAATAACATTTTCTTTTCTCTAGCTTATTTTATTGTAAGAATATGGTATAGGGGCACCTGGGTGGCTCAGTGGGTTAAAGCCTCTGCCTTCAGCTTGGGTCATGATCTCAGGGTCCTGGGATCGAGTCCCACATCAGGCTCTCTGCTCAGCGGGGAGCCTGCTTCCCCCTCTCTCTCTGCCTGCCTCTCTGCCTACTTGTGATTTCTCTCTCTGTCAAATAAATAAAATCTTTAAAGGAAAAAAAGAATATGGTATATAATACATATAACATAGAAAATAAGTGTTAATTGATTTTATGTTATCAGTAAGGCATCTGGTCAATACTAGGCTATTAATAGTTATATTTTTTTAATAGTTATATATTTTTTTAAAGATTTTATTTATTTATTTATTTATTTATTTATTTATTTATTAGGAAAGAGAGAGAGTGAGAGAGAGTATGAGAAGGGAGAAGGTCAGAGTGAGACGCGGACTCCCCATGGAGCTGGGAGCCCGATGTGGGACTCGATCCCGGGACTCCGGGATCATGACCTGAGCCAAAGGCAGTTGCTTAACCAACTGCGCCACCCAGGCGCCCCTAATAGTTATATTTTTGAGGAGTCAAAAGTTATATGCAGGTTTTTGACAGCATGGATATTAGCATCCCTAAGCTCCATGTTATTCAAGGGTCAACCGTATTACTTCCGAATAACAAATTTTTTAAATAAAATTTCTTAAAAATCAAATTTATCAGCATCAACATAAAGAACTGCATGGACAGACTATGGTTCACTTAACTTTTCTGCTACTTTTGTATATTTCGTTTGCAGATCCTACTATTA
>CM052798.1:153990688-154216092 GCA_028533885.1 Nasua narica | reverse complement strand
AAAAAAATGCCAAATAATACTGCAAGGGGTCGGAGAGTTGTTTAGATATAGACAGGGAAAGCAGTGTTGTTTCTAGCTAAAGAGGTGAGCAGTAGACCATTGGGAATATGCCTAAGTTTGGTGAGAGGTTAGGACTATATATCTTTGGAGATCACCTACATAAAACTGGTAGTTGAATTCTTTTTTTTTAATAAAGATTTTATTTATTTATTTGACACAGAGAGAGAGATCACAAGTAGTTAGAGAGGCAGGCAGAGAGATAGGAGAAACAGACTCCCTGCTGAGCAGAGAGCCCGATGTAGGGCTCGATCCCAGGACCCTGAGATCATGACCTGAGCCGAAGGCAGAGGCTTAACCCACTGAGCCACCCAGGTGCCCCTGGTAGTTGAATTCTTAAAGGTGAATGGAAAACATAGCAGAACACAAAGAAGATCTGTTTAAGAAGATCCGAAGTAATGGCTATATTTTAAGGATGAGAAGAGTATGAATTATGTTTTTAAGAGAGCATCATGTGAACCAAAGGGTCAAAGCATTTAAAGAAGGGAGTGATTAGCTGCATAGAAATCCATGAAGTGGAGCAGAGGCCATTGCATTTAACTTTTGGGTGATCATTTTGGGGCTATGGTAAGAGCTGTAGAGGTAGAAATCAAATTGCTGGAGCTTTTGGAATAGATCCATCGTGAAGACTTGACCATTCCTGCTTTTAAAGATGAAGCTAAGGAGGGATATCACAGCTATACTGGGTTAGAATATTCTGATGAAGTTTTCAAGGAACCTTATGTCTGGATGCATATTTAACTGTGATTTAAAACATCATGTTTATATGTCACTTGTTGGATTGATATTTGAATTGTTCAATCAACTAACCCACATACATATTTTTTGTTATGAATTAAAGCTTGGATAAGCTTGGTCTTTTGTGGGGGAAAAACATATTACTTAATATATTTCTATTATACAATTGTGTCTACTTTGGGGAAAAGACTTTGTTACTCTAGTTGCTTCTTGTCTACTAAGTGATTCTGCAAGATTATAAGAGATTTAAAAATCTAATAAAATAAATTTTTCCCTGTTAAAACTCCACTTTTGAAGAACTGTTAGTGCTCTCAGTATTTAAGTAGATTTTAGCAAAACAATAAATGAGGACACTACATTTCCCGGTTTAGTTTTCAGATTAAGTATGTTTTCTTTTTGTTTTTTACTTCATAGGATAATTCTTTCTAGTAATGCAAGTTGTAAAAATGTAAAAAATAGAAAGTGGAGGGGCGCCTGGGTGGCTCAGTTGGTTGGGCAACTGCCTTCGGCTCAGGTCATGATCCTTGAGTTCCGGGATTGAGTCCCGCATCGGACTCCCAGCTCCATGGGGAGTCTGCTTCTTCCTCTGACCTTCTCTCCTCTCATGCTCTCTCTCACTTTCTCTCTCTCTCAAATAAATAAATAAAATCTTAAAAAAAAAATTTTTTTTTAAAATAGAAAGTGGAAGTCCTCGTTTCTATCATCCAGTGTTAATTACTGTCACCGGTTGATATTTAACTTACCTCTTGAGAATTATTTTGAAAAGCTAGATTAAAATGTGAGTTTGGTTTAATAACTGTGCTATTTAGGAAATCAGATGTATACAGGATTATTCATCTAGAGGTATTTATAACAAAAAATTGCAGGTAATTTAGATCTGTGTTAAGCAGTTTGTTAAATTGACTCATGTATTAGCTGGAATACTGGTCATTTTATTTTATTTTTTAAGAAGATTTATTTACTTGTTTTGAGAGAGAGAGTGAGCAGGGTGAGGAGCAGAGGGGGAGAGAGAGAAACCCAAGCAGACTCCCTGCTGAGTACAGAGTTTTTTTGAGGGGGGAGTTGAGCCCACAACCCTGAGATCATGATCTGAACCTAAACCAGGAGTCGACCATTTAACTGACTGAGCCACCCAGACAGTCCTAGTCATTCATTTTAAAAAACTTAGAATAAAATTTTATGGCATGAGAAAATGTTTTGTATTACTAGAAAAAAGTTACAAAACATAAATAATATCCCCATTTAAAAGTCATGTGAATATGATTGCATAGGAAGAGAATAGTTCTTATGTACCAGAAGGTTAACAGTGGTTATCATGGGTAGCTGGAATTAAGAGTGACATTTTTATCTTTGTGTATTTCTTCATTTTTCCAATTATGGGCATGTATTGCTTTTATTTTTATACTGCTTTTATAAGAAATATATTTTTTTAAGATTTTATTTATTTATTTGACAGAGAGAGGCAGATCACAAGTAGGCAGAGAGGCAGGCAGAGAGAGGGGGGGAAGCAGGCTCCCTGCTGAGCAGAGAGCCGGATACGGGGCTCAATCCCAGGACCCTGAGATCATGACCTGAGCCGAAGGCAGAGGCCTTAACCCACTGACCCACCCAGGTGCCCCAAGAAATATTTTTGAAAGTTATTGCTTTAAAATTTCCCAGTGTGTATATCTCTATAGGTGTTTCCCCAGGAGCCTATTTTGGTTTTTTTTTTTTTTCCCCACACAGTTAAGGAAAGCCTTTCTTGATGCCTAGTACTTATTTAGAGAGTATGAATGAAGCCACTCACTATGCAAATCAAAGATTCTCTTATACCACTTATAAAATTAAATCTTCCAAGTTTTTCAGGGAATCTTTTTTTCCCCAGTAGTTAGCACCCCCCTTTTTTCCTATGGAAACAAACGTTTTTCATTATTCGCAGGAATATGGTGACATTTACTTTCTTTTTTTTGTTGTTGTAATAATTAATTGTAGATAATATAAAATGTGTCATTTTGACCATTTTTAAGTGTACGGTTCTGTAGCATTAAGTACATTGATTTGTTCTGCAACCATCATCACTGTCCATCTCCAGAATTTTTATGTTCCAAACTGAAACTCTGTACCCCTTAAATAACTCCCCATTCTTCCCTCCTTCTAGAACCTAACAACTACCTTTTTTTCTGTCTTTATGAATTTGACTACCCTGGATCCTCATAAAAGAAGAAACATACAATATTTGTCCCTTCGTAACTGACTTATTTCACTTAGCATAATGTCTTCAGGTTCATACTTAATCAGTATGTTAAAATTTACTTCCATTTTAGGGCCAAATAATATTCTGCTGTAAGTACCACAATTCTTTAATCCATCTATTGACGAACATTTAGATTTGTATCTACGTTTGGCCATTGTAAATAATGCTGCTATGAATAGGAGTATACAAATGTCTGCTTTCATTTCTTTCGAGTATATACCCAGAAGTAGGACTGCTGGACCATTCATTTTTTGAGGAATTGTCATATCATTTTGCATAGTGGCTGCACCATTTTGCATTCCCAACAGCGATGTACAAGGGTTCCTGTTTCTCCACATCCTTGTGAACACTTTTCTCTTTTTTATAATAGCCATCCTAACAAGTGTGAAGTGACATTATTTGTGGATTTGATTTTGTATTTGTCTATGACTAGTTATGTTGGGCATCTTTCATGCGTTTATTGGCCATTTGTATACTTTGAAGAAATGTCTGTTCAAGTCTTCTGCCCATTTTTTGTTTGTTTTTTTGTTAAAATATAGGAATTCTTTATATATTATAGATATCAATCCTTTGTCAGTTACATGATTTGTAAATATGTTCTATTTCATGGGTTTCAATTTCATTCTCTGGATAGTGTCCTTGGCACAAAAGTGTGCAATTTTGATGAAATCTAGCTCATCTATTTTTTCTTCTCTTTGCTTTCAGTGTCATATCTAAGAAATCTTTGCCAAATCCAATGTAATGAAAGTTTTCCCCTGTGTTTTCTTCTAAGAATGTCTAAATTTTTAGCTCTATATTCTCTTGTACATTTTTAAGGTTTCCTTTAAAATGCTTTTGCTATGTAAGGTTTCCTCTATCCCCATTGGTTTCATTGGTTTAAATAGTTAGAAAGGAGGGGCACCTGGGTGGCTCAGTGGGTTAAAGCCTCTGCCTTCTGCTGAGGTCATGATCTCAGGGTCCTGGGATTGAGCCCCGCATTGGGCTCTCTGCTCAGCGGGGAGCTTGCTTCCCCCTCTCTGCCTGCCTCTCTGCTTATTTGTGATCTCTCTCTGTCAAATAAATAAAGTCTTTTAAAAAATAGTTAGAAAGGAGATCATTTCAGTCATTGTTTAGTGTTGACATTAAAAATATAATTGTTACATCAGTCTTTTTATCCACTGAATTTGAAAAAAATAGTTATGTCATAACCTGTCTTGGAACATTAAAAACATAATACATAAACATGCTTCTTTAGCAGTCAGAAATGTTATCTCAATTCTTTTTTTCCTCTTTTATTTATTTATTTATTTATTTATCTTTTAAAAGATTTTATTTGTTATTTGACAGACACAGCGAGAGAGGGAACAAGCAGGGGGAGTGGGAGAGGGAGAAGCAGGCTTCCCGATGAGCTGAGAGCCCCATGCGGGGCTCAATCCCAGGGCTCCGGGATCATGACCTGAGCCGAAGGCAGATGCTTAACGATTGAGCCACCCAGGCGCCCCTTTTTTTCCTCTTTTAATTTGTATTTCCAATTCATGGAAGCCACAGCATTTTATCTTTATATATTTTTACACTTAAAAGTAATTTATTAAGTATCCTTTCATACTTGTAAAACAAAATTTGAATTTTTTATACTTTTCTGTGATCACAAGATTTTAAGAAAATACAACTTACAGTATTCAGTTGATGCAAACAACAAAAGCATACTTATTTTGATTAAAAATGATGAAACAGAAAGTAAGATTTCATTGGGATTTCATGTGATTGAAATCCTCCATACCCCCCCGCAATTAGTCCATATATCTGTGGAGGAATCTTACTGCTATAGACAGTATTTGGCATCAGTTCCATTGTTCTTCTAAATGTAAGCACCGGGAACCATTGTTCATATAAATAAGTAGACAGTAATGAAAGGAGTTTAGCAGTGCCACTCAGTTTTTCTGGCTTATATGCCAAAAACACTTGCCAAAATTATTTTTCATGGTCTCTTAGCTTGATTAGGTCTCCTTTCAATTTTGTTGAAAGCAGAGAATTAGAAACCACCTCACAAAGGAAAGGATTTGTTGCCCAGCTCTGCCATTCAATTTCTTAACACCTAACACTAGTGTTTTTCTTTGTTTGGCTTTAGGAAGATGTTTAAGGCCTTGAGGCACTTCACAATAGTAAAATTCAGAATGAATGAGTGCCATGACTTTCCTTTGTAAAATGAGAGAAAGGTAAAAGAAAGAAGATGCCTTCTCAGGCAGATCAGTTTTAAGAAAAAGTACATAGGGAAATTAAGAATCTGGAAATAGAGTCCCATGCAATTTTTCTTAAAAAGTTTTGTTATATTACATCTATCTGAGATGTACATGTTCATTTTAAAAATAATACATCTACTTGGGGTGCCTGGGTGGCTCAGTGGGTTAGGGCCTCTGCCTTCGGCTCAGGTCATGGTCTTAGGGTCCTGGGATCGAGCCCCGCATCGGGCTCTCTGCTCAGCGGGGAGCCTGCTTCCTCCTCTCTCTCTGCCTGCCTCTCTGCCTACTTGTGGTCTCTCTCTGTCAAATAAATAAAAAAAAATCTTAAAAAAAAATAATACATCTACTTAAAACATCCTTACATATTTTTTCAAACATCCTTACATATAGGTACACTGATAAAAGTAATGAACAAACCCATACTTGTCACTAATATTTTATGAAGTACCTGTCTAATTCTTAACACAAATCCCTGTGGATTAAATATCCTTATTTTACTTGTGCGCCAGTGAAATATTCTGCTCAGAGCAAAATTAAATGACAAAATGTCCTGATAAAACAAAATGAAATGACTGGGTAAAACCAGCCTAAGGGGGGCGGGGAGGGGGATATACTTATATTGTAGGTTTTTAAAATACTGCCTGTTTTTCTAAAATTATCAATTTTCAGAGTAGTACGGCTTGTAATCAGAGAGTTGTTAGGTACTTTTACCTTCTCTTTATGTGAAAGTAGCGTTTATATGGGGACGCCTACCTGGGTGGCTCAGTTGGTTGATTCAGCCTTCGGCTTAGGTCATGATCCCAGGGTCCTGGAATCCAGTCCCACATCAGGCTCCTTGCTCAACGGGGAACCTGCTTCTCCCTCTGCCTGCTGCTCCCCCTGTTCATGCTCTCTCTCTCTCTGACAAATAAATAAATATTTAGAAAAAGAAAGTAAGTAGCCTTTATATGAGCAGAGAGGTATGTGAACTTTTGGATACTTTCTGACAGAACCTCTGTAACTCAAAGCAGCCACTAGGAGAAACTCTAGTCTACTGAGCAGTAAGTCACATAGAGCGCTATGGTTTTTACAGCAGATGAACATACATAAACAATCTTTGAATTCAAATGTTGAATCATCTGGGTGAAACTGAAATAGATAGTCATAACTCCTTGTTATCATCCAAGGCCAAATTACAATTCTGATGGTCCAGTTGAAAGTTGCTGCCAGTAGTTGTATGGCAGGCGATGGTTTGTATGTCTTTCTAATTTCTGTAGCCTTAAAGTAAAGGAGTATTTAGTATGAACCATTACAACTTTTTGTCAGTTGGGGTAAACTTTACTAGACTGCTTGCTATGAAATAGCTATAACCCATCAATAAATCTTCCATTAGCCATTTCATAGACATTGCTGATATGTGTTTATCATAAATGATTTTTAGTTTACTGTTGTAGTTTCTTGGGGAGATACAGAATGATGCTGCACAAAAAGCAGTTGTTACAAAGTTGTAATCAAAGAAAACTCTTAGGAGGAGTTCAACTTGGAGATTTTGACTGAAGAAAAACTTAGATCCCTTTCTCAATTTTTCTTAAAGGATGCGCCTTCAGTTAAAGAAGTTGAAACCTACCACCGGACACGTGCTTTAAGGTCTTTGAGAAAAAATGCCCAGAATTCTTCAGATTCTAGTTTTGATAAGAATATGGAAATAACAGAGAAACATGCTAATGGAAGGCATTTTACAAGGTAAAACAAGATGATTGAATGGTAATTCAAAATAGTTCTAAAATAATTTAGGATTTGCATTTAATTTTTAAGTGTATTCTTCCCCAATCATCAAGATTCCAGGGTTGCAAAATTAATTTGAAATGAAATTGCCACAAATAAATATTACTGAGTTAAAATTTTAATATGTACTCAGTTTTTATTTTCTTGTTCAAAGATAATATTTGTGATATGTGTGAGTGCGGATGACAAAGTTGCTTATAATTACTTGAGAGTATCTGTGTGACTTTGTGATTTTACCTTGCTTATGATATGTGGTTCTGCTTCATACTTGATACAAAGTCTTTATTCAGAATAGTAGTTATTTTTCTCATTTGCTATCAAGTATTTCATCAATTCTGAGTCATTTGTGAATTTGTGTGTTGGTGCACTTCTAAAAGCAGTCTTCACGTAGGAAGTGGAACATGATTTTTTTTTACTTGTTTAAGGGGACTAGATGATTTATACATATTTAAATTTCATTTCTCAAGAACCCTGAGCTAGATGGTATGAATTCCACTTTAATATTCAAGGAATTATTTTCAGTGAATTAGGTAGGTAGGTAATCCAGGGAACTTGGATTTGTTTGGTTTGAGACAGATTTAAATCTAATTAGCTAAAAACCTTTACTTTTCCTCCCACTTTGGTGGCCCTGACATAAATGTGGGGAGTGCCAATTAGAATGAAATTTCTTTGATGAAATAATTGCTTTATACATTAATTCTTCTTAGAAAGAAATTTCTCATGTAACTTACAAGACTAGAATGCTCCTGACTTATTGAGTAATCTCTGCACCCTATGTGGGCCTCAAGCTTTTGACTCCGAGATCAAGAGTCACACGCTCCACTGTCCAAGCCAGCCAAGCACCCCTAGGGCCCTCCTTTTCTTAATTAAACCTTGATTATTTTGTGTAAGAGATTTTCCAGATAAGGGACATCGTGCCTTTTTAAGTTTGTTTTTTGTTAGTATTATTTAAATAGTCTTTTATTATATAAATTTGCATTGTTTCATCCATTATTTATGGCGTGTTTACTACTGTATTTCACAGGATCCAAGATAGGAGAATTGAAACACTCATTGTTTTATGAGACAGTAAAAAAGAAGAAAACACTGAAAGTTAAACTAAGACATTCCATCAATTTTAAGACATCCTAATTTTAGAGATTTTAAAATGGAGGGAAACGTGCAATTTACAGAATTGATGAAATACAATTTAAGCTACCCCATATTTCTGAAACTTAAAGTCTTTTGGGGGTCAGGAAAGTGGACCATGGATTCTCTGTGAGAATTTTAAACTTTATTTCATGATCTGAAGAAAAAGTAAACATTCTGGGTCATCTAAATTGCTGCCTTCTAGAGAATAGTCATAAAATTTCAGGCCCTACATTGGTGTTTACAACTAAGTTAGCACCAGCTAGTACTGCTTGAGTTAGCTCAGGTTCATGAGATAAACACTTGAGTCTGACCTTGATACGTAAATGATGCTTTGAAGAGGAAGCCATGGATTTGATGTCATGACATGCTGTTCAAATGAAAGTTTGGAGCATTTGAAATAAAGAAGTGGATGAATTGAGTTATGATACACAACAAACATGATGTACAGCATACCAAACTCGAGCAACTGATAGCGTCTGTACCACATTCACGAACAAATGGCTATTTTATTTCAGCAAAACCTCATATGTTAATATTTTTGTTAGTGGTTTTGTTGGTTTTATTTGTGTAAAATATAAATGAATTTCTCTTTAGTTTGGCTTGTACATAGTTATAAAAAATGTAATGTTGGGGGGGGTTTGCCGGGGTGGCTCATTCAGTTAAGCGTTGGACTGTTGATTTCAGCTCAGGTCATGATCTGGGGTTCTGGAATCTAAGCACCACATCAGGCTCTGCACTTAGCAGGGCGTTCCCTTAAGGATTCTGTCCCTCTCCCTCTGTCCTTCCCCTTGCTCACTCTCACATGTGCTATCTCTCTCAAATAAATAAATCAATCTTTAAAAAAAAAAAGAACTGTTAAAAATTTAGTGTTGGAAGTCCTTAA
The DNA here is from genome assembly GCA_028533885.1 of Nasua narica. NCBI lineage: Eukaryota > Metazoa > Chordata > Mammalia > Carnivora > Procyonidae > Nasua > Nasua narica. Next base: position 154,207,067 of record CM052798.1, on the reverse strand, counting down.
AGTCTTTACTTTTTTTTTTTTTTTTTCAAGATTTTATTTATCCATTTGTCAGAGAGAGAAAGAGAGAGAGGCAGGCAGAGGCAGAGGGAGAAGCAGGCTCCCCTCCGAGCAAGGAGCCCGATGTGGGACTCGATCCCAGGACCCCGGAATCATGACCTGAGCCGAAGGCAGCCGCTTAACCAACTGAGCCACCCAGGCGTCCCTTAAAGTCTTTACTTTTAAAAGTATATGTACCTTACTCAAGTTTATGAAACATTGTCCTGGCCTTTATGCTCAAAAGCTATTAAATGAGTGTTAAAATAAGTGCTTTTTCAATCTAGATTTAAAGATGAGTGACTTGTTATTTTTAAATTTGATTCTTTTTAAAATATATCGAATTGCTGTCTTTAAAATATTTATTTTTTAGAGAGAGAGGGAGGAGAAGAGGGAGAGGGAGAAAGAATCTTAAGGAGACTCTTCATCCAGTGAGGAGCCTGACGCAGGGCTTGATCTCACAACCCCTGAGATCATGACCTGAGCTGAAATCAGTAGTCAGATGCTTAACCAACTGATCCACCCAGGCACCTCTAAAATTGTTTTTGAATAACAACTTTATGGAGATGTAATTGACATACCATGAGATTCACAGTATTGTGCTGCCATCACTGCTGTCCAATTTCACAACATTTTCATCACTCCAGAAAGAAAACCCATTTTCTCCCACTCCTTCTTCCTCCTCCCTACTGGTCCCTTGGAAACCACTAATCTTTCTGTCTTTATGGATTTGCCTATAGGGACATTTTATGTAAATGGAATCGTATTTATGGCCTTTTATGTCTGGCTTCTTTTACTCGGTATAATGTTTTGAAGGTTCATTTTATTGTAGTAGCCATCAGCACTTCATTCTTTTTTTTGCTGAATAAGATTCCATTGCATAAATATGTCATGTTTTGTTGATCCACTCATTAATTGATGGGCATTTGGATTGTTTCTCCTTTGTGGCTATTTTAAACGATATTGTGAACATTGGTGTTCAAATTTTGTGTGGACATAAGACATAGGGTTTTGATTGTTTGGGGGTATATACCTGGAAGTGAATTGTTGGGTCAAATGGTAACTGTTTTAACATTGAGGAACTGCTGAGTCGTTGGCTAAAGCAGCTGTACCGTTTTACATCCCCATTAGCAGCATATGAGGGTTCCAATTTCTCCACATCCTCATCAGCACTTGTCCATAGTCTTTTGGCTTTAGGCATTTTAGTAAGTGTAAAATTATCTCTTTGTGGTTCTGATTTACATTTCTTTGATGGTTAATAGCATTGGATATCTTTTCATGTGCTTATTGGCCATTTATATGTCTTCTGTGGAGAAGAACTTCTATCTTAAAAAATAATCTGTGTATTCAGATCATTATTACAAAGACTATTATTTTGCATAGTGATAACGTTAGGATCTGTTTGTATAGGACTTAGATAAACTGGCCCTCAGTATTGTTGAATTTCGTTTTATGTAGTTTCCTGCTTATCAGGATGACTCTTTTTGCTGTTGCTAATTTGCCTGACTGTAGGAATCTTTTTACTTCCTTTCTGTGTCCTTCCATCCATTTTGTTTTCTGTCTGAGGCTCAAAGACCAGGAGACCAAAACTGTTAGAATAATATAGAAAGATTTTAATAACTGTACCTGGGGGCAGGATCTATATTTCTTTGGTTCTGGAGTTCCTAACTAGGGTCCAGTAATTGTAGTTTTCAGGGGGCACATGAAACCTCTGAAATAATGTATAAACTTGTATGTGTGTATACAGTTTTCTAGGTAGAAGATTTATAGCTTTTATCAGATTTACAGAGGTTAAAAGAAGTCCAGGCACCTGTTTCTGTAAACAGTTTCATTGGAACACAGCCCTACCCATTCGTTCTATGGTTGTTTTCCTGCTTCAGTGTCAAAGTTGTTGGATGACAAGAGACTGTATGACTCACAAGCCTAAATATTTACTATCCAACTGTTTTTTTTTTAATTTAATTTAATTTAATTGCTAATTTGACAGAGAGAGATCACAAAACGTAGGCAGAGAGGCAGGCAGAGAGAGAGAGGGAAGGAGTCTCCCTCCTGAGCAGAGAGCCCGATGCGGGGCTTGATCCCAGGACCCTGAAATCATGACCTGAGCTGAAGGCAGAGGCTTTAACCCACTGAGCCACCCAGGTGGCCCACTATGCAACTGTTTAAGGAAAAGTTTAACCTCTGTAAGGGGAAGGGTGCTCCCATTCCCCTAGAGGCAAGAAGGAAAGAAAGAGGAAGAGAAGGAAGGAAAGAAGGGCAGATAGGGAGAGAGAGAAAGAAAGAACCAACATTGCTTTAATCATTGTGTTTCTAGCATTTAATAGGGGCCTTGTTTATAGAAGTGTAGAACTACATATGGAGGGAGAGGGCTCCTTTATGAGAAATGTCTATGAGCCTATGAACACACTAGGCCTTGACCTGTTGATGGATTGCTCAAATGTTTTTATTTTGTTCTTGGTTCTTACCAAAAGAGATAATGAATTAATGATCACTTACATTGTTGTGAGAATACATGATTTAACTCCTCTGGATAACATAGTTCCATTTTATTTTAAAGTGTCACATTTGAAATCTTATGTATATAACCAGCCCACTTGGAAATAGCTTGACACATAGGTTGGTTAATAGATGTAGCTATCCAAGTATGGAAAATTGAGTCCCTAAAAATAAATTAATGAGATAAATGGTTTTGTTTGCTCAATGGGTTTTGGAAAAAAGATGAGGGGAGGGTAATTGTTTTTTTAAAACGTTGGAAAGTATTCTTTCTTATTTCAGTAGATACTGTCTGCCAGTTTGTAAGTGAGATAATCTGATTCACAAATGCGACTGTTTCTGCCTGTGAATGATAATGCATGTCATGTAGAGAATGTAGCCAGCAAATGTTTTTAGAAGGAAATTAACATTTTTAAGGGACATTGGTTTTGTTTATAGTTATAAATATCTCAAGGATGTGGATCACTATATCCTTGTGGTATAAAACACATTGTCTTGTTTTTGCTCAATACTTACAGTTCAATTATAACTAAATAGACTAAGGATATAATTTCGTTTTTTAAGTAAGATAGTTTGATTAATTCTGTTTAACTACGAGTTAATATACATATCACTGCATTTCACAGCAGGGTTCTCAGACTTTGTTTAGCCATAACTGACATAAGCATAGATACTCTAAAGTTTTTTATTTTTCAGTGTTTTTTAGGCTTTTAGATATCTAGGAGTATTTACCCTCTAAGCTGATTTACCTTTTTACCCTACTTTGTAGTATAATGAAATAAGATTTAAAATTATGTCAATTATTTTGAATTATTTAATATATTTTTTCATACAGGCAGTTGGCCAGACAGCAGGCTGATAAGAAAAAAGAAGAGTGCAAAGAAGGTAAGTAATGTTAAAGGCATTTCAGATTGAATGTAGTTCATATTTTTTTTACAGATGTATTGAGGTACAATTTTAAAGTGTACAATTTGTTTGGTTTGTCATAAGTGTATGCTGTGAAGCCACCACCGCAAGAAGATAGTGGAGATAACTGTCACTGCCAAAAACTTCCTCAGGCCTCTTTATAATCGCTCCCCCAACTCCTCTCCAGGCCTTCCACACACAAAGATTCCTGAGCAATCACCAATCTGCTTTCTTTCACTATAACTTAGTTTTCATTTTCTAGAGTTTTATGTAAATGAAATTATGCAGTTGCATTCTTTTTGTCTGGCTTTCTTTCTCTTAGCATAATTGCTTGGAGTATGATCCATGTTGTTGCATTTTCTTGCCAAGTATTCCATTATATGGATATACCACAGGTTTTTTCCCCCCAGTTTTATTGTGATATATTGACATATAACATTGTGCATGTTTAAGGCGTACAATAAATGTTGATTTGGTACATTTATATATTGCAAAATAATTATTATCATGGCTTTAGCTAACACCGGCATCATGTTGCATAATTATCATTTCTTTTTTGTGGTGACAACATTTAAGATCTACTCTCTTAGCAACTTTGAAGTGTATGATACAGTATTATTAATTATAATCTCTATGCTGTACAGTAAATCCTCAGAACTTATTTGTCTTATAGGTGGAAATTTATATTCTGACCAATGTCTTTCCTTCTCCCTCACTTGCCAGTCCTTGGTAACTAAGATTCTAGTCTCTGTTTCTATGAGTTTGGCTTTTTTTAGATTCCACATTTAAATGATATTACACAATATTTGTCTTTCTCCGACTTCTTTAACTTGGCATAATGCCCTCAAAGTCTATCCATGTTATTGCAAACGGCAGAATATTCTTCTTTCTCTTGGCTGAATGGTATTCTGTTGTATAATGTGTATAGTTTACATCTTCTTTATCCATTCATCCATTGAGAGAGACTTACGTTTTTTCCCATAATTTGTTTATTCCTCTTTTGGTGGACATTGGGTTGTTTCCAGTTTGAGGCTATCACAATTGAACATTTGTGTACAAATTTTTGTACTACATATCTTTCCTTTCCTCTGGAAAGTAGAATGCTAGATCATATGGTAGATGTATGTTGTAACTTTATTTTTGTTTTCTATTATTTTTAAGAAAGGTAAGTTCAAGTTACTGTGATTTGTTATAAAGCATAGCTATTCAGTTATTCATGTTAGAATTGTTTTATGGGGTGCCTGGGTGGCTCAGTGGGTTAAAGCTTCTGCCTTTAGCTCAGATCATGATCCCAGGGTCCTGGGATCAAGCCCCACATTGGGCTCTCTGCTCAGCAAGGAGCCTCCTTCTCCCCCACCTCTCTGCTTGCCTCTCTGCCTACTTGTGATCTCTCTCTCTGTTAAATAAATAAATAAAATCTTAAAAAAAAATACTTCTGGAATTGTTTTATAAATGCCATTATTTAAAATCTTTCCATTTTATGTACACATCTTGAAGACAAAGTGATTCCAGTTACTCGGTCGTTGAGGACTAGAAACATTGTCCAAACTAAAGAACACTTGCACGAAGAGAATGGTGACGTTGAAGTTCGCCGCAGTTGCAGGATCAGGAGTCGCTATAGTAGTGTGAACCAGTCTGTGCTGTTTGACAAACTTATAACAAAGTAAGTAAAAATTATTTAGATCATGATGATTTAGCTGGCCAAACTTTTTGTTGGGGAGGGGTCATAAATTTAAACTACCTTGCATATTTAATGCATTTATCTATGTAAAGCATAAAGGAGACTGATTATTACAGGGCTTTGTAATAGTTTTATATATGTATTTAAATTCTTGGAAAGAGGGACGCCTGGGTGGCTCAGTCAGTTAAGCGTCTGCCTTTGGCTCAGGTCAGGATCCCAGGGTTCTGGGGTCGAGTCCCATGTCAGGCTCTCTGCTCAGCAGGAAGTCTGCCTCTGTCTCTCCCTCTGCCTGCTGCTCCCCCTGCTTGTACCCTCTTGTGCTCGCGTGATCTCTCTCTCTCTCTGACAAATAAACTCTTTAAATAAATAAATTCTCAGAAATTTTAGAATACTTTACACAAGTAAATCAGTGCCTCATATAGAGATATTTAAAATCCCAGCACTCAAAAAATACAATGGAAGAAAAGTAAAGTTTTTAAAAATGTACTACTGTTTTACAATTTTACCTTACATTATGTCAATTTTCTTAAAGCACTGCCGAAGCTGTACTTCAGAAAATGGATGACATGAAGAAGATGCGTAGACAGCGAATGAGGGAACTTGAAGACTTGGGGGTGTTTAATGAAGCAGAAGAAGTAAATATATCCTTCCTCAGCCCTGAAACTAGTGTAACATTGTGTGTCAACTATACTTCAATAAAAAAGAATACGTATTTATATCTCCTTTCATTTAGGGGATGATTTAATGATCTCCAGTTTAACCTTTTTCCTATGGTACCTGTCCATTTTTTAGTTAAATTATTCATCATTTTCAACATTTTTAAACTGTCCACCATTTGTTTGGTCAGTCACTAGTTATTTCTGTAGTTGTAAGAGTTTAGAGCTATAAATACCTTCATTTTAATCAGGATAGGAAAATCCTACTGAATTTTTTTTAATATACTAAATGTTAATGGCTTTTGTTTAAACATTTTTAGGGGAATCTTAACATGTATACAAGAGGAAAACAAAAAGATATTCAAAGAACTGATGAGGAAACAACTGACAATCAAGAAGGCAGTGTGGGTTAGTCTTTTGTTCTACTTCTGGGTTTGAATTTCAGCACTTTTTATTTAGTAAGAGAGGTTTTTATTCAGAAGTTGTGACATTTATGGCAGTTTGTGAGAGATCAAAAGATTGGTTATAATTGAAGAGTGAGGGCAGGGGAGAGCTTTAAAAGATAGTAGGTCTTATTTGGGAAAGTACTCAAAATAAACAAATCTAAAACAAATAAACTTGGTTTGTTTGTATAATACATCTGTAGACAACACATCTCTACCTGTTAAAAGGTGATTAAAATCGTCACTCTTGTTTAGAAGTTGCTACTATAATTTATTAGAACTTCTCTTGAGTGAAAACCAGTTTTCTGAAATGCATTTTAAATATTTGGTGAGGGTGTTTCACATTTTCATAAGTAGATTATTTGAGTTACGCTCAGTGTAACTCAGTAACAGCCAGAAAGGCTGGATGGAATTTAAAACTTTAAGTATGAAAGGCAAAAGCTAAGTGAGGGGTTAGTCTTAATTTGTCAACATGTTAAATTAACTTGGAAACTTAAGTATAGTTGCTTATATTAATAAAATTAGCAGCAATACCATAAACTTTAGCTTGGTACTAATGACAGGAGCCTTTAAACTCCTTTCCCTACTTCTTTTTTTCCTTCCTCTGGTTATTTTAAATTCTACATTTTACTTCATTTTTAAAAGTCTTCATTTAATGCTGCAAAAGAATTATAGCTCGTTTTTATGAACAATCTAGAACTAAAAGTTTAGGTCTAAATTTTTAGGCCCTCCTCTCAAAATTTCAGTTCCACTATGTTAAAAATCGTTAACATTTTGGTGACTACCTTGAAAGTAAATATTTCTTACCTGTAGAATCATCTGAAGAGGGTGAAGACCAAGAAGATGAAGACGATGGTGAAGATGAAGATGATGATGAAGATGATGAAGATGAGGATGATGACGAAGATGAAGAGGATGGGGAAGAAGCTAATCAGAAACGATATTATCTTAGACAGAGAAAAGCTACTGTGTACTACCAGGCTCCACTGGAAAGTAGGTGCTATGTTTATTTTTCTAGGAGAAGCTGTAATTCTGTTACCTTTATCTTTACTGCCTTTTCTCTATCATTCTTTTTTTCATGTTTTCATTTTACAGAATTCTCATGGCTGTTGTCTTTCATAAACTATGTTAAATGTGTAAGAAGTCATTTCTTCAAGAAAGTTAGATATTAGCCTTGACCAAAGCCAGTAATTGGGCTATATTGAAATTTCATGTCTGTCTTTAATTATTTTAGATTTATTTATTCATTTAGATTTCACAGCTTTCTCCTTAATTTATTTTGCCAGTAAATAGGACTGTTCTTGATTTATGTTAAAGTTGTGCCTCAGTACTTAAGAGCGTATATATGCAGGGCTGATAACCAGCTGTTATGCATCAGTATAATCATAATGGTTGTTTATGGCCAGTGTATGTTTTGGTTGGTTGGTGTCTTGTGCTATACATATTTTCAGCAGCAACCCTGCAGATGTAAATGATTTAAAACGTGAACAGTAAAACAGTCTGTAGTAGATACGTACTAGTATTTTCACAGAAGGCAGCACCTTTGTGAGTATTTAGATGAAGAGCAAAATTACCTTCATACATATTTATATATCACATACCTATAATTCTTCTTTTTAGAACCTCGTCACCAGAGAAAGCCCAACATATTTTATAGTGGCCCAGCTTCTCCTGCAAGACCAAGATATAGATTGTCTTCTGCTGGACCAAGAAGTCCTTATTGTAAACGAATGAACAGGTTTGGTTCTGAAGTAGTGATTGATTTATGACAACATAATTATGGCCATGTTAGGATAGGATTCTAGAGTCTTAGGATTGGTTGTATCGAAATAGAATTCTAGAATCATATATTTGGGAGAGTTAGCTCTATGCCTGTGGTGCTCTTACCCATACTACCACTGACTGGTTTTTGGTTTTGCTTGCATTAATAGGAATTGTTAATAACTACCATGGTAAGGTAGTTTATTCCATTCTTCCACACTTTCATAATAGAGGCTACCTTTGCTTCAGTGTTTACTGTATTCCTGGCTCGGTGTTAAGCATCTTACATAGACTATTTCATTTAATCTTCACATTGTTCAAGTGTAGGTGTACTCTTTTCCTTACGTGGTATCACAGACATCTTTTCTCACTGTGACAAACATTCTAGGTTACATAACTTTCTAGACTTTTCATGATACCATCCTTTTATAGATCTGTTTTTTTTCCCCGTTTTACTTGCATTTCTTAAAAATTCGTTTCTCTCATATAATAGGAATCATTAATTTTCTTTGACTATTCAAATTATTTGTAGGTTTTTTCCTGTTCTACATCCTAATTTATTTGTTGATTGTCATATTTAAGTCCAAAAGGGTAATTCTTGTGATTTTCTCATTATTCCAAGTAATAAAAGGTTTTCTGATTCATTAGAACTTTTTGGGTAATAGTAACATTATAGTAGTTCATGAAAGAGCTTGTTGGTGAAGACTAAAGAAGGCCCCCCCCCCCAAAAAAAGGACATTGATATGGAAATGGTACTTCTTTTTCCTAATATTAATTTGCTCAGAGGTAAGACTGACATCCTTCAGAGACTTCAACTATTCAAACAGTACTCGGAAGTCTCCTCATAGAAGCAGACTATCTGATCACGGAAAGCAGCACTTTTGTAGGTGCTAACAAATTCTTCTCTTCTAGGAAAAATATGAAATACTACTTGTGTCCCTGGGTCTTTTAATTTCATTTTCAGAGTGTCAGAAATTACAAGTGTACATTCCAGATTTCCTGTTTTGTCATCCCTTTCATACAACCAGAGCCCAGAAGGTTGGAGGACCAGGAGGGTAACCTGTCAGGGCTGCCCAAGATAAATTGCACTTGAAAGGAAGCCACACTGTCATTACTTTTTATAGGCCCCGTAGAATATTGTTAAGGACCAGGATTTTGGTGGTGAAATCTAATGATCTACAGAAAAGCAGGGTAAGGTGTAATGTTTCCTGGAATCCCCCCCCAACCCCCCAAGCATAAGGCCCAGGGCAGCTGTCTCCGTTGCCGACTCAAAGGGCAAACCTCTATTAGATCCAACAGAAGTGAAAGGCTTTGAGGTACTTTGAGACTTTGTTTCTTCTCTCACTTTTAATGGATATATGTTTCTGGAAGTAACCTATTTAATGATTGACTGCCTCTATAGTACCACCTACAATGTTATCTTAGAGCAGGTAGGAATTTTTTTTTGCCTGTTTGATGCTCAAGTTCTTATATCTGGTTTACAGAATCTACCTTTTATGGAAAGTGTCTCATAGCTCTTTGGGTACAGGATTTTTTTTTTCCATTACAATTATTAACAAATGTTTGAACTCTACCATGTGCTGAGCACTATGGATATAAAAATGACTACGTCAGGATTCCTGCCCTTGAATCGCATTGACTAGTGGAAGATTCTGACACTTTTTTTATTTATGTATGTATTTTATTTATTATTTGAGTGTAGTTGGCATACAATGTTACATGAGTTTCAATTATACTACATAGCGATTCAGCAACTGTATGTTATGCAGTGGTCACCACAAGTGTAGCTACCATCTGTCACTATAACAGCACTATTGAAATACTATTGACAGTATTCCCTATGCTGTACCTTTAATTCCTGTAATTGAATCATTTCCATTATTGGAAGCCTGTATCTCCCACTCCTGGTCACCCATTTTGCCCATCCCCCCTCACAACCCCCTGTCTGGCAACCATCAGTTCTCTGTATTTATAGGTCTCATTTGCTTTATGTTTGTTTACCCATTCTAAACCATTTAAATTAAAGAATGAACTAAGAGATTTAAATTGTACCCTGAGTCACATTATTTGACTTAATGATTTTGATTTTGGTTCTGATAACTTTGTAAAGATTTTTGCTTTTTGATAAGTTTTTTTGAAATATAATTCACATACCATATAGTTCACCCATTTAAAGTGTACAGTTCAAGGACTTAGTGTTTTCACGGTTGTGCAGCTATCACCATGAGTTTAGAACTTTTTTCTTGTCTTAGAAAGAAACCCTGTCCTCTTTAGTTCTCTCCAATCCCTGTGTCCCCCACCCCCTCGGCCCTAAGCAGCCAGTAATCTATTTTCTGTTTCTCTAGATTTGCCTATTCTGGGTATTTCATTTATGTGCACTCTTCTGTGAGTGGCTTCTTTCACTTGGTACAGCATTTTCAAGGTTCATCTACGTTTCACATGTACCAGTACTTCATTCTTTTTATTACAAAATAAGATTTCATTGTGTAAATGCACCGTATTTTGTTTATCCATTTATTAGTTGATAGACATTTGGGTTGTTTCTACTTTTTGATTACTGTGAATACTACCATGAACATTTGCGAACTTTCTGTGTGAACTTACGTTTTGCTTCTCTTAAGTACGTACCTAGAAGTAGAATTGCTAGATCAAATGCTAACTACATTTCCTGTTTCAAGGAGTTGTCAGATGATTTTCCAGAATGGCTGCTTTATTTTACGTTCCCACAAGCAATGTATGAGAGTTCCAATTTCTCTACATCTTAACTAACACTATTATCTGACCTTTTGAATATAGCTCTTTAAACATTTTTTTTTTGGTAACATTCTTGCGAAGGCTGTGTAAACATCTCTTTTTTTCCTTTAACAATCTTAATTTTGCTCAGCCTTTTTACTTTTTCTTGAAGAGACCAGCTTCTGTTTATAGTTCATGTCCTACTTCACCTATCTAGGCATGGAAACAAAGCACACATCCAAAGAATCATTTGAACATTGCTGTTAGTATGGCAAATGGTCCAGAAACCTTGCACCCACAGGGCAGGAACTTCCAAGGGTCTTTGGCATACTTACAGCCGAGCTTTAGGAATCCTGCCTTTAAGCAGAATTTTCTTTCTTATGATTGCTAACCTCTACTCACCTAAGGTTTATTCTTTAGCTTCAATCTGCAGTTTCTAGAACAAGCCTAGTCCTTTGAACGTAAAGGTAACATAAGAATACAGTTGCTTCACGAGTATTCCAGAGTATTCCTTACCTGTTGTCAAGGTGCTGGAACTGGCAGCTCTAGGCACAGTGCTGATCCAGTGCTTATCCGTGCCAAAACTGCAGATGTTTTTAAAAAGCAAAGTGGAAAAAAAAATAAGTGAATTGTGGGCATGTGTGTTTAGAATTTTTTTTTAAGTGAAATAATGGCCTTTCTACAGTATAATTACGAAGAACCTGGGCCCATGACCAGGACTGCCCGGGTTGCAAGCCCAGCTTTCCACTTATTAGTGACCTTTAACAAGTTACTTACCCTCTCTTGGCATCAGTTTTTTTGACCCATAAGATGAGGAGGACAATATTCTCTATCTCACAGTATTGTGAGAATTAGATGAGTTAATGCATGTAAAGCATTTAAAATACTATCAGGCATATTGAGTGCTGTATGTTTTTAAATCTGATGCTTAAAAATCCTACGTTAGGTCAGTCCACAGGTTTTGTTTTTTGCTTATTAAAACTCTTTTGATTCATGAAATCAACAACTGGAAATCACCAGTGTATATAGAATGTGGATTTTTGGAATAGAAAGACAATGGTTTGAATTCTGATGCCATCATTATCTAATTCTTACATTTTGAGCAAGTTGTTTAAGCTGTGAGCCAGCCACATTGGCCCCAACTCTAAATGAGCGTGCCATATATATATATACTTGTCCCAAGTTTAAGATTAAATGAGATAGTATGTCTACTAACTGGTACAAGAAGCACTTAATTGTTAGTCCTTTTTATTAGTTGTGAAGTTGGTCTTAATTATGTGAATGCATACTGAATTCACACGCAGTTATGTGAATTAACGTGCTTATAAGTTAGTCTTTTTGTAATATTAATGGGAATATTACATAAATTCGTCTTCCATATAAAATCGCTGACTTATGCTAGATAGTTTTAGTTTCAGGCTGATCACAAAAAACGGTCTTGGGCATGTTTGGGAGGTGAGTGGAGGATCACTTTCTCATTTATATCTGTTTTTCCGTAACCCCTATCCAAAGCCCTAGGGGCCATTTGTGTTTCAGAATTCAGACGGGAGGGCAGGGGGGAGTCACAAAGGTAATGTGCAACATTAACATCTCTAGGAGTGTTTGGGCCTATAATGCCTAATCAGATGTGCTCTAGAGCAGTAAATATGAATAATCACAGTAAGTGGGACAAATAGAGGCTACGAATTGCCTTTATGACATGACAGATCCTGCTACATGAATACTGGAAAAACTTGTTTTCCCAGTACAAGATTCTGGACGTACATTATGCAGATAATAGATCGTGAACCTTTTATATTTTTGCAAATACCTACTTACTATGATTGTACTCTGACTCAGGAAAAGCTCTAGACCCTGACCAATAGAATGATTAAAGGTTTTCCCAGCTAGATTCTTTGTCTTTCCTGTGGGTCTTTTGCAACAATGCAAAGGTAGAAGTGATTTAAAATTTTTCTCAATATTTGTAGCACTTGGCATCTTATTTAATCCTACCAACTAGCCTAAGAATTTGAATATAATCAATTTGATTATATTCTTATCCCTTTTTTGTGAGAAAATAAAGGCTTCTATGGGTTAGGTAGCTCATCCACATTTACACAGCTGTTAAGTGGCAGTTGTGACTTTACAGTTGATATACTGTAGATAAAAGGCCATCTTATTTCTGTTTCCTAGTATTTTTAACTTGATCCTTTCTGGTTTACATAAAAACTCGTGTTCTCCTTTTAAGGTTTACATTTCAAAAGGTGATTCCATTCCAAATGCAGTATTATATATAGTATAATATTGAAAATACTTTCTGAAATTACTGTCCCAAAGAGTCTAATACCCTCTTTTTTCCCACATTTCTCTTTGAGGATAACTGATTTATATCAAGACTAAAAATCATTCTGCCTGAACCATTCCTATCATAACAAATGTATGATTATCAGCTCTACCCCAGTCTCCTGCCGATCTTTTTTTTTCCCTTCCTCTCAGTTATCCAAGACTTTTATTCATTTCAAAAGATTCAACCAACAAAAAGCCTATTTAATTGGTTCAGTAGATGTATTTTATGATAAACGTTCTTGGATCCTTAGGTATTTCTGATGTTTACATCTTACTCCTCTGTTTTTCCTGCCCTCCTTCGTCATGATTTCAGTTTTCCTCTTTACTTTAGGCGAAGGCATGCAATCCACAGTAGTGACTCTACTTCATCTTCCTCTTCTGAAGATGAACAACACTTTGAGAGGCGAAGAAAAAGGAGCCGTAATAGAGCTATCAACAGGTAAGTGTCAGGGCGCCTGGGTGGCTCAGTTGTTAAGTGTCTGCCTTTGGCTCAGGTCGTGATCCCGGGGTCCTGGGATCGAGCTCTGCATAGAGCCCTGCATGGGGCTCCCTGTTGGGCGGGAAGCCTGCTGCTCCCTCTCTAACTCCCCCTGCTTGTGTTCCCTCTCTCACTGTGTCTCTCTCTGTCAAATAAATAAAATCTTAAAAAAAAAAAACCCACCAAAAACCAGGTAAGTGACATATTGATGCCTTTTAAAACTACAAGCTATTTTTTTTTTTAAGTGGTGAGAAGGCTGAATAATTTGGGAATAGGTACAGCATTACCAAATTTAAGAATTATGTAAGAGGTTAATGTATAAACCAGAATGCCATCTCGTTTGAAATATCTGTATTTGAAACTACTAGATTAGAAGATATGTTTTCTTACATAGCCACTGTATAATTCAAAATGGTGCTTGATAAACACTGATTTGAGGAAATAAATAAACATTTTAAATGTATTGCTTTCTGTTTATAATTTAATAGTACATTCTTATTGTGGAATTCTTTAGGAAGATTAAGGAGTTTACTCATTTCATAACTCCTTATAGTACAAGTTCATGTAAATTCATAAATTCATATGTAAGTTCAAGGCAAGGATTATTCCCATTTTACAGATGTGGGTGGGTGAGTGAAAAATGCAATGCTTATATCCTGATAAAGTAATGTTTTTATAGAGTAGAAAACAGTGATGATACAATTAGAACATAATAATTGAAGGGGTATACAGACCAACCATTCTTTGTATCCTAAGTTCTGTTCTTTTATAACATTAGATCTGCCCTAATGTGGTAGTCACTGGTTACATGTGGCTGTTAGGCACTTGAAATGTAGCTGATCTGAATTGAGACATACAAATTTTTGTAAAAATATACTCTTGGATTTTGAAGATTTAGTACAAGAAAGAATGTAAAATATCCCAATTTTGTAAATATTTATTTTGCACATTGAAATGGTATGTTTTAGATAAAATGTATTGTTAAAATTAGTTTTACTTTTTTGTTTTGTTTGGTTTTTTATTTTTTTAAGATTTTATTTATTTGTCAGAGAGAGAACACAAGCAGGGAAGCAGCAGGCAGAGGTAGAGGAAGAAGCAGGCTCCCCGTTGAGCAAGGAGCCTGATGTGGGACTTGAACCCAGGACCCTGGGATCATGACCTGAGCAGAAGGCGGCCACTTAACAGACTGAGCCACCCAGGCGTCCCAGTTTTACTTTTTTGTTTAGTGTGTCTAAAACAAAATTTTAATTTTTAAAAAAATTTATTTGACAGAGAGAGGGAGATCACAAGTAGGCAGAGAGGCAGGCAGAGAGAGAGAGGGAAGCAGGCTCCCTACTGAGCAGAGAACCCGATGCGGGACTTAATCCCAGGACCCTGAGATCATGACCTGAGCCAAAGGCAGAGTCTTTAGCCCACCGAGCCACCCAGGCGCCCCAAAACAAAATTTTAAATTACATTTTGACTTGTTTTTCATTTCTGTTGGCAGCAACGAGTTAGATCATCCACAGTTTGTATTATTTAGACTACTTGGATTTTTCTTTGCCTTCATTCCTAGAAATGTGCATCTAATCCTGTGGATTTTATAGCATGAAGTTATATTTCTGTTAAGGATTATTTAAGAAATACCTTTTAAGGGGCGCCTAGGTGGCTCAGTCGGTTAAGCAGCTGCCTTCGGCTCAGGTCATGATCCGAGGGTCCTGCTCTCAAGCCCCACATTGGGCTCTCTGCTCAGCAGGGAGCCTCCTTCTCCCTCTCCCTCTACCTGCCTCTCTGCCTATTTGTGCAATCTGTCAAATAAATAAAATCTTAAAAAAAAGAAAGAAAGAAAGAAATACCTTTTAAAAAGCTACAGTTGAAAATGTGTCTATCTCAGATTTCACAGTGTGAATTTCTTGTGGAGTCTGGAGCTAGCAGAAGCTGGCACCCGGGGCGGGTCTGGAGTGCTTTCTCCAGTGCGTGTTCAGCTGCAGCATCTTTCTTTGCTTAGGTGCTCCGACATAAGTGTCTCAGCCTCTAGCATGAGCAGTTTGTGTTCTCCATCTGTAAAACAAACAGGTTCTTCTAGGTGTATTCTGTATAATCTACCTTAACTTGTTTGTTTGTTTTCTTTCTTTCTTTTTTTTTTTTTTTTTTACCATAACTGTTTTTGAAAGTAGTTAGGGAAACAGTGATTCATTCTTGCTTGAGAGGATTGAGGTGGATCCAAATGTTTGGTGGACTGTGAGACTGTCGCTGAGAGGTATTGTAGCAGGATTGTTGCAGGTCTGGAGACCTACTGCTTTGGTTTGAGCCCTGGATCTGCCACTTTGTGTGACTTTGAGCATTTTTTTTAAGATTTTATTTATTTATTTGACAGAGAGAGAGATCACAAGTAGGCAGGGAGGCAGGCTCCCCGCTGAGCAGAGAGCCCGATGTGGGGCTCGATCCCAGGACCCTGAGATCATGACCTGAGCCGAAGGCAGAGGCTTAACCCACTGAGCCACCCAGGTGCCCCTGACTTTGAACATTTCAGTTAACCTTTTTATGCCTCAGTTTTCTTTTAAAATAGGGGAAATAATAATGCCTATTTCATAAGACCGTTATGAGGACTTAATAAATTATTACATGTAAAGCCACCTAAAACAGCCTGGAAAATAGTAAATACTTTGTATATGTTAAGCACAGTCATTATAAAGTACATTGATACAGACTGGATTCCCAAACACGAATTGCTTTATGCTGCTGTGGCATCTTGAACACTGGTATTTCATTTGACTGTATATCTTTAATAATAAAACTGCAGAGATATTTCTAACATTGAAGTTCTCACCCTATAAAGAAAATGAGGAAATTGAAATACATAGTTTCACGATGGCTGTGATTGAAATTTAACCTTTTTTAAAAAATTTTAAGGAAAATGTCCATATTTTAACATGGAATTCGGGGGGAGAAAAGTGAACCGATGGGGTGTTTTTTAAAATCTTTTCTAAATAGGTGCCTCCCGCTAAATTTTCGGAAAGATGAATTAAAAGGAATTTATAAAGATAGAATGAAGATTGGAGCAAGTCTTGCAGATGTTGACCCTATGCAGCTGGATTCTTCAGTGAGTACTATCTTGAAATGTATGCTTGAACACACATACTGTTTTATTTAGTTTAGTTTTAAAGTTAAAATAACCAGTTTTCTCTAAATCAGATATTTTACAGACTTTTTTTCAAATCTTCAGGCTACAACTAAAATACTGTTACTCATTTTACTGTGTATGGATTGAGTATAGTTAAGGAGTAGAATGGCATTTTAACTTTGACTCCAAATCTGAGAATGTCTATGTTTCCCTTCCATTATCAGGTACGATTTGATAGCATTGGTGGCCTGTCTAATCATATTGCAGCTCTAAAAGAGATGGTGGTGTTTCCATTACTTTATCCAGAAGTCTTTGAAAAATTCAAAATTCAACCTCCAAGGTAATTTAATAGTACATTTTATTGTAGTCAATAGTACATTTTATTTTAGCCAGAATCTGGGCTATACTACTATTGTCCAGAAAGATAACACTTCTCTGTTGAAATTTTTCAGGCCTACAGTAATCTGTTATGCTTTCCCGGGTACTTTGAATATTTTTACTTTCCTAATGTTTAACTTGAAAAATGGTTTCAAAATTGATTCTCTATTAAAAGAAAAATAATTTCCAAGGCTTTTCATACATTTAGTGAAATTCATCCCATACATATGGGAAGAATTTACTTTTTTCTTTCACTTTTATAATTTAGTTTCAGATTTATACCAAAGTAATACCTGTACATAACTTTAAAAGTCACATTGCACCTTTATAAGTCTTACAAAGGAAAAAATGATAGTAGTCCCTTCTCTACTCTTCCTCCCATTTTCCAGAGCCACCTACTTTGAATTCCTGTTTATCTGTTTAAATACATATTTAAATAATATGCTCATACTGTAATTTTGGTCTATTTTAGAATCTGTTGACTTGTAACATGAACAGGCTCTTGTGGTTTCCCTATTCTCCATCTATATACATTTTTTCCCCGTCCTCATATGCTCCTGGTAGCTTCTTTATGCACATATAAAATTGTTTGAGTCAATTTTAAGTGTGTGCTTTATGATTATGTAAATATTTCTTACAGCTGAGCCATATATAGGATATTAGGACTACATTTTCTCTCTTTTACAACTCTGTTCTTTCCTCTCAGCTTTAATATTGTTCACCTGCAGGTGGGGTTTTGTTGTTGTTATTGTTCTTTAGGGTTTTTTTTAAATGAGTTTTATATGTACTTTTCAGTGCATGCAGAGTCTTTGCTAGAGATAAAACTCTTCAGTACAGTTAAACATATCAAATAGTTTATTGACTCCTCATTTTTCTAGACACATCTTGAAGCTTTGTTCTCTTGCTTCCATCCAGACTGGTTATTCTTAGTCTTGAAGCACAACTAAGCTTTGGGACTTCTTATCACAATCAGTGGGGATTGTGCTGGATTTCCTGCTTCCTGGAATTAACTAAGACCTTTTTTTTTTTTTTTTAAGATTTTTTTTTTTTTTTTAAATTTTTAAGTAATCTTCACGCCTAACATGGGCTTGAACTCACACCTCCAAGATGAAGAGTCTCACCCTCCACCGACTGAGCCAGCCAGGTGTAGCTAAGACCTTTTTTTACAGCTGTGTTTATTTTCTTTTTGAGAATGGTCATGGAACCACAGTCTGTTGATGTCTTTTTCCCCTCCTGCTTTCATTGTGCTATGCCTTTACAGTGTGGAAAAGTGTCCTTTGATTTCTGGGAAAGTTTTTTTGTATCACTTCTTTGGTAATTTTTCCACTCCGTTTTTTCTTTTCCCTCAATTCATGTCAATTGACTGTTGGACTTTCTAGATTAATGTACTTTTTTTCTTGTTGTCATCTCTTTCAATCTTTTAAGTGTCTAGTGATCCTTGGCACTCTGTTTATATTTAAGGGTGAAGCTTTTTTTTTTTTAAGATTTATTTGTTTGAGGGAGGGGTGCCTGGGTGGCTCAGTCATTAAGCATCTCCCTTCAGCTCAGGTCATGATCCAGAGTCTTGGGATCGAGCCCCGCATTGGGCTCCCTGCTCAGCAGGAAGCCTGCTTCTCCCTCTCCCACTCCTCCTCCTGTTTTCCCTCTCTTGCTGTGTGTCTCTCTTTGTCAAATAAATAAATAAAATCTTTTAAAAAAGAAAAAGATTTATTTGAGAGCCAAAGTGCGCATGCAGGCATGTACAGGGACAGAGGGAGAGGATCTCCAGCAGACTGCTGAGCACCCCCATGGAGCTCAATCTTACAATCTTACCTGAGCCGAAATCAAGAGTCAGTCTCTCAACTGACTGAGCCACTCTGGTGCCCCAAGAATGAAGCATGTTTTTCAAAGCTCACTTGTAGAGCTTGTTAATTTCTAGGCCTCACGTAGGGTGATTGGTGGGTGGTGATTCTTTTACCAGAAGTCCTCGAAGTCAGTATCTAGGCATGTTTTTCCCCAGCAGAGACAAATCCTCCAGTTTTCTGTTTGAAGCTTATGAGCCTGGCTGCCAGTCTTTTAGCAGTAGGCCTGAGCAAGGGTTAGTGGTCTACACTGTTCAGCATGGAGCTTTTAACTTACTTTCTGCAGTATCTCATCTTTTCCTATACTGGAAAGTAAACTATCCAAGCAATTTGCCTGCACAGAGTAGTAAAAGAAGGGGTGGTCTCAGCCGTTTTTTAATAATGTCTTATTCCATCCTCCTCAAATTTCAACCCAACCCTTCTCTCCTGTCTGGAGATGTATTACCTCTAAATTTCAAGAGATGTTTTGCAAATTAGCCTTTTTTTTTTTTTTTTAAAGAGAGAGAGAGAGGGCTGTGGAGGTTGCGGTGCAGAGGGAGAGGAAGAGAGAGAATCTTAAGCAGTCTCCCTGCCCAGCATGGAGCCTGACACCAAGCTCAGTCTTCTAGTTTTTACACCTTATTAACCCATTTTTAAACCCTAGTCCCTGATTCTTTTTTCCTTATGAAATTTTTCTTCCCGAATCACCCTGTTTGGAAACGTTGATTTAAGTAAACTTTTTTAAATTAGTAAGCTTTTTCCCTTTCCCATTATAAAAGTTATGTACCATACAAAGTCAAACATTGGTGAATTAAACCTTTTTTTTTTTTAACTGGAAAGATATTAATATTAAATAATAGCACTTGCTGCTTATAAGAAGTATTGAAAGTACCTAGTTAATTTGGTAAATTGGGTCTGGGGAGGGGAGAGCCAACATGGCCCAGCCTTTCCCTCAGCTTTACCTCTCTGCCCCTACTGTGTTTTGCCGCTGAGGTGGCAGAGCTGTTGGGAGCAGCGTGAGTGGGCATTTCAAGGACCCAAGATTGTCTAAAGCCCAAGGAAAATGGTGGAAAATTTACCATCCCCATTGCCACAAAGAGCAACTTATGGCTTTGTTCTTTTCTTAAGCTCCCAATTTGGCTTCATGCTACATTTTGTGTGGGCTTTTATTCCTGAATCTTGGCTAACTTCCTTGGGCTAAACCTGTTGGCCTCAAAAATATAGGGCAGTTGCATTGCCTATCTCCTCGTTACTGTAGTGATTGGTTATTTACCTTTATTTGGAATAAACGTGAAGAGTACCTCTGTCCACTCAAGTCCATTCATACAATCACAGATAATTATGCTAAAAATCAAAAGCAGAAGAGATATCAGGAAGAGGCCATCCCAGCATTAAACAGAGCTATTCCTATTAGCGAAGTAAATCAAATGTTCTTCCTTGCAGCCAAAGAACTTTATGCCAAAAACTGAATAGTATGACTAACACCAAGCATTTATTGTAAGTTTTTGACATAATGATTTTGGCCATATTTTGTTTTTGTATGTTTGTTTTAAAGATTTTATTCATTGGAGAGAGAGAGAGAGCGAGAGCACAAGCAGGGGAAGTGGCAGGCAGAGAGAGAAGCAGGCTCTCTGCTTAGCAGGGAGCGTGCTTCCTGCTCTCTCTCTCTGCCTACTTGTGATCTCTCTCTCGCTCTCGCTCTCTCACTCTCACTCTCTGTGAAATAAATAAATAAATCTTTTTTTTTTTTTTAACAGTACAGCCTTACAAATGACACTGTTGGCTCAATAGATAAAATTTTTTTAAAAGATTGTATTTATTTATTTGACAGACAGAGACCCAGCAAGAGAGAGGAAATACAAGCAGGGGGAGTAGGAGAGGGAGAAGCGGGCTTCCTGCAGAGTTGGAAGCGGGATGTGGGGACCCAATCCCAGGACCCTGGGATCATGACCTGAGCCAAAGGCAGATGCTTAACGACTAAGCCACCCAGGCACCCTCAACAGATAATTTTTTTTTTTAAAGATTTTATTTATTTATTTGACAGAGAGAGAGATCACAAGTAGGCAGAGAGGCAGGCAGAGAGAGGGGGAAGCAGGCTCCCCGCTGAGCAGAGAGCCCGATGCGGGGCTCGATCCCAGGACCCTGAGATCATGACCTGAGCTAAAGGCAGAGGCTTAACCCACTGAGCCACCCAGGCGCCCCTCAACAGATAAATTTTAAAAAATCTGTACCTGCCTTGGCTTTTGTAGGTTGAGATTTTGTTTATTAGTTTATTTTTCTTTAATAGTTTCATTTTTTTCTATCTGCATTTGATCATGTCCATTTATTTTTCTTTTATATATTATTCTTTTAATAGATTTCATCTATTACATGTGAATTTTTTCCCACAATTCTTATTTTGTCATTTTTTGCTTTTCTGGAATCTTCCTTACTGTTGTTTTTCAAGCTCAGTTATATGATGATCTGAAATTGATTATTTTGTGTTACTGTGGTAGCACTTAATCCCTGACATATTCTTTCTATATCCTTTTTACATTTCTAATAAGAATTGTGAGCATAGTCCATTTTTTTTGGAATTCTATCCAAAGAGCAGTGAATAACTTTGGAAATATTTGAAAAACTATAGATTACCCCACTACAATGATGTCACCAAGAATGATTTCAAATTATTTACATTGTCCTAGTCCTTGCCACCCAAACACCAATTATTTCTTTAAGTTCTCTTCTTTTATCTTTCTTTTCTCTTTGTTCCCACCATGTTATCTTACAAAACTTTTGGTGCTGTGTTACTGGCACTGAAACCAGAGGTTGTAGATGAAATCTCCTATTCTTTCCCCTGATATGTTACAAAAGTAAACTGTCAAGCCTTTTTAAGCCTGACTTCTGTGCGAGGTAAATAATATGATGAGTGAATAAAAGAAAATATGTTTCAAACAAAGGGTTTTATTTCAGTTTTGTAGTATTGATATTTTCAGGTTTTAAATTGTACTCTGTGGATTGAACAGTATTTCAGTTGTCTTATGTACTTTTGTATTCACTAATTGCATTCATGAAATTGGTTTCTAATTTTGTTTAGTCTACTTTTTAATGTAATACTAAAATAATGCTTATTTTTTTATAGAGGTTGTTTGTTTTATGGCCCACCTGGAACTGGAAAAACTCTGGTTGCTAGAGCACTTGCCAATGAGTGTAGTCAAGGGGATAAGAGAGTAGCATTCTTCATGAGGAAAGGTGCTGACTGTCTGAGTAAATGGGTAGGAGAGTCTGAAAGACAACTACGATTACTATTTGATCAGGTATGATATTAAAATTTATCTACATAGACTTATAATCAATGTAATGTAAGTATGTAAGGATTAGATAAGTCTTATTTTTAATCATATTTAATAGAAATAAACTCAGAAGAATTAGACCAAATATATACTCTTTATGGATTATTTTCCTCTGTATGTCAAGATAATAGTGACCTATGATGAACAGTTTTATGGGAAAAAGACAAATAATAATAATCTTTGGAGTCTTGGGTCTCATATCTAGAGAGAGACTGAAATTCTCATCCTTAGCATAGTGAGTTATATTTCACTATGTGAGTTGAAGATTAGTTCTGCCCTGGAGTGACTTTCAATTTCATATCCCAGATTGTACTGATAGCATATTGTGAGATAATACATTCCGATCTACTGAGGCATATTGCTCCAAATGCTCTTAAATCTCTATATAACTCAGAGAGTTTCTTTGACTTTCTTGAAATAGACTTTAAAAAAAAAAAAATGGCAAAAAAAACCCATAGAAAAACAAAAAAAAAACAATGGCATCTTGCTAAATGTTTTCCCATCCTGACCTGGAGGAAGACTGTCATTGTCTTCTGGTCTTTGTCTTATTTTAACAGTTGGTCTTGAATAGATAATTTTTTTTATTAACATATAATATATTATTTGCCCCAGGGTACATGTCTGTTATTTATCAGGCTTACACATGTCACAGCACTTAACATAGCACATACCCTCCCCAATGTCCATAACCCTACCCCCTCTACCTCCCAGCCACCCTTAGTTTGTTAGTTTAGGAGTCTCTTATGGTTTGTCTCCTTCTCCATCCCATCTTGTTTCTTGAATAGGTAATTTTGCGTGTCCCAATAACTATAGCTATAAGAAACCTGAGGTATATGATCAAGGGAGTATGTATTTTGAGTATTTCCAACTGAAAATACAAGTAAAATTAAATTATATATATTATATTTTAGTTTGGATCCTTAAAATGTAAATCCTTTGGGTTTACATTTAAATTTATAATTTATAAATACTGTTAGCAAGTTGGAATGAAAGTATATTAAAATGGCTCATATTAAGTCTATATATTTGAAGTTATTCATGATAACATGCAACCACTGGACCTGTTTCCTAGGCTTATCAGATGCGCCCATCCATTATTTTTTTTGATGAAATCGATGGTCTGGCTCCAGTACGATCAAGCAGGCAAGATCAAATTCACAGGTAAACCTTGCTTGATGGCACTTCTGCCTTTCTTCCTGTTTTCTGAGCTGATTGATGTTGCATGGGGAATAGAATGTTAAACAGTGAAAGATACTTTACAAAGCAAGTTTCCTTATTTTGGTAAAACCCTAATATATAGTACAGAAAGAAAAAATGGACCAGTTCTGCATGGCAAGGTATTCACAAGCACAGTATCAAAATACTGGTTTAAGTCATGATACGAACTTAAAAGCCCATGGGCCAGTGAGGTATAAGGCAAATGAAATGAGTGAGACAGGCCAATAGTAAGAGTGGGGCTATGGTTGGGAATGTGGCTGAGCGTCTAATGAGTTGTTAGCCCCAACCTGTTAACTGAAGTGCAGAAGCTGACTGAGACTTGGAAAATGAATTTGTTCTCTTTCTTAAATATTACGTTCAAATTTTTGTGTTAAGTATCTTTTAAACGTTGCCAACTAATTGAGTTTTTTAAGACACTGCCTTGGCCAAACAAAATATGTCTTAGTGCGTGATTACTAGTTTGAGATTCCAAGATTAGGTCAACTTTTTCATTTTTAGGATGGGAAAATTGCACCTCCTCTGTAAGCTGACTGCCCAGGTGGGGCACTTGTCATTAGTGCCCCTGCCTCAACTTGAATCTAAATTACTTTTAATCCTAGTTCATCTTCAGTTTTTCAGAACGTCTTTTCAGCTGGTCTCATGTATTATCCGTAATTGCTTAATTAATTTGGGATACCCTAAAGCAGATGTTTGCATGCCTTCATATATGCCAGTATTGTCTCTTGATTATAAATAATACGAGAGGAGCAAGACATAGTAATGTGAGTGATAGGTTTTTATTTTTCTATTACCTAACAATATTTACTGTAGGCTTGTGGCCTTCTCTGACTTGATGCACATGTGTGAATGTTTCATCAGTGTGAAAATGACAGTTTCATTTGTTGCTCTCAGTAAATTAAAATGTTAATACTATGGTAAAAATAGTTGTGTCTGTAATCCCCTACCAGTGATCATACAGACTTTTTTTAAACATGGCGCATGTCATCATCAGCCATACTGTATTCATTGTGTTAAACTAATTGAGTGCTTACTGTGTTTTGGAATAGTTCTATAAGGAATTGGAGAAATTTTAGCAACAAAAATTATAGCGCAGGGGCGCCTGGGTCACCCAGTGGGTTACAGCCTCTGCCTTTGGCTCAGGTCATGATCTCAGGGGCCTGGGATCGAGCCCCACATAGGGCTCTCTGCTCAGCAGGGAGCCTGCTTTCCCCGTTCTCTCTGCCTGCCTCTCCCGCCTACCTGTGATCTCTCTCTCTGTCAAATAAATAAATAAAATCTTTAAAAAAAAAATTACAGCTCAATTTGGGAAACACATGCCATCTCAAATATATACATATATTTTTTAATTGAAGGATAGTTGACCTACAATGTTATTAGTTTAAGGTGTAAAACATAGTGATTCAGCAATTCTATACATTAAGCTATGCTTATACCAGGATAAGTATATTTACCATCTGTCACTGTACGATATTATTACAATATTGACTATATTCCCCATGCTGTACTTTCCATCCTCAGGACTTACTTTATAACTGTAAGTTTGTGCCACTTGATCTTCACCCATTTTGCTCATCTTCCAACCCCTTTCCCTCTGGCAGTTACCAGTTCTCTGTATTTATGGTTCTGTTTCAGTGGTTTTTTGTTTTGTTCTTAGATTCCACACATATACTGAAATCGTATAGCATTTGTCTTTATCTGACTAATTTCTCTTAGCATAACATCCTCTGGGTCAATCTGTGTTGGGGGAGGAGGTAGTAAATAACCAATAGTGGAATTATTGGATTAAATGTAGGGATTGGTATTTTTACTTTTTGACTTTTTAAGGAACCTCTGTACTATTTTCTGTAGTGCCTTTACCAATTTACATTCCCAGTGACAGTGTGTGAGGGTGTTCTTTTCCCCCATCATTACCAACACTTACTATTTCTTGTCTTTTGATACTACCCATTCTGACAGATATAAGATGATATCTCAGTGTGGTTTTGATTTGCATTTCCCTGATGATTAGTGATGTTGATTGTCTTTTCCTGTGTGGCTATCTGTATGTCTTCTTTGGGAAAATATCTGTTCTTTCAAAGAATGTGCTCTTCCCATTTTTAATCAGATTATTTGGGGTTTTTTGGTGTTGAGTTGTATAAGTTCTTTATATATTTTGGATATTAACTTATCAGATACGTCATTTGGAAATATCTTCTGTTCAGTAGGTTGCCTTTTTGTTTTGTTGATAGCTTCCTTTGCTTTGCAAAAGCTTTTTATTTTGGTGTATTCCCAAAAGTTTAATTTTGCTTTGGCTTCCTTTGCCTAAGGAGACACAGCTAGAAAAATGTTGCAAAGGCGGACATCCAAGAGATTACTTCCTGTTTTCTTTCAGGAGTTTTATGGTTTCTGGTCTCACATCGAGGTCTTTATTCCATTTTGAGTTTATATTTGTAAATGGTGTAAGAAAGTGGTCCAATTTCAAAGATCACCAAAGTAGTCCTGAGAAAGAGCAAAGTTGGGAGTATCACAGTCCCAGATTTCAAAATATGCTACAAAACTGTGGTAATCAGAATAGTATGGCACTGGGGCTCCTGGGTGGCTCAGTGGGTTAAAGCCTCTGCCTTTGGCTCAGGTCATGATCTCAGGGTCCTGGGATCGAGCCCCGCATCAGGCTCTCTGCTCAGTGGGGAGCCTGCTCCCCCCCACCTCTCTCTGCTTGCCTCTCTGCCTACTTGTGATCTCTCTCTCTGTCAAATAAATACATAAAATCTTAAAAAAAAAAAAAGAATAGTATGGCACTGGCACAAAAATAGATGAAAGGAACAGGATAGAGAGCCCAGAAGTAAAACCACACTATATGGTCAATTAATCTGTGACAGAGGAGGCAGGAATATGCAATGGGGACATTGTGTTTAAGAATATAGAATAGACAGTCTCTTCAGTAAATGGTAATGGGAAAACCAGGTGGCTACAGTCAAATATATGTCTATATATATGTATGTATGTATGTATATATATATATGAGAAACTTAGTGTGTAAGTTTTGTTTTTGTTTTTTGCTTTTAAAGATTTTATTTATTTGAGAGAGGATGAGAAAGGGGGGAGGGTCAGAGGGAGAAGCAGACTCCCACTGAGCAGGGAGCCTGATGCGGGATACGATCCCAGAACTCCAGGATCATGACCTGAGCCAAAAGCAATCGCTTAACCAACTGAGCCACCCAGGCACCCTGGTTTTGGGTTTTGTTTTGGGTTGTTTTTTGTTTTTTAAGATTTTATTTATTTATTTGACACATCACAAGCAGGCAGAGAGAGAGAGGGAAGCAGGCTCCCCGCCAAGCGGAGAGCCCAATGGGGGGCTCCATCCCAGGACCCGAGATCGTGACCTGAGCCGAAGGCAGAGGCTTTAACCCACTGAGCCACCCAGGTGCCCCTGGGTTTTTTTTTAACCAAAGACTTAAACAATTTGAGCATAAACATTTTTGTTAACGTAAGCATTTTTAAAAGTTACTTGATTAAACTGTATTTTTTATTTGTTAGTAATAATACCAGTCAAATAATGCAAATAAGCAAGTTTGTGAATGCCTTAGAAAATATGATTTTTAGCCTAAGAGAAAGAGGATATAAGTATAAAATAAGTTAAAACCTTAGAATCTTTACTTTGAGTTGGGAGTATCAGTATGAACTCACAATGAGTTTGTTTTGTTTTGTTTTTTTAATATTTTATTTATTTATTTATCTGAGAGAGAGAGAGAAAGTGAGAAAGAGCAGGTCAGAGGGAGAAGCAGACTCCCCATGGAGCTGGGAGCCCGATGCGGGACTCGATCCCGAAACTCCACGATCATGACCTGAGCCGAAGGCAGTTGCGCAACCAACTGAGCTACCCAGGCGCCCCACAATGAGTTTTTTAAAGAGAAAATAGTTTCTAGCTCTGGACACTTTAAAAGGCGTAGAAGCTTTTTACAATCCAGTAGCAATTTGTACCCCTAGCCCCAAAAATGTGGTTTCTAAATAGTATGACTCTTGGGAGGATGGTAGATAATGGAAATGAGTCTGGAAATAAGACAAGCCTGGAATATCTTGTAATGCCTGGAAGCAAGGATGCAATCAAACAACTACCAGGGTCACATGAGAAGGATGTTAATTAATTTTGAAGGAGTTCCCATGAGTCAAGATGGGATAATTTGAGCATCAAAAATAATGACTACAGGGACGCCTGGGTGGCTCAGTGGGTTAAAGCCTCTGCCTTCGGCTCAGGTCATGATCTTAGGGTCCTGGGATCGAGCCCCGCATCGGGCTCTCTGCTCAGCAGGGAGCCTGCTTCCCCTTCTCTCTCTGCCTGCGTCTCTGCCTATTTGTGATCTCTCTCTCTCTCTCTCTCTGTCAAATAAATAAATAAAATCTTAAAAAAAAAAATAATGACTACAACAATGAAATGCATCAAATACATAAAAACTGTCAGTTTTTAATGATTTTTTTTTTAATAAAAACCTAAATGGTCACTCCAGAGGATACTTAAAATAGTGACTCATTACTCTGAAAATTGATAAAGAAAATGAATCAAGCCATTTCTTTTTCCTGTCCTGTAACTATGATTCAGGCCTTGATTCAGAGTAATTTAATAATTGATGGAGTAACATTCTTTATAGGAAGATCGTAGTTTATAAATGCAAGGAAAAGTATTGAAATAGAAAATCACCACTTCACAAATAGTGGCTCTAGACCTGTGGTTTTCAACCGTAGTGGATTTTGCCCCTTTCCCCCACATGGGACAAATGTCTGGAGACATTTTTGATTGTCACAAATTAGAGGAGGTGGGTAAGGACCACAGGTGCTGTTAAACAGCCTACAGTGCAAAGGACAGCTCTATACAACAAAGAATTTATCTGACCCAAATGCTAAATGTGCCAAGATTGAGAAACCCTGATCTAAGCAATAATTATCAGCAGCTATAAAAACAGTTAGGTTGGGGCGCCTGGGTGGCTCAGTGTGTTAAATAAATAAAGCGTCTGCCTTCGGCTCAGGCCATGATCTTAGGGTCCTGGGATCGAGCCCCACATCAGGCTCTCTGCTCAGTGGGGATCCTGCTTCCTCTTCTCTCTCTGCCTGCCTCTCTGCCTACTTGTGATCGCTCTCAAATAAATAAATGAAATCTTTAAAAAAATTAAAAAAAAAACAGGTAAAAAGGTTGATAGTGAAATTTATGATGAATGTAGTAAACTGATAACACCTCACCTAAATCCAATCCCCTAATCTTAAAGGAAAAGCTGGCATTATGTGCCTCCTGCATATACAATAGCAAGTACATGGTATGTTCCTATGATATCTGCTATCCCAAGTAGTGTAGCCTGCATCTGTTAAGCTTCTAGATCTAATTGCCAGTTCATAAGAAATATGAAAGATAGAGGAAAGTTAAATGACCCTATTAGGAAGCAAGCAGCCCAATCCAGAATGTGGAAAGGAAATTTTAAAAGGCAAATGACCCAGTTTCTTCAGCAAATACATGGCATGAAGGAATAAAAAGAAAGGAATATCCAGTGGGAACTCTTAAGGATTTGAGGGACATTTGACCAAGTGCAGTGTATGGGTCTTGGGTTAAAAAAATCAAGTCTAAAAAGCTATTCTAAAATGATCAGGAAAATTAAATATTAGGTGATATTAAGGGATTATTGTCATTTCCATTGGTGTCCTAGTACTCTGGAGTTTTGCAAAGTCCTTATCTCAGAAATAAATACATTAAGTATTTAATATGAAATGTGTATGGATTAAATGATGTGTGTGAAGTTTTTTGGGTTTTCTTTCTCAAAAAACTATTGAATTAAGTCTGAAAAAAGATACTGATAATTGTTGAAAGTGGGTAATGAAGGGGTGCCTGGCTGAGTTGTAAGAATACATGACTCTTGATTTCAGGGTCATGAGTTCGAGCCCCGTGCTGGGTGTCAAGATTTAAATAAACTTAAAAAAAAAAGGAAAGAGAGTGGGTGATGTGAGTGATGAAGATGTGGAGATTGTTTTATTCTCTATCCATAATTAAAATGTAATTAAAGTTCTATTTTTATGATTTATGTATATTCTCTTTTATTTGGGGGTTCTTTGATAATGTATACACAATGGAGCATTTTTTAGATACAGTTTGTCCAGTATTTTTTTTTTTTTATCTTATATCCTTTTTGGGGAACTCTCAAGTTCCTATGTGAAGTTACGCTTCACAAAATGTCTTCCAGGATCCATTTGTGGCGCCATTTGTGGCACCAAAAACATAAAGGCCATTTATGTTTTTCATTGATTGCACTCTCTATATGCCATTTAGTGTGTTATTTTAGTTTTTAAATCTATTGGAAGTAATGGCATGCTCTGAGAAAAATTTGTTCACATGTTTAATCTATTAAATCTTATCAAAAGAAATAATATATTCAGCATCATATGTTTAATCTCTTCTTTCTTATTTTTACGTTTAGTTCCATTGTTTCCACCCTACTAGCTCTTATGGATGGATTGGACAGCAGAGGAGAAATTGTGGTCATTGGTGCGACCAACAGACTGGATTCTATCGATCCTGCTTTGCGAAGGCCTGGTCGCTTTGACAGAGAATTCCTTTTCAGCCTACCTGACAAAGATGTAGGAATTTAACATTATTCAGATTTTGACAGAATATGTTGCTCATATCATGGACAAATCTTGGCACAGTGAAAATTTGAAAATTGAGTTTGTGTGTTGTGAAGCAAAAGTCATATGTGATTAAAAAAAAAACTCATGTGATTAACATCCAAATATATATGTGTATATTTTTAGGGAAGCATTAATTTAAAGAAAAGTTGAATTTTTTTATCCTTTTTTTTTAATAAAATAATGCCTTCCCTAAAAATACTCTTAAAATTTTCCCAATTTGAGGGGCACCTGGGTGGCTCAGTCAGTGAAGTATCTGACTCTTGATTTCGGCTCAGGTCATGATCTCGGAGTGGTGAGATCGAGCCCTGCAGCGGGCTCCATGCTCAGTGCAGAGTCAGCTTGAGATTCTCCCGTCCCCTTTCATTCTGCCCCGTGTCCCACTCATGTGCTCTCACTCCTTCTAAAATCAATCAGTCTTTTTTTAAAAAATTTCTCAATTTGAGCATTGGCCTTTGGTTGTTACCATACAACTTTATTTTGCTTTAGAACATGTGGCCTAATGATTTATTAGCGTTGGTTTTTTCATGGGTACTACCATATAATCCTACCCAGTTATATTAAAGCTCCTTAATCATCTGAGAACCAAGCAGGAAAATATGGGTAGAACTGTCAGTACTCTAAAGAACAATTCTCAGGGCATCTGGGTGGCTGGGCTGGCTAAACATCCAAGTCAATTTCAGCTCAGGTCATGATCTCAGGGTCATGAGATCATGCTCTGCACTCAACAGGGAGTCTACTTCTCACCCTCTCCCCCTCTCCCTACAGGTGCTCTCTTTCTCTGGAATAAATAAGTAAATCATTAAAAAAACGACT
This sequence comes from Nasua narica, assembly GCA_028533885.1. Taxonomy (NCBI): domain Eukaryota; kingdom Metazoa; phylum Chordata; class Mammalia; order Carnivora; family Procyonidae; genus Nasua; species Nasua narica. The sequence goes on along the minus strand of CM052798.1, from coordinate 154,176,249 downwards.
TTTAATACATACCCTATAAGATTTACTTATTTATGGTGACTAGAACTTGTGCACTATAAATGCAAATATTCTTTAACATAAACTCCTTAACTGCTTACAAATAACATCTTCTTTTCATTTTTAGTGTTTCATGTTTTTTATTATAATAGGTATTGATTTCGATACGATTTTAGATAAAATTATCTTAAACTGAAGTTATTCAAATCTGAATAGCACCTTATGATTAAAAAAGTTAAATTGTTCTTTTTCGTAGGCTCGAAAAGAAATTCTTAAGATTCACACAAGGGATTGGAATCCTAAACCACTGGACATATTTCTAGAAGAACTAGCAGAAAACTGTGTTGGTAAACATTGCTTTACGCATTAAAAGATAAAATGCATGTGTTTCAGAGATGAAACAAGTTGTAGTCTTGCAACGTTATGTTTAAAGAAATATTTCTTATTTGTGGCTTGTTTTCTTCTTACAAAATCCTGCGTATTAAACAGAGATATTGGATGAATTGGCTGTTGCAGAAGTTGAAAGCAAAGTTAGACAATTATAATAATAACAGCCATCTTTTGCTCTTCACATTTTTCTAGTCATTCTGTTCAGCATTCTATATATATTATTTCAAGAAATTCTCACATGAGTCCAGTGAAGTAGGTAGCATTATCCCTATTTTATAGTTGTAGAAATGGCTGAGAGAGCATAAATATTCTTCAAAGATCATACATGTAAGTGATAAACTGGAATTTGACCCTAGTCTGTCTGATTTTAAAACTCTTGTTCTTGGGGCACCTGGGTGGTTCAGTGGGTTAAAGCCTCTGTCTTTAGCTCAAGTCATGATCTCAGGGTCCTGGGGTTGGGCCCCACATTGGGCTCTCTGCTCAGCAGGGAGCCTGCTTCCCCCTCTCTCTCTGCCTGCCTCTCTGCCTACTTGGGATCTCTCTCTCTGTCAAATAAGTAAATAAAAATCTTAAAAAAAAAAACTTGTTCTTGAATGCTATGCTATACTTAGTGTTTATACGTTTCACTTGCAAAAATTGATAGATTTGTTGATGGCTATTACTACCATTGTAAGCTCACTAGGTGAATGAGAAATTTTAGCCTTATTCTAAGTATTTTCTAGTATATTGCTAGGTTGAGTTTCAATTTTCTTTTAACCATGGTCATGCTAATAGGGTGATGATTTACATTTAAAAATTTTTTGGTTGCCTTGGATAGGATACTGTGGTGCAGATATTAAGTCAATATGCTCTGAGGCTGCTTTATGTGCTCTGCGTCGACGCTACCCACAAATCTATACTACTAGTGAGAAACTACAATTGGATCTCTCTTCAATTAACATCTCAGCTAAGGATTTTGAGGTAGCTATGCGAAAGATGATACCAGCTGCCCAGAGAGCTGTGACATCACCTGGGCAGGCATTGTCCACTGTTGTGAAACCACTCCTGCAAAGTACCGTTCACAAGATCTTAGAAGCCCTGCAGAGAGTATTTCCACATGCGGAAATCAGAACAAGTAAAGCATTAGACTCAGGTATGAAACTTGATCGACCACTTAAAGTTAGTTTTCATAATCAGGAAAGCTAAATGTTTTATACACCCAGACTGTTTCTTCAGAAAAGAGCCTCTTCAGGGCGCCTGGGTGACACGGTCAGTTGAGCATCTGACTCTTGGTTGCAGCTTAGGTTGAATCTTGCGGTAGGTGTTGGGATCAAGCCCTGTGGCGGGCTCTGTGCGCTCAGCACGGAGTCAGCCTGAGTTTCTCCCTCCCTCTGCGCCTACCCCCTGCTCACACGCATGGTCTCTTTTTTTCTCTCTCAAAATAAGTAAATGAATCTTCTTAATAATAAAAAGAGCCTCTTGAAAAGAATTTAGTCATGTTTTGCCTGAGTAGTTGAAGGAAATTTACTTCACAGATTCCTTCAATTAAATGTTTTAAGTTTGTGCTCGCTTCGGCAGCACATATACTATAAATGTTTTAAGTTTGAAGTGGCATTTTTATATTTACTTGTTATTCATGTCTACACAGATATTTTTTGATTCTTACAAATTTTTATTATACATTTCATGTACATTGATTTGCTAGTAACTAAAGCATTACATAAACATTTGCTTTGCGATCCAGAAAAGTTACTAAGGTTTAATTTTTTTCTTTCATAGATATTTCGTGTCCTCTGCTAGAAAGTGACTTGGCCTACAGTGATGAAGATATTCCATCCGTATATGAAAATGGGCTTTCTCAAAAATCCTTAAATAAGGCAAAAGAAAATTTTAATTTTCTTCATTTGAATAGGTATATTTCCCCTCAAAATGAATATATGTAGTTTTCTGGTGTGTAAATTCCCTAAAACTAAAAAATGCTGATTGAAAAGATGCTAGCAGATCTTTTTTTAAGTTAAAATAGCAAATATTTTTATCATTATAGTTGTCACTGTAGTAGGAATTTCACTGTATAAAGTAGTCCTAAAGTCTGTGAAGGTTGGTATTTTCCAGAAACCATGTGAACCATGTTGTTATGGATTGACAAGCCATATAGTCAAAATTTTTACCTTAAGAGAGTTAAAAATGGGGCGCCTGGGTGGCCCTGTTGGTTGAGCAACTGCCTTCAGCTCAGGTCATGATCCTTGAGTTCCGGGATCGAGTCCCATATCGGGCTCCCAGCTCCACGGGGAGTTTGCTTCTTCCTCTAACCTTCTCTCCTCTCATGCTCTCTCTCTCACTTTCTCTGTCTCTCAAAAAAAAAAAATCTTTAAAAAAAAAAAGAGTTAAAAATGGACAATTTGGGAGGAAAATTTAAATTTTTGCTTTTTCTAAAATGCAGCTACTTTCTTTCAGAAATGCATGTTATCAACCTATGTCATTTCGACCAAGAATATTGATAGTGGGAGAACCAGGCTTTGGGCAAGGTTCTCATTTGGCACCAGCTGTCATCCATGCTTTGGAAAAATTTGCAGTATATACACTAGACATTCCTGTCCTTTTTGGAGTCAGCGCTACATCTCCTGAAGAAACGTGTGCCCAGGTAATTCATTGTTGCCCAGACAAATAAGCTATAAGAATACAGTCTTCCAGAGACACAATCTAGAATTGCCTTCTCCTTTTTGAACTGGGTTTTCTTGTCGTTCTGATTTCTACCTCCAGGTTTATAAAGTAGAACTGTATATAATTGCCTAGTCATTAAAGAGTATGGATTTATAAATCACATTTCCACCATTTAATGTCTGTGTAACCTTAGGGAAGCTGTTAGATCTCTGCCTTGTTTTCCCCATGTGCAAAATGGAGGTAATAGTACCCTTGTGTGGCTGGTATGAGAATTAAGTGAATAAAGTATTTAAAACAGTAACTGCTATGTGGTGTGTACTCAGATTTTCCACTGCTTCTGTTTTTGCTTTCATGTTAAAAATTTTTTAAATGTACCAGCTTTATATTTTTATATTTACCACAAGTCTTCTAGATTGATTGAGTTGTTTTCTTTCTAATTGTTTGAATCAACCATGTTTTCCTAAAAATGAGACTTTTACAAAACATTTAAAAATAAGATTGTGAGACTGGGGAAGCATTTTAAAAACTTGAGGGTTTTATATGATAATTCTAGGAAGTTAAACATTTTTCCAGACTAATAAAGCAAGCATTACTAATGTCCTGACTCTTCAACTAAATATAATTTTTTCCCCCTCTACCAGGTGATTCGAGAAGCTAAGAGAACAGCACCGAGTATAGTGTATGTTCCTCATATCCACTTGTGGTGGGAAATAGTTGGACCAACACTCAAAGCCACATTTACTACATTGTTACAGAACATTCCTTCATTTGCTCCTGTTTTACTACTTGCAACTTCTGACAGACCCCATTCTGCTCTGCCAGAAGAGGTAATCTGAGGGGGAAAATCACTATATTTTAAAAAAGAGACTTAATAAGAATTTATTGTAAAAATTTCAAATGCTACAGAGGTGAATAATAGGATATGGAAAAGTTTTCTTATTGAAAATGTCATGTTAACTGTCTGGTACATAGACTTGTTGGGCAGGATGTACATATATATATATGTATGTGTATAGTAGGGCTACATTGTAAATTTTTTTTCCTCTTAAAAAATAGAAGTTATTAAAAAAAAATAGAAGTTATTTGTTGCATACTATTCTGCAATTTGCTTTATATGTGTATCTATCTATATGTAAGGTATTTTTCGGGACACAGTCTCATTCCTTTTAAAACCAACATGGCTTTTTCCATTATTTTGATAAACAGTATGGCTTTTTCCATTGTCTTGATATACCAAAATTTATTCAGATTCTTGTTCATAGATATTTTTGTGGGGTTTTTTTTAGTTTTTTTTCTGTTGAACTGTTACAGTGAGTATCCTTGGGTTTTATTTTATATGACCATTACTGTGTATTTTTCTAGCATCCATTCCTAGAAGTGTAATAATTGTAGTTTAGTAAAGAGTAAAGCACATTTAAAATTTTTGATGGCATTAAATTACTCTTTCAAGTTTATGCCCAGCTAAACAACTACTAGTGACAGAAGTTTGTGCTTTTTCTGCCTGGTATACTCTCTAGATATTTGCCTGGCATGATCCTTTGTTTTTCTCAGGTCTCTGCCAGATATCACCTCAGAGAGGCCTTCCCTGATCAGTTTCTCAATTATAGTGATTAGCTCCTCTGCTCATCACTCTTTCCCTTCTTCTACTTTTTTTTTTTTTAAGATTTTATTTATGGGCCCCTGGGTGACGCAGTTGGTTGAGCGACTGCCTTTGGCTCAGGTCATGATCCCGGAATCCCGGGACTGAGTCCCATATCGGGCTCCCAGCTCCATGGGGAGTCCGCTTCTCACTCTGACCTTCTCCCTTCTCATGTTCTCTCTCTCTTTCCTAATAAATAAATAAATAAAATCTTTAAAAAAAAAAGATTTTATTTATTTATTTGACAGAGAGAGAGAGAGAGATCACAAGCAGGCAGAGAGGCAGGCAGAGACAGAGGGGGAAGCAGGCTCCCTACTGAGCAGAGAACCTGATGTAGGGCTTGATCCCAGGACCCTGAGATCATGACCTGAGCCGAAGGCAGAGGCCTTAACCCACTGAGCCACCCAGGTGCCCCTCTACTTTGTTTTTATCACTGCTTGCCATTAAATATTTATTTGTTTGCCTTTCTCCTAGCAGAATGTAAAGTACATGAAGTAAGACTTTTTCCCCCACCTTTCAATTCTCAGAGTACATAATAAGCATATTGTAGGCTTCTTTTTATGTGTGAATAAGTTTTTCCATACTTTTGATGAAATTGATTTGCATTTTTTAAAGACTGAGTAGGAAGATAAATTCAGATATTTTATTAAAGAAATACATAATTGGATACTTATTCTTTGTTAGGTGTAGTCCTAGATACTGGGAATATAGCATTGAAAAATAAAGACAAAAATTCCTATCTTCCTAGGGCTTACATTTTAATTGTGGTGGGAAAGAAAAATAAATAAAATATATAATATTAACCTATTGCTATCTATAGAGGAAAATTTAGCTAAGCAATACCAAAAGACTGTGATGGGGTCACAATGTTAAATAGTCTTAGGTAAGACCTCACTAAGAAGATGACTTTTGAGGAAAGACCTCAAAAAAAAAGTAAGACAGTGAGTAAGCCAGTTGGGAGTCTGAGGGACAAAGGTTCCTGGCAGAAGAAATGGAAGTACAAAGACCCTGAAGCAAAACTGTGTTTCATGCGTTGGAAAAAGCAGCAAGACCAGCGTGGCCAGAGCAGTGAGTGAAGAGCAGAATGAGGGAAATGAGATCAGGTTATCAGAGGACAAGATGATATCCCTTTTGACTCTGTTTTAATAGTTGATTGTGAATTATTCAACTGAAAGTTGAATAACCCAGGAAGTAAATGTTATGTGTATATTATAGACTCAAAGACTTCCAGTTTAGTTAATCTGGTTCTGGACTCTTCCTTTATATTAGCTTCTTCATGTGGATATTTCAGCTTTGTTGAGATACTTTCTTCACTATTCAGTTTGTTTAGCTCTGACTTCTAAAAAAATCAACTTATTTTGAAAGACTTCCTTATCTTAATCTCTGTTTTCCGGGTACTATATAGAACCTGTCAAATCTGTTTTCATCACGACAACCCTTTGTATATCTGAATACTCTGTTTATTTGTATCTCCCCAGTCTGACCCAAGCTTCTTCACCTAAACAATTCTTCTTTGATATGGTATATTCCTTAGTGTTATTAATACAACAGAAGTTTATTTCTTGCTCACTTAACTGTACTATGCAGATGACTACATTCAGGTCTGTCCTCCCCCATGTAGTCGTTCCAGATACTTGGGCTAAGAGATCTTTCTCCTTTTCATCACATGGCTTTCCAACCTGCTTTCATTCCACCTCACTGAAAGGAGTGGCCCGTTCATGTGCCTGATCTGAAAGATGTATGTGATTTCCTCTCCCGTTCTCTTTGGCTGTACGTAACAGCACTGGAGACTAGGAGGTGTGACAGAGCAGTGTTCCCAAGGAGAAGAGGACATGGGCTTGGTAATAGCAGGCTGTGTGTGCCACACAACACATATTTTTAATTTCTTCAGAATTCTAGTCACTCTCTTGAATGTCTTTATATTCCTTTTGAAAAGCTGGACCTGGAATAAATTAAGTACTCTGGGGCGCCTGGGTGGTTCAGTCATTAAGCATCTGCTTTCGGCTCGGGTCTTGATCCCAGAGTCCTGGGATTGAGCCCCGCATCGGGGCTCCTTGCTCAGCGAGAAGCCTGCTACTCCTTTTCCCACTCCCCCTCCTTGTCTTCCCTCTCTCGCTGTGTCTCTCTCTGTCAAATAAATAAAATCTTAAAAAAAAAAAAAGATTAAATACTCTAGCAGTGTGCTGGTTAACAGAGTAAAGAAGGGTTACTGTTTAGTAGCCACATTATGCCATTGGGCTTATTGTACTCATAGTTAAACCTTCGTTAGTCATTTTTTTTAAAAGATTTGATTCATTGATTTGACAGAGAGAGAGAGAGATCACAAGTAGGCAGAGAAGCAGACGGGGGTGGGGGAGTGGGAAGCAGGCTCTGCGCCGAGCAGAGAGACCAACATGGGGCTCGATCCCAGGACCCTGAGATCATGACCTGAGCCGAAGGCAGAGGCTTTAACCCACTGAGCCACCCAGGTCCCCCTAAAACTTCATTAATCATTTTGAAGTTTGAAACAAAGATTATAAATTTATACTCTTGATAACAAGACAAGCTAGCTGAGGTTTTTTGTTTGTTTGAGAGCATGTGTGAGTCAAGACTTGGGGCAGAAGGGAAGGGGGAAAGAGAATTCCAAGCGGGCTCCACACCCAGCATGGAGTCTGACACAAGGCTCCATCCCACAACCCTGAGATCATGACTTGAGCTGAAATCGAGAGTCAGACACTTAACTGACTGAGCCACCCAGATGCCCCTAGCTGAGCATTCTTTATATGGATGTAAGGAGATTGAAAAACTAGTCAGTAAGATAAATTTGATAAATTTATCAAGAATGTGGGAATTCTGCGCTCAGAGATCTTACGTTAAAGAATAGCTTATCTGTTTTCTTAGGGTAACATTTCCTAAGCATATAATTGTAAATTGGGTAAAGTATCCCAGTACCACACTGCATGGTAGGGAGGAATGGACACAGGACCAGGAATTGTTTATTTCAAAGAATGAATAAACTGGGGTGCCTGGGTGGCTCAGTGGGTTAAAACCTCTGCCTTCAGCTCAGGTCATGATCTCAGGGTCCTGGGATGGAGCCCCATGTTGGGCTCTCTGCTCAGCGGGGAGCCTGCTTCCCCCTCTCCTTCTGCCTGCCTGTCTGCCTGCTTGTGATCTCTCTGTCAAATAAATAAAATCTTTAAAAAAATGAATGAACTAATTTATATGGATATGAATAAACAAGTCCACTTTGAGCCTTTTAATGGTTCAGTGACACTATGTAGCATTGTTCTATATAATAAATGAGAACACTGTGTGTACCATTTTTAGCTACATTGAAGTTTGTCCATATCAGAACTACAGTCAGACTACCTATATGCATGAGCACTTAACAGTTCAGCAGTATGGGAAAAATGAGAAAGAAGGTCATGAATAGATCAGAAGCTTCCATGAATCCATGGAAGACCAAGCAATGGGGATTAGATTGGTGAGGGTAACCACAGTTCAAAGCATGTGTGTGAGAGGACTGCTTTGGAAATTGCTTCTAACTCTGAGTCAGTGCTAGAAAGGAGTTGAAAGAGCCCTTGAGCAACTTTGAGTTAATTGGCTTTCTTCACTTCTGGCCATGCCAAGCAGCAATCAGCAGAGTTGTTCGTCCTTAGCTAGAGCAGTGAGGTGGGCCCAAAGAAGACTACCATGTCAGAGCGAGGACTGTCTGTGGCTGCCAGTCAGGAAGAATGGGGAGACCCTGTTCCCCAGAAAGCAAATTACAGGTATGTTCTATTTCCAGGATAGACTAACTTCTTCATAATCACTGGAAGTAGAAGCTAGAATAAACAGAAGAAGCATCTATGGGTGGTTTAGAATTCAAAGGCAAAGATGAGCTATAAATAAGTATTTGAGAAAGACAGTTCAATGAATAATCATATCCATGCATCACCAACAGACTGTTGTAGAAAAGAACAAATTGGAGATACTATACATGAAATAACTCTCCCCCCCCCAAAAAAAAAAATTCCATGAAGCTTTTGAAAAGGAGCAAACACAGATGAAGAATGAATTAGTGAAATGGAACATCGTGAGACCAAGAATTCTTACAGTATATGATACAAAAGGACAGGGATTTGAAAAGGGAGAAAAAAACCTAAAAAAGCAATCAATTCAGGTCTAACACCCATTTAATGGGCCTTATGAAAAGAGAAAATAAATGTAGAAGAGAAAATATTCATATACTATAACTTTTTAAGATTTTATTTATTTGACAGAGAGAGATCACAACTAGGCAGAGAGGCGGGGAAGCAGGCTCCCCGCAGAGCGGAGAGCCTGATGCGGGGCTCGATCCCAGGATCCTGAGATCATGACCTGAGTCGAAGTCAGAGGCTTTAACCCACTGAGCCACCCAGGCCCCCTATACTATAACATTTTGTAGAGTTAAAGAATACTTAAATTCAGATGTAAGAGTTTCTGTGTTCTAACTGATGGATATAAAAAAGGCCCACATCTAGATAAACTTTCAGGATGTCAGAAGTACAGAGGAAAATCTAAAAATATACCAAGAGAGAAAATATTACCAGGAAGGACTGAAAATCAAATTGCTTTTACCTTCTCATTGGTAACACCAGCTACTAAGAAGACAAGTGAACAATATTTATTTCCAGAGTTTTGAAGGAAAATAGTTTTCTTCTCAACAAAATTAGCATTTGAGTGAGGGAACAAAGCAAAGATTTTTAGAGAGACAGGCTGGGGGAGAGGGAAAGAGAATCCTAAGCAGGCTCCATGCCCAGTGCAGAGTCTGATGCAGGGCTCGAGCTCACGACCCTGAGATCATGACCTGAGCTGAAATCAAGAGTCAGATGCTTAACCAACTGAGCCACCCAGGCACCCCAAAGACATTTTTGAATATGTAATGTCTAGGAATCCATTACCCATAAATCCCTGACTGAAAGAATTATTAAAGGATTAGAAATTTCTCTTGGATTTTTATTGTGTAGAAATGGCATATAAGAAGCTGTGAACAAAGAAAACAGTGAAAATTACTGTGACAAACTTGTGATAGAAAAAAATTTTTTTAAGGAATATGAAACTAAGTCTTGGTCTGAATTTGATAATGCCAGGAAGAACATAGCAAGGGAGAACAAGGAAGTAAAAACACATTCAGACTTTTGTCTGATGTGTAGATATTGATTAACCTTACAGTTTGCTAGAAAAAAGAAGCTTAGATATATCTGCTAAAACTTACAACAATAAAAGAATAGAAATAGAGCATATAACTTCCAGGCCAGTAGAAAGGGGGAAGAGGCACAAACTCCAATAAAAATCCCAGCAAAATAGCTAGGATCCTAAAATTCAGTGTTGAAGGAAAAAGTGCTTCAAGTTCCAAGAAAATATTGAAAAAGCAATGAGGAGGTTCTTGGCCCACCAAATACCAACGTGTACCTCAAAATTAGAAATTAAAACTGTGGAATTTGGGCCAGCATGGAGAAATTAACATAATAAAATCCATTAGACTCTTGTTTACATAATAATTTAATAAATGAATTAGCAGAGATAGAGACATTTCATAAATGATGTTGAGATGATAGGATGAAAAGCTTCATGTAATGTCCCAGGAACATTTTCGTATCCGGGAGCATAGAAGACCCTGTAAATCAGGTGAGGCAAAAGCTATGAATGTAAACTGCTGTATGTCAGAGATACCAAAACAAAGTACATAAGCCTCACACAAGAAATAAACATACTATCTTCTAATAATGATAATGAAAAAAAGGGGCACCTGGGTGGTTCAGTCAATTAAGTATCTGCTTTCAGCTCTGGTCATGATCTCAGGGCCCTGGGATCGCCCCACATCGGGCTCACTGCTCAGCGGAGAGTCTTCTCTCTTCTTCTCCCTCACCCTCTGCCCCTCCCCCAGCTTGTGTGCTTGTGCTTTCTCTCTCTTTCTTTCTCTCTTTGTCAAATAAATAAATTTTTTAAAAAAATACTGGAAAAGGTCAAGAGGTTGTTTAGAAACATCCTTTTGGGATCTCTTTTGCCATTCTTTTGGCAGTAGAATGTGCATAACATAAAATTTACCATTTTAACCATTTTTAAATGTACAATTCAGTGACATCAAATACATTGCATTGAGTACATTCACAGTGTTGCGCAGCCATCACCACTATCTTTTCCAGAATTTTTGATCATCCTCAACAGAAACTTTATACCCATTAAACAGTTAATTCCCATTCCCTCCTTTCTCTAACCCCTAGTAACCTCTGTTATAATAAATTTCTGTCTCTGAATTTTTATATACCTTGTATAAGTGGAATCATATCGTATTTGTCCTTTTGTGACTGGCTTATTTCACTTAGCTTATTTTCAGAATTCATCCATGTTGTCACATGCATTAGAATTTCACTCCTTCTTAAGGATGAATAATACTCCATTTTATGTATATATCACATTTTTATCCATTCATCTCGTAATGAACATTTGGGTTGTCTCTGCCTCTTGCCTACTATGAATATTCCTGCTGTGATCATTGGTATACGAGTGTGTGTTTGAGTGGTGGGTGTTTTTTTGTTTTTTGTTTTTTCAGCTCTTCAGAACTGTATACTGGATTACATAGTAATTCTGTGTTTTCCGCAGAGGCTGCACCATTTTAACATTCCTACCAGCACACGGGTTCTAATTTCTCTACATCCTCACCAGCACTTGTTATTTTCTAGCCTTTATTATTATTTTTTAAGTTTATTTTTAAAGATTTCTTTTTAAGTAATTTCCGCACCCATGGTGGGGCTCAGACTCATAACCGCGAGATCAAGAGTTGCGTGCTCTACCAACTGAGCACCAGCCAGGTGCTCCTAGCCTTTATTCTTATCCTATCTCACTGGGATTGTGAAAGTGAATCAACTGATCTCAAAAAAACCCTTGAAATCAAATATTGCCATATCACTTGTCACATGAATTATACACTGGAGTCTTAAATTTTAAAGATGATCCCATATATTTTAGTTTCTAATCTGTTGCATACGTTATTTATATGTAACTCCAACAGACATAAAAGATCTTGTGTTTTAAAAACATCTCTTTCTCACACGGTTCAGGTCATTAAAAATATGTGTGTGATAACCTACTGTTGCATTGAATGATACATACATAGTAATGGGTATACACATATAAACCATCTATTTTCTCTTTGAAGGTGCAAGAATTATTTATCCGTGATTATGGAGAAATTTTCAATGTCCAGTTACCTGGTAAAGAAGAACGAACAAAATTTTTTGAAGATTTAATTCTAAAGCAAGCTGCTAAGCCTCCTTTATCAAAAAAGAAAGCAGGTTAGTTTATCAAAGTGTAACATATAATAATTTTGAGAAAGTGGTAATAAAATATTAATGGCATTATCATCTTCTAATAACACAAATTCAAAACCTCAGTCATTAGGTTTGCTTACCCGTCTCTAAGCTTCCCATTAAAGCATACAGAGCCTTTCCTAGTGTAGTCCTAGTCCATGGAGAATTTCAGCTGGAATTCGTAGTAAAGCTCCAGCCTGTCTTCCCAAGCCCATTTTTGGCATTTTTGTTCTCTTTCCTCATAAAACACTCTGTTTTTACACTACGTGCAACATATTCCTGTCTTTTCATAATTTCATTTATCCTGGCTCTCTGTCAGTAATACTTCTGTCCTCATTGCCTATCTCTGTCTAAGGAACCACTTGTCCTTCTGTAACTCATTTTTTCCTCCTTAACATATCTAGGCAAAATTAATTTTCTACCATTATGACCCATTGTACTTTTTTCATTCTACTGATACGACATTACAGTGATGTGATAATTGTCTTACCCCCGTAATAGATTGTCAGTTTGTTGGGGCAGCACTCTCATACTCCTGCTTTTACCCTGAGTAGTCAGTGCATGTCTGTTTAAACAAAATTAAACTTATTACACATTTGAAACATACAATTTTTTATTAGTTCAAAAACTAGTAAAAATTTTTTTAATAGAATTTTCTTGTGCAGGAAATAAGACATTTTTGAAGTTTTAATAGCCACTTAAATGATCTTAAAATGGAACAGAGGTAATGACCTAGGAATTAACATTAAAAATTACAAATTACCAATTGTTGCTGGAGGGGAGCTAGGGATAGAGATTATGGTAGCCCTTGAGTATTTCAATTCCTCTAAATCTTGGCAGAGATAAGGAGGATAACCCCTGAAAGCCTGGCCACTGAATCATTGATCACTCTTGGCTATGAAGGGAGAGTAGTAACTAAAATCTTGCATTCATGTGAAGTTTTGCAGGCCTTGGAGGTACTCCCTGTAGCACCACCACCTGAACCAAGACCGCTGACAGTAGAGGAAGTGAAACGACTAGAAGAACAAGAAGAAGATACATTTAGAGAACTGAGGATTTTCTTGAGGAATGTTACACATAGGCTTGCTATTGACAAGCGATTCAGAGTATTTACTAAACCTGTTGACCCTGATGAGGTATTGATTTAATCTTTGGCTCAAATGTGTTCTGAACTATAATGAATTAGCGAATATTTGAATTGTTTATGTGGCTCCCTGTCTACTCTCTGAGCTTATTTTATGTAGAATAGCCCGAATGGTGTCCTAAGCACATGAAGACTTCAGAGCTATGTAATGCATTTTTCTTTCCTCTAAAGAGTAGTCAGCTAACTTTATCTGCCAACCGAAACATTCTAGACGTGATTTCAGATTGAATTAATGCTATGTAATATTATTGTGACTTACACCGTTTAGAGTGAGCTAGAGTGAAGTTGAAGTCTTAAGTTGATATTGAAGGATGGGTGAAATTTGGATAAGGAAAGAGGAATAAGATAATACTGGAGATGTAAGTGCCCAAGAACAGAAGTTAATACAAAACAAAACCAGTTTTAAATAGAGTCAAAGGTTTCATATTAATACGTTATCGTTATTTCTTATGTATTTATTCTCTCTCCCCTATACTGCCTGGCAAAGCAACTGGACTCAAATGTTTTTTTATATTCAGAGTTAACTTAGTGATTTGGTCATTTGCTTGAATTTTAGGTTCCTGATTACGTCACTGTGATAAAGCAACCAATGGACCTTTCATCTGTAATCAGTAAAATTGATCTCCACAAGTATCTGACTGTGAAAGACTATTTGAGTGATATTGATCTAATCTGTAGTAATGCATTAGAATACAATCCAGATAGAGATCCCGGAGGTGAGCATGAGTGGGGTTTTTTTCCCCCCGCGGGGGAGGGGGTGGAACAGGGACTGCTAACATGTAGCGAGAGTTGACTTTATGCCAGGTGGTATATTGTAAACATTTTACATTCACAGTGCCATTTAATACAGTGTGACTCTCATTTTACAGTTGAGGAAAATTAAGTTACATTAAAAAATTTATTCAGGGTCATACTGCCAGGAAGTGGCAGAGGCAGAATTTGAATGCAGGTTTCTTTGACTCCAGAATAGCTGTATTTACAGTTCCGTGGTATACCTTCTAATGACACAAAATGGCCTAACAACGTAGCTTCTTTCCTTTGTTTATCAGTGCTCTTTTTCCAAGTGGAAAATAAACACTCTGTAATAAAAAAGGTTTGAAAGCATTTTCTTAGTTAAGACCATTGCAGTTTTTATTACAGAAGTAATATGGCAGAATACTTGCTAATATTTTTTTAAGATTTATTTTAGAGAGAGAGCAATGAGGAGGGCAGAGGGAAAGTCTCAAGCAGACTCTGCATGGGGCAGGGAGCCTGATATGGGGCTCCATCCCAGGACCCTGAGATTGTGACCTGAGCCAAAACCAAGTTGAGACACTTCACTGACTGAGCCACCCCAACTTGCTAATATTTTAAAAACTAAGCCCTCTAGATTTATTATGGTGATCACTTCATAGTGTGTATAAACGTCAGATCACTGTGTTATACACTTGAAACTAATGTAATGTTGTAAGTCAACTACACTTCGTAAGTCCCTCATTTCCTCTCTCCAGGGGTGGACACTGTTAAGTTTGGGGATATCTTTTTAGACCTTTTCATATATATAATGATATATTCAACTATCTATATATTTGATATAAACTTATTCATATCCAAATATATTTTTTCTTAAGTGCTTCTTTTTCCTAGCTTCCTATTTTTGTTTTGTGGATAGTGTCCTTTTATTTTATTTTTTTTTAAAGATTTTATTTATTTATTTGACAGAGAAAGAAATCACAAGTAGGCAAAGAAGCAGGCAGAGGGAGAGGGGGAAGCAGGCTCCCCGCCAAGCAGAGAGCCTGACGCGGGGCTCGATCCCAGGACCCTGAGATCATGACCTGAGCCGAAGGCAGAGGCTTTAACCCACTGAGCCACCCAGGCGCCCCTGTGGATAGTGTCCTTAACTCTCTCAGTGGATAATTTTTTAACAGTCCTGTTTACTGTGTTCACTACCTCCCCGAGTATGTTGGCTTTCTGTTTTCTAGTTGGTAGTGTTTATAAATTAGACCGAGTAGTGTAGGGACCTACTGAGAGTTTCTTCAACAATTGAAAAGCTCACTGATCTGTTCCCAGGCCTCTGCCCTCCCCTCCCTTAGGCTTTTCCCTAGAGTTCAGGGTTCTATAAGTTTACGCTGGGAGCAGGCTACCAACCTGAGAACACCCCTTAACTGTAGAAAGAAGGAGCCATTTACCCTGGAACCTGTATCATTACAGTCATGCTGCTGCCACGTCTCCTGCCCGTGTGACACTGTAGAATTACCGAGACCAGGGTTGTGCCCGGAGCGGGCAGTCCGCATCTGCTCACGGGCTGGTTAAGCTGCAGCTTGCAAGGCCCCATCTGCATGGTGTCTGATTCTGTAGATGTAGGTTAGGACAGGAGAATTTACATTTCTGACAAGTTTCCAACGTGACGCTGATGCTGCCACACTTGGGGAACCAGTGCTTAGACTTTTGCCTGTGCCTTTCTTCAGGCCCAAATGCCATGTTCGAAATCCCCTGAAGAATCCTTCTGATATGATAGCTCTGGCTCCCAACTCGAACCTGGATGTGAATAGTGCAGCCTACTGCCCCATGAGGGAGCTGATGCAGTCGTTCAAGCAATTTTACATTCACCTGTTATCAGCGCTCTGCCTCAAAGCATATTCCAGTTTACAGCGCTTGGACTCTTGAGTATAGGGGCTTTTCCGGTGTTCCCTGTGCCCAGTTGCTACTGTCTGTTATTTTCTCCGCCAGTGCAATAGCATCCTCTCTGTCTTCTGAAATTCTTTTACGTCTCTAGCCCAGTAATGACACCGACAGCCTTCCTTGCTGTTTTGGTGGTGGTCGTTATGTTGTATAGTCTGGCTATTGATTGATTCTTCTTCTTTTTTTTTTTTCTGATATTTCAAGGAGAGCTAGATAGGACAGCAATAAAATTGTTTGTGTTTAGTCCGCCGTATTGAATCAGATGTCCAGAACATTAAGAGTAACAGCAAAAACAGAATAGTACAATTCCAGTAACATTTACTATTGATGGTAAAAGTAAAAAAGGGATTTTAATGACTGTAATCTTAGCTCAACATGTTCAGTTTATTTTTGGTAAATTATTAAAAGAGTTTTAAAATTTAATTATTCATTTCTCAGATCGTCTTATTAGGCATAGAGCCTGTGCTTTAAGAGACACTGCCTATGCAATAATTAAAGAAGAACTTGATGAAGACTTTGAGCAGCTTTGTGAAGAAATTCAGGAATCTAGAAAGAAGAGAGGTAGGAAAATGATGTGGCATCAGAAAAAAGATGCTTCTGATGTAGTGTGTTATGTCCTTTTAATTAACCCTTCATGTAATTTTGAAATCTGGACATTTGACTTGCTATCCTGTGTCTACCTATAAGGTTGTAGCTCCTCCAAGTATGCCCCATCTTATTATCATGTGATGCCAAAGCAAAATTCCACCTCTGCTGGTGACAAAAGATCAGATCCAGAGCAGAATGAAAAACTCAAGACAACCAGTACTCCTGTGGCTTGCAGTACTCCTGGTAAGTGCCCTTGGGTAACTTTTACTTAATGAAACTAGCCTTTATTTTCTGCTGATGCCATTTACTTTCTCCTTAGTTTCCTCTATTTATATCGATGTGATAAATTACCTTGATTTTGTTCATGTTAAGGCAACTTTCCATTCTTGAAATAAATCCAGATTTATAACGATACAGTCCCCGTTCACCTTCATCTAACAGCGGGTTGACTGATTTGAAATTGATTTTCATTTCTATAAATTCTGGTCTATTTCCTGTTCCTCCTTATTCTTAGCGTGTAAGTCCAGAGGGTACTAACCCAGAGCCCATGGTTTTTCCCAAGGCCTCCCTTCCTTGGTAGACTCTTAATTCCAGTTTCTGTCCTTTAAGCCCTACGAATGTCCCAACTCTCCTCAGCAACTTAGACTCTCAGTTATTCATTTGTTTTTCCAAATTCTGGTATCGTAATTCCTCAGTGCCTTGTTAGATCTCAGATGCTTTTAAATAGAATTTTTTAAATTCTGTGTGTGTGTGTGTGTGTGTGTGTTGCTGGGGTTGGAACATTACCTTATGTATTGCATGCTTGTCCATCCTGGGATAAGTGATTTAAGATCAGTAGAGTAAGCCCTTCTTTTGTAAATGGGGGGTGGCAGCTGGGAAAGGGGGAAAGAAAGGCGAAGGAGGAGAGACCTGTACTACCAGTTACTCTTGGACAAATCAGCCTCGAGCAAGTATGTATGTTTGGAAATTGAGGGCATGCTTTAAAACAGTCCATCGCTAGCTGTATACCCGGCAGGATCGCATACATTATGTTCACTGAAAGACATGTGTAAGAATGTGCTTAGAACCCGTATTTATAATAGCTCAAAACTGGGAGCAACCCAAATGTTTATCAACAATAGAATGGGAAAATATGGATTATGATACAACAGTGAGAATGACTAAAATTGGAGCACATACAACAGTATGGATGACTCTCCCAAACAGAGTGTCACAGTGGAGTTATTCTATATCTGGTCCAGGCAGAATGTTTCAACTTAGTTTTCTTTTTTTTTTTTCCAACTTAGTTTTCTTCATTTTCTTCATCTATAAAACAATGTTGATAATTAGCAAACCTGATTAGATGAAAGTGAAATTTCAGGGGGTCAATACACACATAAAGAGCTTAGAAGAGTCCCCAGTACTTACAACTGGGTACGTTGTAAGTACCCAGTAAGTGTAGGCCAGTTTTCGTTTTGCCGTTCTTCCAGTTCATTCCTCATACTCCTGCCTTAGCGATTGTTGTAATAGTCATCAGACAGTTCATATAACTGCCCTTCTTAAAATTATTCTGGATAAAATCCAAATTCCTTAGAATGACACGTTGCTGCCCACATGTTATTGCCTACCTTCTTCTCACAGTATTCTCTCCCGTTAGTGCTGTGTTCCAGTCACAAAACACTACAGCAGTGTCTCAAACTCGACCATCTTCTATCTCAGGAGGTATTTCCCCCCACTTGCTTAGACTTTAGAAAATTGTCCATTGTTCTTTTTCTTTAAATTCTTTGAAGCTCACTTGAAGAGAAAAATCCGCAAAAAGTCCAAGTGGTACTTGGGCACCATAACAAAACGAAGGAGGATTTCACAGGTGAAAGATGAGAGCCAGAATGTCACAGACGACAAAATTGAGAGTGATACAGAAGAAAATCAAGATACAAGCGTAGACCACAATGAGACTGGAAACACAGGAGAGTCCTCAGTAGAAGAAAATGAGAAACACCAAAATGCCTCTGAAAGCAAAATAGAATTGGGGAATAATAATTCAAACATCTGTGGTATTGAGAGTGAACTTGAAGAATGTGGGAAGACCACCACAGCGTGCACAGAAATGAGGAAAGATAAAATTGTTTGCAATGGAGAGGCTTCTGGCTCTCAGATAATAGATATTTCTGATGAAAATGAAGCAAAAGGTAAGTCTTTCTCAATTAAGCAACTTACTAATTTTAATTTAAAAGATGTTTTGGAGTACCTGGGTGGCACAGTCTGTCACATGTCTGACTCTTGGTTTCGGCCCGAGTTGGCAATCTCAGGTTTGTGAGGTGGCTCCGCACTCACCTCAGTCTGCTTGGGATTCTCTCTCTCTCTCCCTCTGCCCCTCCCGCTGCTATTCTCTCTCTCTCTCTCTCAAATAAATACATAAATCTTAAAAAGAAAAAAAGTTTCAAAGTCTTTAAATGACTGTCATTTCAGTTTATTCCTTTTCCTTGTCCTTTAGAATGCAGGTGTTAATTAGGAAAAATAGTTTCCTTAATAACTGTTGAGCTTGTAAATCACTGTTGTTAAAAGCACAGTGTGGCATCAAATAGACCTGGATATGAGCCCTAGTCCTCTACTTAGTAAGTTGTGACCTTGGACAAGGTCTTGACCAGTCAGTCTCGGTTTTCTCTTCTGCAAAATTGAGGTAGATAGTGGTCAGGTAATGAAATATTTTGAAACTCTTGAATAAAATAATCCGTCTGAAGCATGTAGCAAAATGCTTGGCTCTACAGTTTTCAAAAACTGGCAGGATAACCTCTTCTTTTTAAGCAAAATCAGCAGTTTTCTATAATTCTGGCTGAGTGATACAGAACAAATGTTACTCACCCCCACCATTGCTCTTTCCTATTATAGGTTAAGTCCAAGATTATTTGTATTTATTCTAATGATCCTTCCACCAAAGTTTTTCCATTTAGAATTGTCATTTATCTGGATCTTCTTGGATCCTTAGCAGTAGATTTGTTTGGGTTTCAGAAAAGTCAAACATTACTTAGTCTTATAAAGCCAAAAGAAGGGTAACAGTTAAAAATTTATTTTTAGTCAGAAACAAGTATTGATGATGTTAATGAGACTGGTTTTTTTTTTCAGTGGCGTATAGGCTGTAGGCAGATCTTTTTCAAGGACTTCCTTGAAATGAGTTCTAATGTGTTTAAGTAATCATAGCAGAATATAGAGTAGGATATAGCTTTTTCAATGTGAATATTTTAAATATTAATCCTCTGTATAATATAGTGTGTTTTGTTTGGATTTGGAATTGTTTTATTTTTCTTTTATCATTATCTTTTTTTAAAGGACACTAAAGGGAGGCAGGTACTTGTTTACATATCAGCAGATTTGGGTTCTTGTTCTGGCTCTTACAACAGTTAGGTACGTTGATCTTTAAAAAGCCCCTTCACCTCTCTCGGTTTCGTTTTTCTTATCAGTGAGTAGGTTATTCTAGATCAGAGATAAGCAAACTTTTTCTGTGAAGGGACAGATGGTAAATATCTAGTGATACAATCTCTGTCTCAACTACTCAACCCTCTTAGAAAAGCCACATTGACACACACATAAAATGGCACAGTTGTGTTCTAATTAGACTTTATACCAATAGGGCAGATTGGGCCTATCGGTGGCAGTTTGCAACTCCTAGATTACTGAGGTCCCTTCCAGCTTTTACATTCTAGGACTCTTGTGCCAAAGTAGTCTTGTGCAAAGGATCCTCCTGAGGATCCTTTGAAATACTCTGAGAAATACTACTTTTTTTGAGAGTAGAAGTGGTAGCATCTTAATCTTACGGCAGAGCCAATAATCCAGAGTTGGTGATTGTGTTTTAGTAAATATGTCCTGCCTAATGTTTATTTTAAATACAATGTCTGTGAACCATGTAATGGTTACTAAACTTTTCATTCTAGAAATGTGTGTTCTACGAATGACTCGAGCTAGACGTTCCCAAGTAGAACAGCAGCAGCTCATCAGTGTTGAAAAGGCTTTGGCAATTCTTTCCCAGCCTACACCCTCACTTGTTGTGGACCATGAACGATTAAAAGTATGTATATTGAAATTGTAATGCTTTTGTTGTGCAGATTAATAACAGAACCCACCAAAAATGAACTTGTGATAGTACATTGTATCAATTTGACATGCGATAAATAATGATCTTTTATAAAAGGATGAACTTGGTATAGAATAACTTTCATAAAAGCAGTGTTCGGAGATGGCTAATGTGTTGATATTCTGATTTTTAACATACTTGTCTTCATTACTGATCCTGTACATTGGTTTTTGTTTTTTTTTTTTTTTTAATTTTATTTATTTAGAGACAGAGGGTGAGCATGGCAGGTAGGGAGAGGGAGAGAATTTCACATAGACTCCCCACTGAGCATGGAGCCTGTCACACGGCTCAGTCTCACAATCCATGAGATCCTGACCTGAGCCAAAACCAGGAGTCAGAAGTTCAACCAACTGAGCCACCCAGGTGCCCATATACATTGTTTTTTGACCGTCAACAGTGACCGTTTTAGTTGGTTTTTACTCAACCATAATGGCATTTTTGTTGTTGTTAACTGAGAGGTAATGGCATGTCCTTGCAGGGCCAGACTTAAGGAGTCACAGAAATCTAGTGAGTCCGTTTCAGTCCTTAAACACTGAGCAGATGGAAAATCCTCTTTGTAAGAAAAAGAACCAAGACATCTGGGTGGCACAGTCCGTTAAGTGTCCCACTCTCAGTTTCAGTTCAGGACATCATCTTAGGGTCTTGAGATAAGAGCCCCACGTCAAGCCCCGCATTGGGCTCTGCACTCAGCGGAAACTCTGTTTAAGGCTCTCTCCCTCCCCTTGTGCCCCTCGCTCACTCTCACTTTCTCTAAAATAGATAAATAAGTCCTAAAAAAAAAAAAAAAAAAGGAACTGAAGTAATGAGGTGACTTATCATTTATGTACTATCTCCTTTGTTTCACATTATAATGTACTTGGGTTACCATAAAATACCCTGCAAAAATGTTGCTTTTTTTCTTATTAATCTAGCTTGAGCTTATATTTTAATTTGTCTATAGAGATTTATGGCTAAAATTGAAATCAACCACCTGCTCAGCTATAGACTTTAGGTTGGGGGTTACCCAAGGCCAAGACCAGGACCATAGAATGATGGTTAAGTTGGCTACTGCTGAGTATCAGCCATGTTCAGAGGTCACCATGTCTCATCAAATAATTAGTCTGCCCGATTTCTGGTTTATATCCTAAAATTTGCCCAAATCTTCAAAATTAAAATATCTCGTGGAATTTCTCTCTCACATGTGTAAACACTCGTGTTTTCTTTTAGAATCTTTTGAAGACTGTTGTTAGGAAGAGTCAAGAATACAATATTTTTCAGTTGGAAAATTTATATGCAGTAATCAGCCAGTGTATCTATCAGCATCGCATGGACTATGACAAAACAACACTTATTCAGGTAAACTAATCTATATGAGAAATTATTAGATTATAACAAGTTTTAAAGACCATTTTTTAATGTGTGGACTATGGATTATTTCTAGATACAACTAAGTTATGTACTTTTTGAAATCTAGCACTTCACTAGTTTGTGTTTCTTCAATAAACATTGGAACTATAGTATTAGGAGACTGAAAAATCTCTATTTTGTGTGTGTTAATGAAGATACATAGCTCTTTTTCAAGATAGACAAGATAGACCTATGTGTCTTTACTTAATCTTGCTTTATAGTGCGTATTAGTACTAATTTTTAAAAACAGATATTGGATGATAACAGTATAGTATAATGTATCTATAACAATGTAGTATAATGTTATCTATATTTACTATGTATCTCTAGTATGATGATGTATTATAGTAGGTACCTACTAATGTATCTACTAGTATATAATATACATAGTAATTATTATACCTACTAAGTATACTATGGGACCTACATAGGTAATATTTATACCTATAAAATACAAAATATTAGTATCTAGAAATACACTAGTGCCTTGATTATAACTATTTGAACTTAACATAAGATGAATGCATCTCAGACTTATTTCAAAGGGATTTAAATAATGAAGTCCCATTGGTGATAACAGTTTGTGTGGTCATCATAAATACTGAGCTAAATTTCTATTTTCACTCTCAGATATATACATGAGTTAATATTCTTGAGGTTGTTGATGTAAAAAAAAAAATAGCAATAGAATAGCGTTTAACTTTTTTCATACTGAAAGTTACTGTTTTTCCTTTTTACCCTATAGAAAATGGAGCAAGAGGTAGAAAACTTCAGTTGTTCCAGATCATGATGTCATGGTATTGAATATTCTTTATATTCAGTTGCTATTTAATTCACCTTTGTTATGTATGTCCATATAACTGATGCAAGATGAAGTCCTGCATCTTTAAGAAAAAGATTAAAATAGTAAATAAAAATATTTAAATTTCCCTGGTATTTATGTACATGTGTAAGATAAATTACAGCTATAACTGATAAATATTGGAAGTTTGATTGAACAAGGCACTGTAGTAATAGTACCTCTGTAGTGTATTGGTAGTTGAAATGTATGGCCAACTCTTAATAAAAGTTATTTTGATAACTAATGTTTTATGGCACTTAGAAGTGATTAGGGACATTGACATTTTTTTGTTTTAAGCACTTTTAAGGTTTTTCCTTCCTAAAAATATTTTCTTGTATCAGACTAAAAACTTACTTAACAATTGTGTCTTTGTGTCTTTGCCATCCTTTTGTTCTTTTTTCAGTGTCCATCTCCCATTTGCCTTTAGCTTTCTCTCCCCATTTACTTAAAAGCCAGAGTTCAAGTCATTTGTGGGAAGGCCCCTGAACAACTTCTGTACTTGAATGTCAAAATTTAGATAAACATTTTTATAATTCTAATTTGGGTTAATAAAGATTTTAAATATTTTTTGGTTTATTTTTATGATTATACACACAGCAAATGTATTAATAACTATTTTGTTAAATATCTTTTTAATAGCACAAAGGTTTTATATTTGAAAACTATATCTAAGTTTGTGTTTAGGTTATATTCTATAGATAGCTTTTATATACAATTATATAAATATAAATATTATAAATTTTGTATTAATGATACCAAAAATACATTTCTTTCTTAAAGCAATAAAGTCATTCACTGCCATGCGTATTCTCTTGTTGTTGTTTTTTTTACAGGGACATTCTTATGTTAGTTTGTAAAATAGTTGGAAACTTCCTTCAGGGGGAATAGGAGATAATGATCTCATATGAGAGATTCTGGGTTCTAACAGTTTCAGAGTTGAGTTGCCTTTTGTTGTTCATTTATCTAGATATTATATTTAAAGCCTTATAGAACTCAGTAATTTAGATATCTTAATAGATATCCTCTTACATAATGCATAAAACAATGCCAGTCACTGAAAAAATTTAAAGTAGTATATATTTCTGCACTTATATATACACACAAACTCATTTTATTGAAGCTAATTATAACTCCAGATGCATCTTTTGTAACTAGGATTTCATTTTGTATGTATAGCTTATGAAATAAATTTTAAAGGTGAAAATTATTTTCAAACTTGTTTCTATTTCTTCATTATTTTAAAATATCCTAAAGATAATCCAGTGCAAAACAAATACAAAATCTATTTTGTTACTGTGCATAGTTTAAAATGCTGCCGACTGGAATGTTGATGTGTACATGTTCATTAGCTACAAAGGCGAGTGTGCTTCCTGTCCTTTTCATGATGTACTGTCTACAGACATGGCAGTAGTATGTATGCATTTCCTACGTACTGTCAAAATCATGCTGAAATTGCAAGCTGAGAATGTTTATCATTTTTTGCTTAAAAGTGCAATCAGTCTGTAGTACTTAAGGCAAGAAAAAGAAATAAAAGGCATCCAAATTGGAAAGGATGAAGTAAAGCTCCTCACAAATGGCATGATTTTATGTGTACAAAATCTTAAAGAATTCACAAAATTTCTGTTAGAACTAATAAATTCAACAAAGTGGCAGGATATAAGATCAGCGTAAAAATCAATTGTATTTCTATACAGTAGCAATGAACAGTTCAAAAAGAAAATTAAGAGAGCAATCCCATTTACGATAGCATCTAAGATAATAAAACATCTTAGAGTAAATTTAACCAAGGAAGTACAAGACTTGTTCACTAATAGTATAAAATGTTGCTGAAAGAAGTTAAGATCTAAAGAAATGAAAAGACATCTTGTATTCATGTATTAGAAGACTTAATGTTGTCCCAATGGTAATATCCACCAAAGCAATGTACAGATTCAGTGTGATACCTATCAAAATCACAATGGCTTTTTTTGCGGAAATGGGAAAGTCAGTCCCAAATTCATAATGGAATTGCAAGGGATCCTCAATAGCCAAAACAATCTTGAAAAAGAAGAGAAAGAAGACTCATACTTCCCAATTGTAAAAGTCACACAAAGTTACATCAGTAAAGCAGTGTTGTATTAGCATAGAGGATAGATACAAGATCAATAGAATTGAGAATCCAGAAATAAATCCATTAATCTATGATCAATTGATTTTAAAGATTTTATTTATCTATTTGACAGAGAGAGATCACAAGTAGGCAGAGAGGCAGGCAGAGAGAGAGGGGGAAGCAGGCTCCCTGCTGAGCAGAGAGCCCGATGTGGGGCTTGATCCCAGGATCCTGAGATCATGACCTGAGCCAAAGGCAGAGGCTTTAACCCACTGAGCCACCCAGGCACCCCAAAGACCTAAATTTAAGAGCTAAAACTATCAAATTCTTAGAAGGAAACAAGGACAAATCTTTCTGACTTTGAATTTGGCAATGATTTCTTAAGTGTGGCAAAAAACACTAGCAACAAAAGGAAAATTAGATAAATAAGACTTCATCAAAATGAAAAACCCTCTTGTCTCTTTTATAAATACTGTCATCTCAAAGGACTATTATTAAAGCTCAACAACCAGAAAATAATTCAGTAATAGGGATGTTTTTGATGACTTAACAATTTTGAGATATTTGGAAGATAGCCCTCTGTTGAAATTAGTCTGTTTTTTCTCATGATTTGACTGGGATTGTGGATTTGGGGGAGGAAGATGACAGAAGTAAAGTGATTGTATCAGGTTATATACTATCAACGTGATTTATGGCTATTGATTGACCTTGATCACCGGGCAGAAGTAGTGTTTCTCAGGTTTCTCCACTGTAAAATCGTTTTTCCTTCCCTTTCAATGCTGTACTCTGGAAGGTCCCTGTGCACAGCCTACTCATAAGCATGGGGAAGCTCTTCTCCCCTTTCTGCCTTTTTTTTAAATCTGATTTTATCAGAGATCCTGATAGGTATATACTGTGGGATTAATTGAGGGTATTTCAGATTTACTTGTCTTCTCCCCACCACCCTCCCACCCACACATACACAGTACTTTTTTGCAACTGAGAGAGTGCTCCATAATATAAGGGACTTTGTTAGGACTTGAGTAACTACTTCTTGCCACGGGATATTGTGGGGCTAAAAACTCACTCTAAATTAGGACATAGAGGCAAAGATAGCCAGTTGGCCTCTTAATCTCCATTCTCTCATTCCTTACAACAATACCCTGAGCAGCCTGTCCTGCTGGAAAATTATGTTTTCTTCCATTGCAGCAAAACGTGGCTATGAGACCACAGGAGATACAAAGGGAAGTGTGCACAATTTCTAGGAAACCTGCTGGGAAGGAAGCGGGTGAGAACGCTTTCCGTCTTTCTGTGCTTGCTTTTACCTGTTGCCTAGTGCGTGCGTGTGTGTGTGTGTGCGTGTGTGTGTGTGTGTGTGTATTTCATATATATATATATACACACATATATATATATATATGTACATATATATAAAATATATGTATTTTCTGGAACCCCAGAAGCTATCTTGGACTATGAGATGACCTTTAAGATGGAACCCATGCCCTACTTTATAAAAGTGTAAGAAGAAAGAACCTGGCTTATAATAACTTCAGGGATTGTGATTCAAGTGCTTAACTATATCTGGACTTCTTAACTAAAACAAACTTTCTTGTTTAAACTGCTGTAGGTGGATCTCTATTATTGATAATAGAATGCAATTCTTAGCCAACAAAGGCATATGGGATACATAAAGAATCAGGGACATTAATATTTCCGATGCTTAAGGTCTTGAAAGGTCTTATTCGGGACTTGCTGCTCACAGGAAGTGAAAGCTGAAAAAGTAGAGCCAGTGAGTCCCTGAGTACATAGGTGGCATGATCAAATGAACTTGAAAGATTTTCTTCGATGGTCTAGAAAAGTGACAGGCTAGAAGCCAGAGAGTCTAAAAGAAGCCCTCAGAAGCAAAGGAAGGCTTAGGCCTTACTTGGGAAGATAGCGCCCATTAAAGATAATTCCATAGTTGTAAAGAGGAACTCCCAGGGGGCTTTTGAGGATATTGGCAATAATAAAGAAGAGTCGTCAGTTTTAGGGATGAGTTGAATACAGTTGGAAATAACTTGATCAGGTAATATGGGGATGCCAGGAGGCAGAAAGGAATACAGCCTTTACAGTCCACTCTTGTCACAACTTTTGTGAAAAGTAGCCACCCAAAAGATATCTTCATCCTAATCCCTGGAATCTGTGAATGTTTCCTTCTCTGAAACAAAAGAGAGAGGGTCTGGGGCGCCTGGGTGGCTCAGTGGGTTAAAGCCTCTGCCTTCGGCTCAGGTCATGATCTCAGGGTCGTGGGATCGAGCCCCCCATCAGGCTCTCTGCTCAGTGGGGAGTCTGCTTCCCCCCTCCTCTCTCTGCCTGCCTCTCTGCCTACTTGTGATCTCTCTCTCTCAAATAAATAAAATCTTAAAGAGAGAGAGAGAGGGTCTTGAGATGTAATTAAGGATCTTGAGATGTGGAAATTGTTCTGGATTATTTGTGTTGAACCTTAAATGCAATCATGCATCTTTATGGAAGGGAAAACAGGGAGATTTTAGCAGATCTTAGAAGGTAATGTGACCATCAAGTCAAAGATGGGCGTCATGCGGCCACAGCCAAAGAAATGCTGACAGCCCGCCACCAGGAGCTGGAAGAAGCAAGGAACAGATTCTCCACTAGTTCCTTCAGAGGAATGCAGACCTGCCAACGCTTTGATTCGAGCCTGGTGATGCTGATTTCGGATTTCTGGCCTTCAGAATTGGAGGGGTGATATAATTGTCTCGAAGCACTGATGGCGAGAAGAACCTCTCTTTGAGATGAGGTTTTCCTCTGGAAATGAGTTTGTCATCTGAGAGTAAGATGGAGGAGGAAAGAAGAGGGGTTCTGAGTCAATTTTATAGGAGGAATTTCTCGCCTTGGAGAAGAGCTATCAGTTCAAAGCAAAAAAGAATAGTTTCTGCTTTCTTTTGGGTTTTGGTCAGGGGTTAGGGCA
Source organism: Nasua narica (assembly GCA_028533885.1). NCBI lineage: Eukaryota > Metazoa > Chordata > Mammalia > Carnivora > Procyonidae > Nasua > Nasua narica. The sequence continues at coordinate 154,148,509 of CM052798.1, read as the reverse complement.
CGTTTGCAATAGGGCGTAACAGGTTGCAAAAATACTTAACTATTCGTAACTCAGGGGACCAATGACTGCCATTTCACTGAATCAATATGGCCTTCTTTGTCATCTCAGCATCTTTCCATACCATAGAGCACATCGTTCTCAAAACGGTTTTTTTTCCTGCCTTCTGTAACACTACACTCACATGGTTGTCCCTCCAGATTCCAGGACTCCTTTTTTATTTATTTTGCCTTTTGCCTTTTTGATGGTCTTTCTCTATCCTTAACCTTCGTGTTGTTCTCCAGAGCTCGGTCCTCAGCTCTCTTCTTACTCTACACTCTTTCCCTGAGTGTAATAAGGCTTTAAATACTACCTGTATTTCAACAACTCACAAGTTTGTATCTCCAGTCCATAATCACTTTCCTGGATCACAGACTAACAACATATCTTGATCTTTCCCTAAAACCTGTTCCTTCAGAATGCCCATTATCAATAAAATGCCACTACCATCCATGCAAATGCTAAAGCCAGAAACCTAAAGCTTCCTTCTCCTTCAGCTTCCAGTCTCTCACCAAGTCCTGATTTTCTGCCTCCCACGTACCTCTCAGTTGTTTCTTCCACTGGCTCTCTCAACTCATCAGAATCATATGCCTATACTACTGCAAGAGCTTCCTCATTGACCTTGGTTCTCCTCTTGCCCCTACCGTCCCTTCTCCATTCAATAGTCAAAATATTCTTTTAAGGATCTTAGATCTGTGATATCATTTGCTCATACTTATTAGTGCTTCCCATCGCAGATCCTTATGGCTCCTGCCTACCTCTCAGCTTCATCTCCCCACTCTTAATCTACAACACTCCAGCCACTCTTACCCTTCTTCTGGTTATTTTTTCCTACCTCTGGGCTTTTTCACATGCTATTCCATTTGTCTAGAATCCCCTTACCTCCACTAGTGCATGCCTAACTCCTAATCCTATCCTCCATTTCTCAGCATAAATGTCACCATCTTACAGTTTTCCTGATGTCCCTCAATCTAAATGAGATTTCCTATTTTAATCTTCCATTGAATCCCCAATATTCGTACATGACATTTTTCACAGTTTGTAACTATATATTTTATAGTGTTTACTTAACGTTTGTCTCACCGTGAGATTATAGGCTTTTTAAGCCAGGAACTATTTTGTTTTGTTTTATGATTGTATATATATTTTATCATTTTTTAGAGAATTTATTTATTACTTGACAGAGGGAGACATAGTGAGATAGGGAACACAAGCAGGGGGAGTGGGAGAGGGAGAACCAGGCTTCCTGCTGAGCAGAGAGCCCGATGGGGCTCGATCCCAGGACTCGATGACCTGAACCAAAGGCAGACGCTTAACGACTGAGCCACCCAGGCGCCCTGTTTTGTTTTATGATTATAGATCCAGCACTTACATAATGTCCATAGTTGACAATAAATATCAGTTGACCAAATGCCTGGGTAATGGAGAAGGAAATCAGAAGATAAGGAGCAGAATAGGAAGATCTGAAGTTGACAGAAAATAGAGGCCCATGGGGGTTATAGAGAAGGGAAGCCCATACCTCAGAAAAAGAGTAGGATCTAGCTAACAATATCTAAGTTTTAAAAAGATACAAAATCATCTTGATTATATGTTTTGAAGCTGCTTCCGTTAGATTTATACAGCTCCAGAGCTGTAAAAGAACAGATTTTCGGGGCTCCTGGGAGGCTCAGTTTGTTGAGCATCCCGACTCTTGGTTTTGGCTCAGGTCATGATCTCAGGGTCATGGGATCAAGCCCACATTGGGCTCTGCGCTGGGTGAGGAGTTTGCTTGAGGATTCTTTCTCATTCTCTCTCTGCACCCCTCACCCCAGTCACTTGCACATGTTCTCTCTCTCTGTCTCTCTCTCAAATGAATAAATAAATCTTAAAAGGAACAGATTCTCACTTCAGTTTCCTAACAATTGTCCACATATTGGGCATTCTCATGAAACTGTAATCCAACTAACGACTGTATCTTAGCTTTGCAACTGGTGATACGGGTCGTCAGTACAGTGACTGTGGGAGGACTGGAAGGTTGTGGGGTTTTTCATTTTTGTTTTTCACTAGCTCTGGAATATTTACATATATAAAATAATATTTACATATTTAATAAAACATCTATGCATAACTATATATAATCTATATATATTAAATTGTTTTAGGGACACCTCGGTGGCTCAATTGGTTAAGCAGCTGCCTTCGGCTCAGGTCATGATCCCAGGGTTCTGGGATCAAGTCCCGCATAGGGCTCCCTGCTGAGTAGGGAGCCTGCTTCTCTCTCTGGCTCCTCTGCCTGCCACTCTGCCTGCTTGTGCTTTCTTTCTCTCGGACAAATAAATAAAATATTTTAAAAAATAAATTGTTTTAATTTAATTGTAATTATTTTTTAAATTTAATTGTAATTATATTGTTTCATATGTATTTTAAAATTATGTTTATAAATATTGATGAGAGAGCACTCATCAGTTAAAGTGTTGAATTAAGAAGAGATGGATTTTACTGGTTGAGATTGTTTTGGTTGCAAGGAACAGAAATTCTCTCTGGCTAACTTTTCAAAAGGCTTTTTTTTTAAGATTTTATTTATTTATTTGACAGAGAGAGAGAGAGAGATTACAAGTAGGCAGAGAGGCAAGCAGAGAGAGAGGGAAGCAGGCTCCCTGCCGAGCAGAGAGCCCGATGCAGGGCTCGATGCAGGGCTCGATGCAGGGCTTAATGCAGAGCTCAATCCCAGGACCCTGAGATCATGACCTGAACTGAAGGGAGAGACTTTAACCCTCTGAGCCACCCAGGCACCCCCAAAGGCATGTTTTTAAAAGGATGTAAGTTACCTCATGGATGATCAGAACAACCAAAAGTCAGTGGAGAGAACCAGGGCTGCTCCAAGCTCTTGCAGGAGTTCTTAAAATAGTCGCTATTAATTAGTGTAACACAACAAAGACACCATGCTCACCGATTCCATTTGATTTTTTTAAAAGATTTACTTATTTTTTTGAAAGAAAGAGAACACGAGTAGGGGGAGGGGTGGAGGGAGAGGAAGAAGCAGACTCCCTGCTGAGTGCAGAGCCCAGCATGGGGGAGTGGGGGGGTGGGGGAGGTGTTTCAGTCCCACAACCCTGAGATCATTACCTGAGCCAAAATCAGGAGTCCAATGCTTAACTGACTGAGCCACCCAGGTGCTCCAATTCCATTTCAGATTTCAAAGTGCCCCCCCCATCAAAGAATTGGATTGGTCTTGATATTCCCCCTAGCTATGGCCAGAGACCAGGGCCACATAATTCAGAAATTGTTAAAATCACCATTACGAGGAAAGGCAAAACCAGAAGGCACCTCAAGAGTTGTCTGTCATACACTACAGACAAAGGTCTAATATCTAAGATCTATAAAGAACCCCTCAACACTCAAAAAACAGATAATCACATCAAAAAATGGGCAGAAGACATGAACAAACGCTTCTCCAAAGAAAACATACAAATGGCTAACAGACACATGAAAAAATATTCATCATCATTAGCCATCAGGGAGATTCAAATCAAAACCACATTGAGATACCACCGTACACCAGTTAGAATGGCCAAAATCAACAAGACAATAAACAACAAATGCTGCAGAGGATGTGGAGAAAGGGGAATCCTCCTCCACTGTTGGTGGGGATGCAAGTTGGTGCAGCCACTTTGGAAAACAGTCTGGAAATTCCTTAAGAAATTAAAAATAGAGTTACCCTATGATTCTACAATGGCACTACTGGGTATTTATCCCCAAAGATACAGATATAGTGAAAAGAAGGGCCACATGTACCCCAATGTTCATAGCGGCAATGGCCACAATAGCCAAACTGTGGAAAGAGCCAAGATCTTTTGAAGAGCCCTTCAACAGATGAATGGGTAAAGAAGATATGGTCCAGGGGTGCCTGGGTGGCTCAGTGGGTGAAAGCCTCTGCCTTCGGCTTGGGTCATGATCTCAGGGTCCTGGGATCGAGCCCCGCATGGGGCTCTCTGCTCAGCGGGGAGCCTGCTTCCCCTCTCCTCTCTCTCTCTCTGCCTCTCTGCCTACTTATGATCTCTCTCTCTCTGTCAAATAAATAAATAAAATCTTTAAAAATAAAAAAAGAAGATATGGTCCATATAATATATGCAATGGAATATTATGCTTCCATCAGAAAGGACGAATACCCAACTTTTGTATCAACATGGATGGTACTGGAAGAGATTATGCTGAGTGAAACAAGTCAAGCAGAGAGAGTCAATTATATGGTTTCACTTGCATGTGGAGCATAAGGAAAAACATGGAGGACATTGGGAGAAGGAAAAGAAGGGTGAATGGGGGGAAATCAGAGGGAGAGACGAATCATGAGAGACTGTGGACTCTGAGCAACAAACTGAGGGTTTTGGAGGGGCGGGGGTGGGGTGTTGGGTGAGCCTGGTGGTGGGTATTGAGGAGGGCACATGTTGCATGGAGCACTGGGTGTGATGCATGAACAATGAATCTTGGAACACTAAAAAAAATTAAATTAATTTTAAAAAAGAGAGTTGTCTGTCATAAAGGTTAATAAAGTCACAATTTACTGACATAATTTCTAATCTGCATTTGAGTCAGTTACATATGGTGAACTCTCACGTTGTATGTAGTGTGTACACGGGATCTTTAATCCTTACGAAGACCCTAGAAGGTAAAAATCTATATTATTTTCATTTTACAAATTAAATGGATAGATGAGGTGATCTACGCAATTTCACACATGTGGCAAAATCAATTGCCACACAGTGGCAAAATCAGGACTCTCCTAGGTATGTGTGATTGAAACCTATTTAACCACCTCCCCTAACCAGACACTGTAGTACCCTACTCATACGGTCTTGGCATTCAACATTCTGGTATGTGCCATTGGCACCCTCCCGGCAACACCTGTGACCCCACCTGAGGATGTCTTCACGCACCATGCTGGATGTAGGCTGGGAGTGACAGAAAGTACAACATCCCTGGGAGTAGCTGCCGGTAACGTTGATGAGTAATAGCACTCTAGCTCCCTTGTCCCTGAGGTCTGTTCTACACTTAGTCTCTCGTCTCCACTGGGCTTGGGCCCTAGATCTTGAAACTGGACTCTCTACTAGTAGCTTCCTTCCCCGTCTCGCTTCTCTCCCCTGTCCGTACTTCTTGGCATCACGTCCCAAATAACCACTTGCTCTTACATCCTTTATTCAGGGTCTACCTTAGGGAGAACCGAATCTGTGACACTCCCTTTATAAAGTAAAAGTAGAAAAATATAAAATTCCCTAAACAACTATACATTATTTTTTGTTTCTTGGCTGTTATCGTACCTCACAAACCAACATAAATTTCCTCAGTATTGTGACGGCTTAACAATTTTCAAATGTATTCCCATTTCAAAGATTGTCTTAATTATTTTGTAGCAATGTTAAATTATGTCTTTATTCTGTTTTCAAGAGGAAAAATCTGGAAGCTTCATGTTTGGGCTATGTAATTTTAGTATGCAAAGGTTGGAAATGAAATCACTACATTTGAGCAGTCAACCCTGCCAACATCCAAGCTCTGGCTGAGAGTCAGAGAACAGCACTTAACATGCAGTGAGAGGGCTCTTGGAATACCACTACCTTCAGACCGCATGCCAAATCAAAGTGATTTAAACATCCAAAATATATGGGACTAAAACAGTTACTGGATCAAAGAGTGCCAAACGTGGGCACTCTGGACATGCAGACATTGTGAGCTACAAATATTGGTTTAAAAGACCATTGTGGAACTTCAACTTGCTTAAAGGTTGACTTGGGGGAGAAAAGGAGGGGCCTGTTGCAGTAGATAATGTATTCATGAAATAATTTGGAAACTGATTACGTGTGATGAATCTTAATTACAGCTATTTACTGTGGTGAATATTTAGGAAAATCAGGGTCTTAAAAAAAGACACAAGCTTTCGCTTTAATTATTTAGGAAGAAAAATAAGTTACCCCAATCTTATGTTCTGTAATTATTTTTTTCATTCAATTTACATGTTTTATATTTAGGACCACAACATATGTCTCTCTTCTGTTTCTTCCTCAAATTTTTCCTAAGTCTTCTTTCTCACTCCACTAGGGAGAAAATGTAATTTGCCATCATCACTCAAATGAATTCCCTAGTTTCTTCTGAACCTTCACCTCACAGCTGTCGCATGAAATAATAATCACTAAAATACTAGCTAAATGAAAATGTCTATCCAAAATGACAGTTTTCTAATATTCTTACATGAAATAACCTTGCAGGAGAAAAAACAAAGAAAACGTATTTTCTTCCATCTGAAAATAGCTAATCTGGAAATACACCAAAATGCTAATAGTGGTTAGAGGGACCTGTAAATGGATTCTTACCTCTGTTTTTGTTTTAGTTTTTTAAGTTTCTGCAAAGTGATTATATTCCTTTGGTAACGAAAATATGTTATAAAAATTTTAAAGTTGTTTTTAAGCTGTAATTCTCAATTATGAAATGTGAACTATCTAAAGGAAGGCAAAAATAAAAAATAAATCCTTGTGTATCTAAACTGAAAATTTATGTATTTCTTACATTTTTATATTGTCCTTCAACTGTCTTTGGGCAAGCATATCTCAAAAAAGTTGTTAAGAGTCTATATATCTCCACATGGTCAGAAAAGAGGTGTGTAACATTTATAAATAAGCATAGCATTGTATCATCTTGCCGGCTATAAATGACATACCTCTCATCCAGCTATGAAACAGGAGGGAAAAAAATGTGTATGGAAGTAGATAATAAAATACCTGACAAAACAGCTGAGAAATTAATAAGAAGCCCAAGCTAATTGGTCTATATTTGTAATTTATGACATTCATAATGAAAATGAGATAATGGTATAAAGCACATTATGAATGACAAGACACAAAACCAATATGTTATTATTAGGGTATTTTAATTGTAGTCATGAAGGCAGAGACTATGTCTATCTTATCCAATTAACATTTACTGAATTTATATATATGTGTACATACATACTATTATTGAGGACCTACTGTGGACAATGCATTAGAAGAGAGAAAAATGAGATATGATCTCTGCCCCCTAAGAAATGTATAATATGGTAAAATTACATGTTAACACACCTAAAGTGACTCGTACCTCAGTTAAGAATTTACATTTGCCTTTACGGAAGAATGGACTGGAGATTTCACTGTGGAGTGGAAAAAGAGAGCCTGTGGGGTCAAATAAGGGTTTCAATCTTCTTGAACATGTTCTCCAGAAAAGATGCGTTTTGTTAAGGTAACGTCGCAGAGACATTTGCTGCTCATCCAAATGTCCTCATGCTCCCCCACATTTCCTGTGATCAGGGCTGATCAAAGAGCTCTACTCAGAAGTGCCATGTGTCACTTGTAAGCCGAAATACTTGATAGCTGGTAGAAATCTCTGAGGTACTTTGTAAGAGTTGTTTGCCTCCCTTATGTTTTATCTGAAGCCAGTGGCTCTCAATACTCACTTTACTTTAGAATCATTTGGGAAGCTTAAAAAAAAAAAAATCAGTGCCTATATCCCAACCTAAACCAAATAATCAGAATCTTTAGAGGTAGGAATGGTGTGGGGGGGGGCATGTTTTTCAAAAGCACCAGAGGATTCTATTGTCCGGGTTGAGACCCATTTTCTTAGGCAATGGATAAGCAAAATGCTATTTGGTAACAGATTTTTTTCCAAAAGTGCCTTCAAAAGGTACACAGTATGGCCACTTTTTCACAGAGTTGGAGTTTTATTTTATTTTTTTTTAAAGATTTTATTTATTTATTTGACACAGAGAGAGATCACAAGTAAGCAGAGAGGCAGGCAGCAAGAGAGGGGGAAGCAGGCTCTCTGCTCAGTGGAGAGCCCGATGTGGGGCTCGATGTGGGGCTCGATCCCAGGACCCTGAGGTCACGACCTGAGCCGAAAGCAGAGGCTTAACCCATGGAGCCACCCAGGCGCCCCAGTGGAGTCAGAGTTTTAAAGAAGCCTTATTTATAAAAGACAGACGAAAAGAGTCAATAAGTAGTTACTGGATGCTTTCAGGGACTGAAGGGCATTCCGATAAGCCGAACTGGAGATAAGCCCAGTGATGTTGCAATGGAGAGAACAGGCTCAGATACCATTTACATTGTTTATAGAAATGACTGTTTTCACACTGTTATGAGCTGAATTACGGTGTCTCCCTCAGAACTCATGGGTTGGAAGTTCTAACCTAGTCAGAATGTGACTGTATTTGGAGCTAGGGTCTGTGCAGAGGGAATTAGGTCGAATGAGGGCATTAGGGTGGACCCCTCACCCTATATGATTGTTATCCTTATAAGAGAGGAATTTGAACACAGAAAAGCACAGAGAGAAGATGACATGAAGACCCTGGGAGAAGACAGCCATCCACAAGCCGAAGAGAGAAACCCTCCGAAGGAGCTAATCCTGCCTTGACCTCTAGATCTGTAGCCTCTGCAACTGTGAGAACAATGTATTTCTGTTGTGTGAGCCACAACAGTGTCCTTTGTGGTCTGCGGTACTTTGTGATGGCAGCCCTAGGAAACTAATACACATGGGCTTACAGCGAAAGCACGAGATGGGTTTTTGGTGAGCAGGTGGGACAGCCACCTACCCCCGCTTCATTAAGAGATGTTCAGAAAGGAGATGGATTTTTACAAAGTCCTTGAAGTTGTGTACTCTTGACTGTTCTATGGGAAGGTAATTTAAAATATTAGAGAAGGCTGCCTGGGTCCAGGAAACGTGAATCATTGCGTCTGCTGGTTCAGAGCCATCTCCTGAAGGAACTGCTTTTCCTCAGAGTCTCTATTGCCCACATAAAGCTGCCCCTTCCCCCCCAAGACTGCCCACCCCTCCTGCCCTGGCGGATTAGGCTAAACTGACCTTTGAAGAAGAGATGTGCTGGACCAAGCAGATTCTCGCTTTCGATTTTGGAATTGGGACACTGAGAACCGGGCCATTTAGCGCCAATGAACAAAGCTGAACAGTCATATTGGACTCCAGGGCTCAGGCCACTTGGCTGGGGCATGTTCTAGAGGAGTCTTAAAAGGAGAGTCAAAGGAGGAGAGGATGGCGTGAACATGCAGGAACAAACAGTAGCTTTGGCTGCTTTTACTGAGCTAGCAGGAATGGGTTTCTGTACCACGACCAGATGAGCACTCAGTGGAACAGCATGAAATCAACAGAGAAAATCAGGGCCAAAGTCTTGCCCTAAGAAGTCACCAAAAAAATCCGCTTACCCTCTCTCTCTCTGCCATGCAGATCCATAAGACTTTCAGGCTAGGAAGACCTTAGAGGGCAACATCGGCATTATCTTGGCCAATGTTTTCTGAAAAATTAAGGTAACAATTGTAATATTATCTCCATTTTGAAGAGTAGAAATAGAAGTTAAGAAACCTGCCTTGAGTCATGTAGCTAATTGTGGAAAATTGATTACAAAAAACAGCCACAATTGTTTACCCTTCCTGTAGCCTCATCCTTTGCAGTGTGACTTTGCAGCTGCTCCCATCAAGAGGTGGCATCTGGGCAAGCGCTGCGACCTGCTCTGACTAGCAGAACATGGCCAGAATGACCACGCGTCCGTTCGGAGGCTAGCCGTAAGAAGTCTTAAACACTGCTTCTCAATTTCTTAAAACGCTGTGCATGCGACGGAGTCCAGGCTACATTGTACTGGAAGATGAGACACAGGTGGCCCAGTTACCCCTCTGATCAATAGTCAGCCCCCCACCGGAGGTATGACTGAGGCCATCCTAGATGAGCCAGCTCCTAGATGATCCACCGACCCTCAGCCGACTGCCAGCTACACGAGCTAATCTAGCCTGGACCAGGCAGCCTCCGGACAACCCACTGCTGACGTGTGCATGAATGAGTCCAGCCAAGGTCAAGCAAACCTGGCCCAGATCAGCAGAACCATCCAGCTGACCTGCAGACTTATGGGCTAAATAACTGCTTGGGCTTTCAAGCCACTACGTTTTTGTAGGTTTGTGATGAAGCAACAGTTGCTGATGCCAAGGATCTGGGACTTGAACCGAAGACCGACTTCAAGACCCAGGAATGCTCTCAAATCCTGTGCACACTGTAGCCGGGCTAATGCAATACCTTCCCCCTTTTCAAGAAGGAACGCATGCAGCATCTTCATTAGATTGTAGGATTGGTCATGGTGGGTTCAAAACCCCTTGTTGGTAACTGGGCAGCTGACCAGCAGCTTAACCTCTCCAAACCTTGGCGTTCTCATTACATTACCTTCAAGCAAATTGCAACTACTTCGCAGAGACACCAGGAAGGTAAAATGAGATAGTATATTTAAAGGGCCCAGGGTTTAGCGTGTCGTGAGTTTTCCTGAAAGATGGACGTCTGCAATGGGTCCAAAAGTTCTTGAAGGCTGAAGTAGGATTCCCCTTTCCCATTGATGTCCACGCACCTGACAGTTTTAGGAATGGATATCTCAGAGATGATGACCTTTGATGGCTTGTAACCCTTAGTTCTACAAGAATGCAATAATTTTTCCTCAATTATAAGCATTTTTCTAGATCACAATTTCTCAAAGTGAAGCCTACAGATCACTTACCTGAGGGTCACCAGCTGCCCGGCGGACTCATGGCCTCATCCCAGACCTACTGAATTAGATTCTCCCAGGAGCAGAGTCTGAGAATCTACATTCTAAACAAAGTTCCCAGTCATTTTCACGCACTGTAACGTTTAAGAGCTGCTGCCCTAGACTCTTCTGCTAAGATCTTGAAATACGGTGAAACGTTTCATCTTCTTACTCTAGTGTTGCTTCTTAGTTGGGTGTTCCTCTAGGGTTACTTATGTCCTAAGATTTTAGGTCAAAAAAGATAATACTGGCACCATTTTTTTTCCCAGAGATAGTGTTGACATAGCCACTAACCTTTTGGTGAAAATAGAATACATAACAATGATTGAACTAACCAAGATGATATCATGATTTTAAAAAAAAAAAGTGTATCAACATGTTACTCCTTCAATAAATACTGGGAAATTAGTTTTTCCTGTTTTTCTTGTTTTGCATCTGTAGTCCCATAGTCCTATATGTATGATCTTCTGCTACATGCAGAAACAGGGGAAGAGTGGAATGGGGTGAGCATTACTAAGAATATTACCTTGTTTTTACTGTTGTTATTATCAACAACATTCCTATTTTCACAAAGCAAGCATTCAGAGGAATAGGAAATGACTTGACCCTAAACTGACTTTGAAAGTTTGTCCAGTCTGAACCAGCTTCAGCCAGAAGGTTTTTGTTTACCTTCGGAACTAGCCATTGGAGAACACTGTGGGAGTTTTTCACTCAGGCTAAATTCTTGAGTTCACCTACCTTTAATTAAAAGTGCACAGTGTCTTCGATTCACGTCTTCTCGGCTGATCTGTTTCCACAGTATCATGTTTTTTAGACTTTGTCACCAGAAGTAGAAAAAGGAAAAATAATAACAGAAGGAACTACTACAAAAAAGGGCTGTTGGAAACCTATTCCTCTTCAGAGGACACCAGAGCTTAGAACTTTGGATTCAAAGCTCTCCATTTCCTACAAATATTTTTTTTCACTGTTCCAAATACGGAAGAAGCTCTGAATAGCAAAAGTGCTGTGCTTTTTAAAAACCTGCTGGACAACTTTTCATCTCTAGCAGTACTGAAGTTTTGCCATACCAGACTGTGTGTGACAAACTGCAAAACATATGCATAAAAAAATCGAGACTCTTCTAATTGTGCCAATCCATGGCTCAAAACTTACTTCTGGAGCCACACAGCTGTTGAAATCAGTCATATTTACAATTTTTACAAATGAGTTTATTTTAATAAAAACAAGTTACTCTGTGAGCCTGATCTCTAAACAGATTTATGTGGGCTGGCACAATCTGCTATGCTAAACATATATTCATATTGCTTGGGTCTGCAGGCAGTTTTTCTTTTCTTTTTTCTGTTTTTTTTTTTTTTTTTTTGAGGGTGATAACAGTCTTGCTTTGTACAAGGATACCAAATAACTAGCAGCAATTCAGCCAAGGACACTGTTCTAAGCACTGTGCTATTGAAGTTGTTTTCCTGGACAGAATTGCCCTGTGGGCATGGCCCTAAATGGGAGGACTCTGGGCTGCTGGCACTGGGCAGTGAAGCGGGCAGACAGCTTATAGTGAGAAGGAGGTGACTCTATAAATTGGTGCTAAAGAAGATGAAGAGGAGGAGAAAAAGAAGGAAAAAAGGAAGGGAAGGAGGGAAAGAAGAAAGAGGGAAAATGGGGTGCCTGGGTGGCTCAGGGGGTTAAAGCCTCTGCCTTCAGCTCAGGTCATGATCTCAGGGTCCTGGTATCAAGCCCCACATTGGGCTCTCTGCTCAGCAGGGAGCCTGCTTCCCCCTCTCTCTCTGCCTGCCTCTCTGCCTACTTGTGATCTCTCTCTGTCAAATAAACAAAAGCTTAAAAAAAATAAAAGAGGGAAAAGGCAGAGAGAGAGGGTGAGATTTATATTCATCAGTCCATACCCTTAAAAGGGATCTCTTTTTGTATTCCAACTTGATCTTTTCTCCCCTCTCGCCTTGATTGATGTTTTTATACTCATGTTTTTCACTTGGTTACTCGACTGAAGCCTCCTTGAATACAGAAATATTGCCTGAATCAGCTTTGCATCTCCCACAGTGCCTGGAGAACGCTGGTGCTCAAAAACCTGGCTGTTAAGTGTATGAACAAAAGAATGAATTTCTGTATCTGAAGTATTTCCTCAGAAAGAGTCCTAAGCAGTGTTTCAGTGGGCACAGTACTGCCCCCTAGGGGGCGTCCTGAAATTTGGTAGGGGCAGTTTTTGTTCCGTAGTTCTCTTATTGGGGCCAGAGTATTTACATAGTAAAAAACGTATTTTATTGTTTTTAATTGATATTAGTATTTAGAATAAACGACTTTCTCTTTTTCCACCTTTATAACATTACACTGGCTTATCGAACTTATTTGCGTAGTTTACATTATCTGTGAATTTAATTCCAGAAGAGTAAAATGGTGTTACATTAGCGTTGTAAATACGGGATGTTGAGTACGGTAGGGTTGAGTACCTCTGTTTACAGGATCATTAAACTTGGCTTGCTTCTGCTTCCCCAAGTTCTAGGATTCTAAGATGAAACATACAAATAAAGGAGCTGGTGTACATGGAGTTCAAAAATCAGGCTTTCACATTAAGCAACTGCACGTTTTAGGATTAATGTGGCTCAGCTTTGCCGTCAAAGCACAGAGGGTCCAGCGTGCAGGCCCATGAATCTGTGCAGAGTAGTTTGGAGGGTGAGACGTTTCCCTTCGCTTTGGTTTGCACGTTTCATAATTTTCAAAGTGATGGGAGGGTGAGGAGCGAGGGTGACGCCGTTCCGTTTTCCCCAAAGCCTCAGTCCTTGGCGGGCCCCCTCTGCGGGACTAGTTCCCATGGAAGCTGTCCGAATTTGAAGACCACGGCTTGAAAAGAAAGCCCTTCAGCAGAGTGGTTCGCGAGGGAAAAGGAGGGCTTTCGGGGAGCAAAGGGTGGCTCCGTCTTCAACGGCGGCTCGACATGGGGCTGAACTGAACTTTCGATGTCAGCGGGTGGAGCTGCGGTTTGTGGTGGTGTAGAGACCCGAAGGCGAGAAGAGGCGGGGCGGCGATTGACAGCAGGTGGGGCTTCGGGCTGGAATCCCGACCGGCCTGGAGAGGCGGGGCTTCTTTTGACAGTAGGCGGGGATTCCGACGAAGGGGCGGGGCTTGGGTGGACTGCCACCAGGAGATGGGGCTTACGATGACGAGGGGAGTTTTTTGCGATCCAGTGGTGACATTAGCAAGGCGGAGCGCCCAGAGGGCGGGGCCACAAGTGACAGAAGGCGGGGACTGACCTGAGAAAAGACAAGGTTTCTCTTGATAACGGGTGGAGCTGCCGCCGGCAACGGGCGGGGCCGCTTCGAGACCTGGAGAAGGCGGGGCTTCTGCTGCAGAGGGCGGGGCTACCGCAGGCAGGGGCGGGGCTTCTGATGACAGAGGGGCGGGGCTGCTCCCTACCTCCCCGCGGGCCAATCCAGAGGGTAGAGGCCCGGGTCGAACCCCGAGGGAGCAGCGGGGTCCGGGAGTGGAGAGCCGGGCGCGGAGCGGGGTGGGGGCGCGCGGACGGCGCGCGCGCGGGAGGGCCCCGCCTCGGCCGGCTCCTTCCCTCCCTCCCCGCCCCCGGTCGGCCGCTGGGGCGCGCGCCTCGCCTCGCACCCCCACCCCCGACCCTCCACGCTCCGCGGGGCCCGCCGGGCTGCCGAGGCCGTGTGCCGGCCCGCCGAGCGGTTCCGGGTGTAGGGTTCACAGGTCAGAGTTGACTCCCTGAAAAGTGCAGCCGGTTTGAAATGCAAGATGGCGGCGGCGGGGCGCTGAGAGGCGCGGCGGCCCCTGCAGGTAGCGGCGCGAGCCGGCTCCGGGACGAGTGGGCCGGGACGCCCGGGGACTGCGGGGGGGAACCGGCAGCGCTGAGCCCGCGAGCGGCGCGGCGGCCGGGGAAGGCGAGCGGCTCGCGGGCCGGAGGAGGGCGGCCCCAGGGCAGAGACCCCGGGGGCTCCGCGCGCCGGCGGCAGCGGGTGGCGAGGCGGACGCGGCGCGGGGTGTCCGAAGGGGGAGGGACCCGGCCTGCTTGCACCGGGGAGTCGCCACCAAGGGACGACCCCTGAGGCTCCTTCGCGCTTTCGGGGTGTCTGCGGCGGTGGAAAGAGCTGGGGTGGACTCCGCGAGGGAAGAATCTCAGCCCGGGTCCTTAGGAGAGCACTGAGCAACTTGGGACCGTCGAGGGGAGTGAAGACGGGGCCTCCGGGGGCTGTGGGGGGGGCGCCGTAGGGACGGGGGAGCCCCGCGATGTTGAGGGTCCTAGAGGAGGTCGGAAGGCCTGCCCTGAGGGGGCGCGTGGCCTCGTTGGGACTGCCTCCCAGAGAGTAAGGAGACATCCTCTTGCTAGAGCTGGACGCAATGGCATTGGGGATGGAGCCCCGGGAAACCTTTCGGGGGCTGTACCCCACTTCAGAGAAGGCTAGGCACCCATTTCGGGGCCAGGCCGTTGCCCCACTTTGGGGCAAGACTCAGAATTGAGTCCTTGAGAACTGTATTCCGTTTTGAGGAAGACAGGGACTTAGAAGTTAATTAAAGAGAATGGAAACGTTATCCGTCCCTTTCAGAAGAGAGACAAGGGAGGCCGACCAGGGACTCCTCCGAGTCTGGGGCCTAACGGGAGCAATCTCCTAATCTTGGCGGGGAATGGAGGGCTGGGAAGGAGGTGTGACGGCCGAGGGAGCGGGGTCTAATGGTAGGGAAGAAGCGCCCTGGAGGATGCCCTTTCCCTGTGGATTTACGCCGAAGTTCTAGGTAAAGGGACTTGAAATTCTTTGTTTCGTGCCTCTGCCTCCACCTCTCCCCTCTGTAGGTAACCGTAAGGAAAGAGCAAAACCCCAGAGAAAGAGAAGGTTCCCTTGATATCCTTAGTTTAGGTTAACGAAGCAGCAAGCTCTGGCCAGGCTTCAATGAGAGAGACTCAGGGCAGGGGAAGTAGGAAGCGGAGAAAGCGGAGAAAGATCCTCCTGGATCGAGGAGGAATCCAGGCTAGAGATGGGGCAGAGTGGGAATTCCACAGCGCTCTTCTGTCATCACTCCCCGGAGCTGAGGAAAAGCATGAGAAGGAGCTAATCTTTGGGGAAGGGAGGGCAGATGTTTAAAAAAAAAAAAAAAAAAGGCTGATAGTTTGTAATGTGACTAGGTTGGATTCCACGGAACTTGAAAAAGCAATTCCCTTGGAGGTTAAGAGGATAACGGAAAAGGGGGGAATCACAGGATTGGGAGATGCAGGGTTCACAGGGAGGAAGAAGCAGCTTTCCCTCCAGGAAGAGTGCCTATTTGTGGGTTTGGAGTGTATGTGTGTACCTACCTACATAAGGGCACCTTTGGATTCGTTGGTATTGGTCACTGTATCTCAGTCTTTGTCTGAAAGCTTTAACTTGTGTTTTATGGTGTTACATGAATTATCTTTGTTTCTGAAAAATTATCCAAAAAAAGTCGTTTGTTTTTATTCCATCAGTGAGGATGAATGGGATTTGGTTTTAACAGAGATATTGGCCTTAGTATATCCACAGATTTTAAACAATTTCTTAAGTAACAATTCTGACTCTTCATTTCAAGCAAAAGAAATGTGGGTGCTGCCAAAGACAATAATGCGTAACAGGATGTAAAAGGGCCCTCATGAATATTTTTTCCTCTTAATCTATCTCTCCTTACTCTAAGCATTCTAGGGCAAAGCTGACTAATCTTTATGCAAAATAAAATGTAAAGTCTTGGGTTCTTTCAATATAGAAATGATAGCATTTCACTTATCAGTGAATCTTTTTGTAAAGTACCTCTTCACATGCTTTATTTAATGATCAGGATTAAAATGAGGGAAAAAAAAGAAAGTAAGACTTGGGTACCTGATGACAGCTATGATTCATACAGATTTCTTGAACCATTCTAGTATTTTTAAAAGAGCTCTAATGCCTTTCATGGAAATGTCTTCTCAAACACATTTCAAGTATAAACTAGTCGAGGGCCGCACATTTGGAGTATTATTATACATGTGAGCTATTCTTTAGTTTCCCCAAAGTGCATGTAGCTCTAGTTTTGTATTCAATTCTGAACAGATTAGGCTGGATGAACCAGAGTGGCACTGATGCCAGATGGTTTGAAAATATGCTAAGGCTGAAAACATAAATGTGCTTGTGCTGTGCTTGTACTCATTAATAGTAGATGTCTTTCCCTTATAGCGAGCTTATTATTTCACTGGATTTGGAGGACAGTTTGTGAATGATGTAGCAATTATTTCACCTTTGGTGATACTTGTAAGGTTTTTTTTTTTCAATAATTGTGACTAAAGTTTTACAGTTATTTTATTAGTGAACCAGTAGCATAGGTAAGGTGGTTCATGTTGGAGATTTTCCCCCTTTTGTATTATATTTTACATTAAGATGGAAAGGTGAATAAGAGACTCCTAAACTCACGAAACAAACTAAGGGTTGCTGGGAGGTAGGGGGGGATAGGGATATGGACATTGGGGAGGGTATGTGCTATGGCAAATGCTATGAAATGTGTAAGCCTGATGATTCACAGACCTGTACCCTGGGGTAAATAATACATTATATGTTTTTGTTTAATATTATTTATTTATTTATTAGAGAGAGAGAGACTGAGAATGAGAGGGGAGAAGGTCAGAGGGAGAAGCAGACTTCCCGCAGAGCCGGGAGTCCGATACGGGACTCGATCCCGGGACTCCGGGATCATGACCCGAGCCGAAGGCAGTCGCCCAACCAACTGAGCCACCCAGGCGCCCCTATTATATGTTAATAAAAAAAATAAAAAAAAAAGATGGAAAGGTGATATTATAATGTATTTATATTTTCTTTCTTAAAATGTTAATTGGGCACAAAAATGGGTTACTTGGGACTTTAATTTGCTGTAAGTCATGGCTTTATATTTAAACGGAAATACTGTTAAAATTACTAAAATGATTACAAATGTAACTGAGAAAATAACCTTTTTATGTACATTGCATCATTGTGGATTTGGGCTCAAGAGACTCTACTTATTTAAATATTAGCAGTGTTAAAACTTCAGTACTGAAGCTAGGTTTTAATCTAATATCATATTCATTAATTTAGGGAGGTGTTTGGAAATATCTATTGCACTGTAGCCAGTATAACACATTCACTTTTACTTCTAAATTTCTTCTAACTTAAAATCTTTCTAAATCATCCTATGTAATCTCAAAAGTAATTTAAATTACATTTAACTGAAGGGGGGGAAAACCCATGATGCTATCCTTTGAATAATAGCCAATGTTTCCGTAATATTACTGATCTTATATTATATCCTTGTGGCTCTGATATATTTGTGGTTGTAAGTAACCAAATTTGAATGGCTGAAGCTGCTGATTTAGATTACTGATCAGGATATACATTTGAGTTTACATGTTGGAGATCTGTATCCATATACTTAATTTTTTAAAAAAATATTTTATTTATTTATTAGGAAAGAGAGAGAGTGAGAGAGAGCATGAGAAGGCAGAAGGTCAGAGTGAGAAGCGGACTCCCCGTGGAGCTGGGAGCCTGATGTGGGACTCGATCTTGAGACTCTGGGATCATGACCTGACCTGAAGGCAATTGCTTAACCGACTGAGCCACCCAGGCGCCCATATAGTTCATTTTTAAAGTAAATATTTATGTAAATGTTTATGTAGTTGCCAGGTTTTGACCTTAAAGGACACTTAATCTTTGCAGTTTATACAATCAATATTCTACGATGTATTCAAGAGGTAGTAAGATGGTCTTTTATACCTTTGATCTAAAAGAAAATATGATGATATACTTTGGAAAAGAAGTTTTTATGAGCAGGTTAAGAATGACATTTATTCAAGACAGTCAACATTTTTTACTTTTTTTTTTTTAAGTAGGCTCCACACTGGGTGTGGAGCCCAACATGGGGCTTAAAGTCACAACCCAAGATCAAGACCTGAGCCAAGACCCAAGAGTCTGTCTCGCTCAACCAACTGAGCCACCCAGGCACCCAACGTAGTCAAAATTTTTATGCAGGATTTTTGTTTTCAGTTTTTTAGATTTAGATTTTTAAAAAATCTAAAGCCTATCTAAAAAATCTCAAAGCCTATCTAAAAAATCAAAACATCAAAGTAGTTTACATATACATATTATTTTAAATTAAAGAATTTTGTCATTAAATTTTAGTGATTTCATATTTCCCATAGAATTTCTGACTCCTTTCCCCCTTCCTGAAGGTCTTTCTTTCTCTTTTTTTGGTTATTGTGAGGAATGAAAGGAGAAAGAAAGATTTTGATATTTCTAAGCACTTCACTCATAACTGTGTTTTTCTTCTATGCTAAGTCTATTCCTTTTTACCTTCAAATATTGTCAAAAAGAAGTTTGTTTAAAACTTTGATGGGCAGGGGCGCCTGGGTGTCTCAGTTGGTTAAGCGGCTGCCTTTGGCTCAGGAGTGAGCCCCACATGGGGCTCCCTGCTCAGTGGGGAGCCTGCTTCTCCCTCTCCTACTCCCCTAGCTTGTGTTCCCTCTCTCGCTGTCTCTCTCTGTCAAATAAATAAATAAAATCTTAAAAAAACCCCAAAACTTTGCTGGGCATGGACTGTATTTGAAAGTGGGCATGGTGAGGAGAGAATAATTTCTCTTTATGACTACAATAAGATGATTTATGTCAGAGCTTTGTTAGTTCTATGAAACACCTTTACAAATGTGTCATACATTAATGATTCTCCTTGAAGCTAAGGTCAGAGGAAGTATGTGTATATTGGGGTGGGGGTACAAATTATGATTGATTAATGTCTACCTGTTAAGGCCAACTTGTTCTAGCATTGCTTAATATGCTCAAAGGTATAAAATGGAAAATAAAATTGATTGATTGTTACCCAGAGTTTTAAAATATTTTATAATGTCTTAACAGTTAGCAAAGTTTATGTGAAGACTCCCTTCATTGTATAACTTAAACACCTTAAATAAAAGTCAGAAAAATCTAACTGTGGACTAAGTGCCAGAAAATATTCCAAACACTTTACATGTGTTATTTTAAACACATAGTGATAGGACCCCATCTTAGATGAGGGTGCGATGACATAGACAGGCTAAGTCATTTCTCAAAGACCACAGAGCTAGTAAGTGACAGAGCTGAGATTTGAACCCATGCAGTCTGGTTTCAAAGCCCAAGCTCTCCATCTTTATTTACAGCCCATCTTCTGAGAAACAACTCATCTGCTTTATTATATAATGTATATAGCTGAGATGACTTCTTTAATTTTTGAAGTTCATTCTAATCTTAAAATTTAAAAAGATACTTTGAGTTAGAAGAATTTTAAAATAATGCCAGTATCAGGAACTGAAATAACATTAGGCAAGTATGCTTTCCATCCAGAAGTATCAAGGAGCTCATTTGTTGCTCCTCTAGTTGCCTTGTGCCCTTACTTGTCTCAGCAGCTCTTCTCAAGAGACTCTCATTCGGTAAAACATCTTGCAATTACTGTGTGATTCAAGAATGGATTCAAATAGGTTACCAATTTCCTATAGTATTAATAATTCATTTTGGAAAATAACTTCCCCTCTTTGGCAGCTGTTTCCTATCTTCTCTTCTAGTCCACATCCTGTAGATGGATAGCAAAGGAGTTTCCAAACAAGGAGATACCAGGAAATGAAACTGTAGAATCCCAGGCTGCAGATAGCAGGATGCTCCGCTGAGCCGACCGGGAAAATGCTCTTTTCCTTTTCATGAAAATAGTGTAGCTATTCAGCCTGAGCTTTAACTTAAGCTAGAAGTATTTTACTAAAGGGTTGAGTATATACATTATTTCTTAAGAGCCTCTTCATGAACGTGTATATAATAACGAATCAAAGGATAAGGTATTTGGAAGAAATCATCTTCCTTAATATTTATTCACTTGGTTTACAGTTTCAGTACTTAAAGAACAACAGCTAAAAAACTTCAACCCTTCAAAAGCACTATTTACTGTTATTTATTAAGAGAAGCCATTATAGTTTTCATTAAATTTTCCTGATTGGTTTAAGTATTCTGAATAATATGCCACAACATTTTTGGACACATATCTCAATTTTTGGAGAAGGATTTTCGTTTGTACAACCTATGCTTCACAACACACTGACTGAAAAGCCATTTGGTAGTAGCTTTCTTGCAAAAATGAAATAAACACAGGTCATTCTATTAGATACCACATGCTTTGGGGTAGAGTACCACCAGTTAATATTTAAGTTGTTGTCTTGGCTTGTTGTCAGCATTAATAATCCACTCCATTCCAATTAATGCATTGTAAATTAGGATTCAGATATCAGTGAGTTTATGTGTAAACATAGGAACATACACCTCCTCCCACCTCTTAGTTTAACTAAATTATCTTTCATAACTTTTGTGTACTTAATATTTTACAATTCCCTGTTTCATCATCTCAGCTTTTATACTACAGCTGCATGTATTCACATTTTGAAAGTTTTTATTGAAAATAATACAATAGTGAAAATAGGATTTGGTTGTTTTATATAATATAAATAGAATTTTTAAGAGTATTTTAAATTTTGAATTTCTTATTAATATTGGGTTAGGCGTTTAAATGGTTCTTTTACAATTTCTATGAGGAAATTAAATTTTTTTCAAAATTACATTTACTTTTAAAAAGCCAAGGCATAAACTTTAAAGTCCTAAGACTGAATTATATTCAGAATATTAAAGCGATATTTTCTTTTTGTAGGATATGGCAGATAGGTACTTCAGACCTGTTGGTAATGATGGCCTGAGCTAAACATCTAATTTGAAGGGACAGCCTCCATGTCAAAGAACAGAATGCTGAAGAAGCTATGGCAAGTATGTGTTTCATAGGGTATGGTGAAACTCAGATTCTGAATATTCTCACTTTTGATCCCATGATACTATATTTGGCTAACATCTTAAAAGCATTTCTTAAAAAAGCAGCACTTAGTCTTGATGCTTTGTTAAGAAATATACTTTTAAACTTTAAAAATATAGTATTGGCTGCTTTAATGTCAAAGGAAACAGCATCACACTTCATGATAAATATGTGGGTATATTAATAAGCAATTTTTCAATTAATATTTGCCGAAATACACAGTGTGTCTGGCACCATACTGGTGCTGTGATAACCGTGGTAAATAAGACAAATGAAAGTCATGAAGGCAGAGAACTTTTGTGGGGTAATTGATCTAGAAATTTTACTGTTTTTTTTTTTTTTACCTGTATCCAGAAAAATTCTTCAAGTCTTAAAAGAACAATTTCTGAAAATATATTTCCAATATACAGTTTACTAATAATAGTTATAATTCTAAAAATTAGGATATTGATGATTATGTACTTTGTTTTAGGCTAAGCATATAATTATTTTTATATATAGTTAACTGACATCAATTGCCTTTTATAAGAAGCATTAGATCACATAATGTAGTGTTGAAATAGTTACACTTTAGTCCGATTGTTATTTTATTTGTTTTTATTTACCTCTTTGTCAGAGAGAGGGAGAGCACAAGCAGGAGCGGCAGGCACAGCAGGCACAGCAGGCAGAGGGAGAAGGAGGCTCCCCGCTAAGTAAGGAGCCCAATGTGAGAGTTGATCCCAGGACTCTGGGATCATGACCTGAGCCAAAGGCAGACCAAGTTTAACCGACTGAGCCACCCAGGCGTCCCTAGTCCAATTGTTATTTTAGACAATTCCAGAACATACTAGGAAAGATTTTTTTTTAAAGATTTATTTATGGGGGCGCTTGGGTGGCTTAATGGGTTGGGGCCTCTGCCTTCAACTCAGGTCATGATCTCAGGGTTCTGGGATCCAGCCCCACATGGGGCTCTCTGCTCAGCAGAGAGCCTGCTTCTCCCTCTCTCTCTGCCTGCCTCTCTGCCTACTTGTGATCTCTCTCTCTGTCAAATAAATAAAATCTTAAAAAAAAAATTTATGTATTTTTGAGAGAAAGAGAAAGAACTCTGATGCATGTGTACACACAAGTTGGGGGGGATGGAGCAGAGGGAAAGAATCTTCAAGCAGACTCCCAGCTGAGTGTGGAGCCCAAATTGGGGCTTGATCCCACCACTCCGAGATCATGCCCTGAGCCAAAACCAAGAGTTGGACGCTTAACGGACTGAGCTACGGAGGAGACCCAGATTCCATAGCTATTAATGTGGTGGTTCAACTTTCATTTTTAAAAAAATTGTTAGAGTCCTGGGGCGCCTGGGTGGCTCGGTGGGTTGGAGCCCCTGCCTTCCGCTCAGGTCATGGTCTCGGGGTCCTGGGATCGGACCCTGCGCCAGGCTCTCTGCTCAGCGGGGGGCCTGCTTCCTACTCTCTCTCTGCCCGCCTCTCTGCCTACTTGTGGTCTCTCTCTCTGTCAAGTAAGTAGATAAAATCTTTAAAAAAAAATTGTTAGAGTCCTTACAAGCTGACATTACCAATACTCATTATCTTTCAAAGTATTTTTTATAATTGAATGATTATATCTTGAGTGAAACATGTAACAGTTATTTTATAAATAGGGAAGGTAAACAGACAGATGAATGGTTTTTCAGGCTCTCGATAATCTCACTTATAATCAAGAATAGCATTCTTGTGTTAGACTGTCTGTGAAAGATTTAACATACCTCCTTGAGAAAAGTAGGGGAAAACTATTTCCAGCAAAAAATTACTTTGTATTGGGGCGCCTGGGTGGCTGAGTGGGTTAAAGCTTCTGCCTTCGGCTCAAGTCATGATCTCAGGGTCCTGGGATGGAGCCCCATATCAGGCTCTCTGCTCTGCAGGGAGCCTGCTTCCCCCTCTCTCTCTGCCTGCCTCTCTGCCTACTTGTGATCTCTCTCTTTGTCAAATAAATAAATAAAATCTTTAAAAAAATTACTTTGTGGTAAAACTACAAACTTTAATAACAAAGATAGGAGATTTCATTATAGTACTTATTTATGTATCACTCTCAATATTTACATGCCTACTTACATGCCAGCTGTAGTCAGAAAAACAGGATGTTAGTGTTGTAGAGACCCTTCAAAAAGACATTTCACTCCTCGAATCTGGGGTCAGTGCTTGTCAGAAGAAATGCAACTTGGTTTCTTCTTTCAATCTTTAGCAGTATTAAGGTTGACTTTTTCAGGTGGAAAAAAATAGGTAGAGAGGATAGAATTTCTCATCTTCTGAAATTAGATGATTTTTGTCCACAGTTTCTTCGATGCTTTTATTTTTATCACATTTACTCCTGTATAGGTACACCTTCAGACTCAAATTTTGATTGTCTTGAGATCATTTTGGCAGTTTTCTTGAGATTTATCTCTTAGGTCATGGTTCTAGGCTACATAATTCTTAAAAACATTTGCTGTGGGTACAAATTTAGGTTGTCAAATTTCTCATTTAATTTTAGGAACTTAACCATTGTTTCTAAGTATTTTTACATTTTGGCTTTGAAAAAGGTCTCTGTGTGGTTTTGCTTTTTTTAATTAAGAAAGTGTCTTCTTAGACACTTTTTTCTTTAACATGATGGATATTCTTTATTTTAATTTGACCCTGTTATTCTTTATTTCTCTTATAATTTCATCGTTCTGTGATTTTGGTGGATTTGTAACTTTTAGTTTGAATACCAATATGTGAAAATAAGTATTTTCAGTTGGCTAAATAGAACTCTGACTCAGAGAATAAGAAGTGAAACTAAATAGAACACAAAATTCTAAGTATTCTCAGTATAGGTATGAATACATATCCCAAAGGATTCTCAGTTTGTTTTAGCTACCCTGAGAAGAGTTTTTAGCTAGTACCAACTCAAAACTAACATAATCCTTGAATATTATAGTTATTTTATGTGTTCATATTTGACTAAGAATTGGTATGAAAGTTCTTTTTATTCACATAAAATCTTACCAATATAATATGCTTTTGTGGCTAACGAGGCAAATTGTTGTCTGTTAAGCATTTAATTAGAAGTATAAGACAGCCAAAAAAACAAGCATAGGAACTCAGTATAGTTATGGCTCTGCTTAACTATAAAAAGTTTTTGACTTTGTAGCCCTAAGCATAGAATTTGAAACAATGTACTATTTATAGTGTATTACATTGAGAACTTATTTTTTAATCTTTTAAAAATGTAGAACAGCATTAGAGTATAGTTTTCTCAAGGAACAGAAAAATTATTCTAAGTTGAGATTTACATTTCCTGTTTTTACAAGAAGGCTTTTCTCCTGAATTTCACTGCAGGACTAATTCTGTGAATGAATTTATCTCTCTTGTTTCATTCTTAAACAGTCCGCAAGTTTAGACATAAATTTGTTACTACATGCTACTCATACACAAAGCTGATTTGTTACAACAGAATTATAGATGTTGGTAAATATTTGTTGAATATTCATTGCTTTATTTTAATAAATAAAATGTTCTGTATAAGAGTATGTTTTGATATTCTAATGACTAAGATAATTTTATTAGTAAGGATTTTACCATTGGAAGTAATCTATTATAAAGTAAACACAGTTGTTCTTTATAACTCCTCTATAAATGAGTGTTTAATGAAGTAAAATGTTATAATACACAATTTTAAAGGTTTTGTCTCCTTCCCCCCGCCCCCCGCAAGTATTAATGAGGCCTTGATAGGCAATGTGTTGGGCCCTGGGGATATATAGTAGAGAGCTAAGTAGACATTCTTTCTGACCATGTAGGAACTGCTGTTAGAATTGTCCCCAATTTTTATGCTGTGATAAAATGAGTTTTGCTCTCGTTAAATGCTTTTCTGTAGGGAAACTTTGTTGTAATTATTTTGATGAATTAAGAATCATGAATTGTTTAAGGAGTATCCTACTCTCAGGAGAAGAGCCAGGATGTAGAGAGAACCATGGAAATTGGCTTGACCTAGATCCATACGATGCAGATTCTGAGTATTCCTGAGGGTTCGTAGAACTAGTTTGACTTCTCAGACCGCAGAGCGGCTCCCAAAATGTGTGGAATACACTTGAATGTTATATGTACTCAGGGATTTCTGCTTCCCCTGAAAAAAAAAAAAAAACCTTTATGTAGCACATGTTTTTGCCTTAAAAATAGAAAGTAAATGTTTCTAGCTCCAAATGACCATCAGAATATTCTAGTCTATTTGCAGTGTTAAGGCCTTGAAATTGTTTGTTTTATTTTATAATAAAGCAATATTATAATAATATTAAAGAAAACTTATAAATAGCACTCATAAAAATTTCACCCATAATCTCATGTGAAAATTTCATTTCTTTATATTCTCATCTAGTTTTTTCCATATGCCTACATATTTTCCCATAGTTATTTTATAATTAATATGTGAATTTTGTTCTGATTTTTTTTAAAGATTTTATTTATTTATTTGAGATAGAGACAGTGAGAGAGAGCATGAGAGGGGAAAAGGTCAGAGGGAGAAGCAGACTCCCTGTGGAGCTGGGAGCCCGATGTGGGACTTGATCCCAGGACTCCGGGATCATGACCTGAGCCGAAGGCAGTTGCCCAACCAACTGAGCCACCCAGGCACCCTCTGATTTTTTTTAATTTAATGGTAAATGGATATTTTTTCATATTCCTACACTTGATCTTAGCCAAAAGGCTGAGAATTGATTTTTTTCATATTCCTTAATTACTCTTGATACCATTTTTTAATGATCATATAACAGTTAGTTGATCAGGTTGGGTTTTTTTGTTTTGTTTTATTTTGTTTTTACCATTTTTCTACTGAAAAGTTAACTGAAAATAGCTTTCAAATATAATTATACTTATGGTGCTGGATGCATTTAGAGCATAATTTTTGTCTTATTGGTAGTCTTCACTTTGTGTTTTAATTGCAAAGCCACCTACCTAGCTAGCTACTCAGTTTTGCAACTGAACTCTACCCCCTTTTTATAGGTAAATAGTGCCAGGTTCCCCAAATTGATTTTGAGCTCTGTTTTTAGTTGACCTTCAAGTAGAGGATGAGATGCCTGTCAACTAATAGCAATTTCTGTATGGCAATTTTCCTATTTCAGCCCCATTGCACTTTAATGATAAAAGGAGATAAATTGGATCCACACCAAAGACGTTCTTTTCCTTTTTACCCTTTCTGCCTTTTCAATTTGTGTGCTTTGTCAGCTGTTTAAGTTGCGTGCACGCACGTGCGTGTGCGCGCGCACACATGCACGCACGAGGGAATAATACTAAATAAGTGGTATTTCTTCATCTCCCAAAAGAATTTTTCAGAGACTAGAAAATAACATTAATTAGGCATCTCCTGTGTATCACAGTGTGTGAATCATTTTCATTTGATCAGCCTCTGAGGTGGATAGTACCCTTCTTATTTTCTCCCAGGCAGCCTTTTCTGCTTCCTTTCTAGAAGCCTCCTGCAGTGTGCTCATAGAGTTTCTGATACTTCCTCTCTCACTGCATTGATCACAGTTATTTTAAGTGATTATTTACTGCCTGTTTTTCTTGTTCAACTGCTAGTAGCTGACAGACCTGAAGCAATCTGTCGCAGTCATCGCCTTACAGTAGTGCCCAACACAGTGCCTGGCCTGTGGTTGACATTCCACAAGTAGTTGTGTAAACTTGTTAAATTGAAGAATGCTGGTTTTATAGGTGAGAAAACTGAGGTCGATACTGAGTAACTTTTACAGTCACTGAACCACTGAGTGACAGAGGAGACTCCAGAACCTGTGGTTTGATCCTATATCACAGCGCCTCTGTGAATGTGTTCCTCAGGGTCTGGGTTTCTTCTGCCATAAAAATGGAGTGTTGGTAACGGGGTTCCCTGCTTCCCCCCAAATCATAACTTTATATAATCAGGACCCTGAAGATGCTTTTGTTTGCGCTTTGGTCTGTTTTTGAGCTATAGATACATTATAGTAGAACTGAGCTACTGGCCCAAATCTTGAGGTTGTTTTGGGAATTCTCAGTCCCCCTTTATAAATATGTTAAACAATATAGTGACTCTGGTTTTATTATGTAAATGTAAACAGTTTCAGGAGTAAAGTGGAAAGAGCATTTCTTGTGTATTTGGGTATAGAAGTAATCTGAACTTGAGGCTGTCTTTAATACCAAGATAATCAGATTTGAGTCTTTTGCATTACTGAAGACTTTTTTAAAAAAAGTTTCTCTTTTAAGCAGCTTGTTTAAGTTTATATGGCCAAAACCAGTGCTTTCAAAGGAAAGCACACAATGGTGCATATACATCATTAGATTGTAAAATAAGCTTATGAATATTTTATAATTTTTATGACTTCAGCAAAAAATATTTAAGCTCTTCAAATTTGTTTATATCTGCATAAATTCTTATGAATTGACCTTTCCAAGCTAGTAAGCTATAAGGAAGAGAAATAAAAATAATAATTTAGCAAATTCCTATTTGTAAGCAAGATAAAATGAAAAGCAAGCAGTTTAACGTAAGACCCAGAGAGCCAGAACAATAAAGGGATCTTAGCTCCTCAAGTTTCTCTTGTGTATCTCTTATTAGTACTGGCTACTCTGTTCTACCCCCGGGTGTCCAAGCCCTGCCTTCTACAGTGAAACAACCTGAAGGACACATTAAATTCAGTTTAGATGAGTTTTCAAATGTCATGGCTCTGTAGTGGTAAACTGAGAAGGATTTTTGGTGACACTGATACATTGTCTTGAAAGTAGTTTTTAAGGCACAGGCTTTCAGACACATCTCAGAACCCTTCAGAGGTAGAAGGAGGGTTTGTAGGATCCATGGGATGGGATCAGGAAGTAGTTTAGCCTCTCTGCTTCTCCAAACAGACAGCTGTTCTTTTATCTGTTTTGCTCCAAGGCTTCTCGTAGAATTTTGTTTGAAGAAGGGGCTCCACTGCTTATAACAAAAAGTTTTGAAAACCATCACTAAGGAAAGGTAGTCTCAGGGAAAAAAAAAAAAACCTTTTACCTTTGATTTCTAACTATAGTATACTTCCAATTAAATATAATCTGAGATTCTAGGAGAATAACAGTTACAAAATAGCTTACTCCCCTGCCTTTCAACAATTCTCCTTCACTGCCAAAAATGTGGGTGCTGATCATTTGTTACTCTTCCTTACTTCAAGCTATTTGAGGAATTCCCTATTTCTAATAACAAAAAAATGATCCAACAGCTATACTAGCGCTTGAACAAAATAGTTAAAATCCTACTGAATTGAAGAGGAGAGATGGCATTAACTTAGTGTATAATATTCAGTTAAGAAATAGTTCTAAGGGGCACCTGGGTGGCTCAGTGGGTTAAAGCCTCTGCCTTTGGCTCAGGTCATGATCTCAGGGTCCTGGGATTGAGCCCCACATCAGTCTCTCTGCTCAGCAGGGAGCCTGCTTCCTCCTCTCTGCCTGCTTCTCTGCCTACTTGTGATCTCTCTCTCTGTCAAATAAATAAATAAAATCTTAAAAAAAAAGAGAGAAAAAGCAATAGTTCTAAATATCAGTGATTTCTTCATATTCCCTTAGAAATCAAAGGCTTCTTCTGGGGGCGGGGTGGAAAATGACACCTTTGAGAATAGGAATTCTTTGAAAATAGAATACTCTTATTACTAAGCTGATGCATTTTACTTTATAATATGGGAAATTAGGGAATAGGGGACATTTAGGCCAACCTCCCATCTCTTGCTTGGATCCATCAAATGGATATATAGTATATATTTGGGGGCGCCTGGGTGGCTCAGTGGGTTAAAGCCTCTGCTTTCAGCGCAGGTCATGATCTCAGGGTCCTGGGATCGAGCCCCGCATCGGGCTCTCGGCTCAGCAGGGAGCCTGCTTCCCCCTCTCTCTCTGCCTCTCTGCCTGCTTGTGATCTCTCCGTCAAATACATAAAATTAAAAAAAAAGGGGGGGGGAGATATATAGTATATATTTGAATAATCCCAGTGAGGAGGATCTTACCCCTTTCAAAGCCCGAGCACTCTCTCTTTGGACAGTTGTGTTCCCTAAAAATGTTTCTCCTTTTTGTAAGTCAGTACATCTCCCCATATAGACCGGGTTTTGCTTTATAATCTTCGAAGTAAGCTTTTTCTCCTCAGTTCAGCTAGGACAAGAATTATCCAAATAAATGAAACTAGTTCTAATATGTGATAGAGAATAAACCACTTAACTCATTTTATTCATTTTCCTTTGGTCAATACCTTTCATTGATATAGCATTAAAATTTTAAGTATTCGGGTGCAAAATTATTAAAATGTGTGTATATGAGCATAATTCCCTTTCTCTTGATAAGTCACAGTCATTCATGTGAATTTCAGCTACTGTTCTCTGTGGTGATGCTCTCAGGGCTTGTTGAGTTTCTTTATTTTAATTTTTTATTTAAAGAGTTAACATATATGGTAATATTAGTTTTGGGGATAGAATGTAGTGATTCATCACTTAAATACAACACCCAGTGTTCATCACAGCAAGTGCCCTCCTTAATCCCCATCATCCATTCAGCCCATCCCCCCCTACACCTCCCTCCATCAACACTCAGTTTGTTCTCTATTGTTAAGAGTTCTTACGGTTTGCTTCCCTCTCTTTTTTCCCCTTCCCCTATGTTTATCTGTTTTATTTCTTAAATTCCACATGAGTGAACACATATGGTATTGTCTTTCTCTGACTAACTTCTTTCGCTTAGCATAATACACTCCAGCTCCATCCACATTGCTGCAAATGGCAAGATTTCATTCTCTTTGACGGCTGAGTAATATTCCATTGTATATATACACCATATCTTCTTTATCCACTCACCAGTCGATGGACATTTGGGCTCTTTCCATAATTTGGCAGGGCATGTTGAGTTTCATAGGACTGTTTTCCTATTCATTCCAGTTCAAGTTAATAAATATTTAGTGAGTCCCTCATTCTAGGCTTTTTGTCTGCAGAGGGGATACGGAAATGAATCTCCCTTCATTCAGCCAAGATAGTTGAGCTAGAAGAGCATTAGACTGAAGATACAAAGGTCCTTGGAAGAATGGGACTCACCTATGGTAAGGAGACCAGGAGTATGGATAGGTTGTGCGACAGAAATGTAACACTCCTCTGCCACAACACAGTTAGTACTAGACTAAAAGACGAACCGAGGATGAGGAGATCGGATCCAAGTTAAAGGGAGAAGGTGATCTAGGGGGCAGACAAAGATCATCAGTGCATGAACAAACAAGGCTCCTGGCATAGGCAACAGCCTCCATTGTGGGACCTGGAACAACAGTTGTGTCTGCTGTGCCCAAAGCATAGGAAACAAGAGTCAGGAGAAAGATGGCAAGAAGTTGAGGCTGAGGGCAGGTGTGAAAAGAACTACTTATGGCTTGGGCGCCTGGGTGGCTCAGTTGGTTAAGCAACTGCCTTCGGCTCAGGTCATGATCCCGGAGTCCCGGGATCGAGTCCCATATCGGACTCCCCGCTCTGCGGGAAGTCTGCTTCTCCCTCTGACCTTCTTCCCTCTCATTCTCAGTCTCTCTCTCTCTCTCTCTCTCTCTAATAAATAAATAAATAAATAAATCTTAAAAAAAAAAAAAAAAAGAACTACTTGTGGCTTGAGGAGTTTGGGCTTCATTCTTCCAGCACTGGGGAAACTTTAAGTCAGGAGACTGTTATGATCAGATATGTTTTATAAATCCTGGTAACATTGTAAAGAATGATTAAGAATAATGTTTCTAAAACTTTGATCATTCATATCCATCTTTGCTGCTCCTGTTGTACTCGGCTATGCTACTAAAATGATAAAGCAGACCAGTAGGAAGAAGAGGGCAGAACTGATGGCTTGAATTTCTTAGACACTTAATGGCCATAGTCTCTGAGTACCTGTGACTGCTTTTTATAGTTTTAAATTTTCTCCCTTGTTAATAGATTATCATTTCACGTTGATAACAGTGTGCTTGCCAAAGCCGACTCTTTTCCCACTTCCATGTCAATATAGAGCTGGCTGAAAAATCCAAGTAAACAGGCCTGGGGGCTGACCATGAGTACAGTATGTGACCTTCAGTGATTTGGCTTGGAGACATGTATTTTGACCCTTAGAGGACTTTTTTCCTGGTTCTGATCTTACTCTAGATCTTTATAACTGAGCTATCCAACAACTTCAGGTAAGTAAAATATAACTGCAGTTTTTTTTTAAAGATCATAATCGTGCATTTAAAAACATTTTTAAATTTATTTTAATGTAGGTGTTTGGAGTTGTGCTTCAAGAATTTCAGCAGTTCAACAGTATTTTATCTGCCAAGAATAAGCTCTTTACTTGATTGCACCATGAAAAAGCTGCTAATGAAACTGTTGAACACAAAAATGGACTTGAAGAACCAAAAGCCAATTGTTTTCAAATGAAGAATATTGAACAGTTTTAAGCCTCAATGCTTTTTAATCACCACTGAGATTTTCCTCATAACACCAGAATGGCAAGCAGGCGAAAATCCACAACACCCTGCATGGTCCTTGCCAGTGAACAAGATCCAGACCTCGAGTTGATATCAGATCTGGATGAAGGTCCTCCTGTACTTACACCTGTAGAAAACACCAGAGCAGAGAGTATCTCAAGTGATGAAGAAGTTCATGAAGCTGTGGACTCTGACAATCAGCAAAATAAAAAAGTCGAAGGTGGCTATGAATGTAAATATTGTACTTTTCAAACCCCAGATCTAAATATGTTTACTTTTCATGTGGATTCAGAACATCCCAACGTAGTGCTCAATTCATCGTATGTTTGTGTCGAATGCAATTTTCTTACCAAAAGGTATGATGCACTTTCTGAGCATAATCTGAAATATCACCCAGGAGAAGAGAATTTTAAGTTGACTATGGTGAAACGAAATAACCAGACAATCTTTGAACAGACAATAAATGATCTGACTTTTGATGGCAGTTTTGTTAAAGAGGAGAATTCAGAGCAAGCTGAGTCTACAGAAGTTTCGTCTTCAGGAATATCTATCAGTAAAACTCCAATCATGAAAATGATGAAAAGTAAAGTGGAGAACAAACGGATTACAGTTCATCACAACTCAGTTGAGGACGTTCCTGAAGACAAAGAGAATGAAATCAAAGCAGACCGTGAAGAAACTGTGGAAAATCCAAGTTCTTCAGCTTCTGAATCTCGTACTACCAGTCCTTCCGTCGTGAACAGAAGGCATCCGAACGCCGCCGGCGCGGTTGTGGCCCCGGCAGCGGTTCTTCCTGGGTTAGCACAGGTGATAACTGCCGTATCAGCTCAGCAGAGTTCCAGTTTGATTCCCAAAGTCTTAATCCCCGTTAATAGCATTCCCACCTACAATGCTGCATTGGATAACAACCCCCTTTTGCTTAACACCTACAACAAATTCCCTTATCCAACGATGTCAGAAATTACTGTTCTTTCTGCTCAAGCAAAATACACAGAAGAACAGATCAAGATCTGGTTTTCAGCCCAACGCCTCAAACATGGCGTTAGCTGGACTCCTGAGGAAGTAGAGGAGGCCAGAAGAAAACAATTCAACGGAACAGTACACACTGTACCTCAGACCATAACTGTTATTCCTACCCACATCTCCACAGGGAGTAATGGTTTACCATCCATTTTACAGACATGCCAAATAGTTGGTCAGCCAGGGCTGGTCCTTACACAAGTCGCTGGAGCGAACGCCTTGCCGGTATCAGCACCCATAGCCTTGACCGTGGCAGGGGTTCCAAGTCAAACAAATGTACAAAAAAGTCAGGCACCTGCTGCTGCCCAGCCGATCGCAGAGACAAAGCCAGCCACAGCGGCCATCCCACCTCCGCTGGTCAAACACGAAACCGCAGCGGCAAACCCTGATTCGTTTAGCATTCGGGCCAAAAAGACTAAAGAGCAACTGGCCGAGTTGAAAGTCAGCTACCTTAAAAATCAGTTTCCCCATGATTCAGAAATTATCAGACTTATGAAAATCACAGGCCTGACTAAAGGAGAGATTAAAAAATGGTTTAGCGACACAAGGTACAACCAGAGAAATTCAAAGAGTAATCAGTGCTTACATCTCAACAATGATTCCTCCACCACCATTATTATAGACTCCAGTGATGAAACCACAGAATCCCCCAGTGTTGTTACTTCACAGCCCAAACAATCCTGGAATCCTTTTCCTGACTTCACTCCCCAGAAGTTTAAAGAGAAGACCACAGAGCAGCTCCGTGCCCTTCAGGCGAGTTTTCTCAACAGCTCCGTACTCACAGATGAAGAATTAAATAGGTTAAGAGCGCAGACCAAACTTACCAGAAGGGAAATTGATGCTTGGTTTACAGAGAGGAAGAAATCAAAAGCTTTAAAGGAAGAGAAGGTAGAAATAGATGAAAATAATGCAGGTAGTTCCAAAGAAGAAGCTGGAGAAACTTCTCCCAGAGATGAATCTGGTGCACCTAAGCCAGGGAGTACAGGCAAGATCTGTAAAAAAACACCCGAGCAGTTGCACATGCTTAAGAGTGCTTTTGTCCGAACACAGTGGCCATCACCGGAAGAGTATGACAAGTTGGCCGAAGAAAGCGGGCTTGCTAGAACAGACATCGTCAGTTGGTTTGGGGACACCCGTTATGCTTGGAAAAATGGAAACCTAAAATGGTACTACTACTATCAAAGCGCCAATTCGAGTAGTATGAATGGTCTGTCCTCCCTTCGGAAAAGGGGGAGAGGGAGACCCAAAGGAAGGGGAAGAGGAAGACCACGTGGGCGGCCAAGAGGAAGCAAGAGAATGAACAACTGGGACAGGGGGCCATCACTCATAAAATTTAAAACTGGAACTGCAATACTTAAGGATTATTACCTGAAGCACAAATTTCTTAATGAGCAAGACCTTGATGAACTCGTGAACAAATCACATATGGGCTACGAGCAGGTCAGAGAGTGGTTTGCAGAAAGACAGAGGAGATCAGAGTTAGGTATAGAATTATTTGAGGAAAATGAGGAGGAAGATGAAGTTATTGATGATCAGGAAGAGGACGAAGAAGAAACAGATGATAGCGACACTTGGGAACCCCCACGACATGTGAAGCGGAAGCTTTCTAAATCAGATGACTGAAATGTAAGTTTTTAATCTGAGTGTATATTCATCACCACATACATTTAGAATAGTCACCTTGTATCTGACACCTTCACTTTTGACAGTTTTTCTAAAATGTTTCCTTTTCTTTTAGCTAATAAGAGGACTAGGGACCTTGACTGTGGCCAAGAGATATGTGATTATTATGTGTGGTCTGATTATTATGATTGTTACATTTATTATGTAGAATTTAATGCTGCTTTAATTATTTACCTTTTTTTTTAATATAAAATGTTTTTTTCATTTTGTTTTAAGGGAAGATTACCCATTCTTAGAGAAGGGAGACTGGTGTGGGGGGGATCAGGAATACTAAAGGTAACTAAAATGTATTGCTTGCAACCCTCCTTCACTAAAGCTTCATTTTTTGCCTATTTAAGGAAAGAATTCAAAAGCAAAAACTAAAAAGAAGGGGAAAAGTTACCGAAGGACAGACTTACCACAGGGGCGAGGATTTCTCAGTTTTAGGAAACTAGGTGAAAAATGGGTATCTTTTTTTATTCATTGTATTGCCCCCAAACTATTAGGTTTTTAACTAGAGTTTAAAATGCTTTATGTGTTAAAATTATTCAGTAAATTTCTGTGGAAAGCCAAAGGTCTGTTTTAGGCTCTGTATAAATTCGTATTTGCTTAGATGGCATCTGTTTTTGAAAACTGTGATATAAATTATTTCTGTCTTAGAGATCAAAAGGTAAATAACAGATTTGATATTAAATTAACTCAGTTGCCTAAAGTGTCTCTTCGTTCTTTGATAGAAAACAAACCTGCTACCAGCAGAAACACTGTATTTGGTTAAAAATACATCTCTTGCTATAAAAGCACAAGTAAATATGCTTTAAATCTGAAAGGTTTGGCATGTTCCTTAACTCTTTCATAGATTGAATTAATTAACATTTCACTGTAGCTACAAATCAGATACCTGATTTAGAGTTAGGACTTCAATTCTTAATACTTTTGGAATTTAATAGCATAGCTGTATTCTCTACTCTCTGTTTTGGAATGTTCTAGGATAAAACTATACTGTGTTGAGAATAACGCACTTGTCATGAAATGTTTATATATGTCTATCAGTAGTCCAGAAGCATTTTATTATCAAAATTACTGTGGTCTTCTCGAACAGTAAAGAAGGAAATGAGATATAGGTCCGCATTATCACATGAGCATATTTACTTACTTCCATAGCTTTTTGCATCCCTACTCATCTCCTTCTTTTATGCTCTGTTATTCTGCACAGCATTTCCTTTACTCCCCCATGTTTCCTCACTGGTTTTATTTACTTTGCTAAACAATTATTTATAGAGGGCTTAATATGTACCAGGCACTTTTCTTATTGTTTAGCAATTTTCCAGGCTTTCCATGCCTTTTCCCATGCCTTTTGCAGGCTTTCTTTTCACTAACACTTTTTTTTCGAGGAGAAAAACAGATGAAACTAAAAATGCACCTATTTTAGAGTAAATCTCACTGCGGGTTATAGAACATAATGAAAGTCACAGGAAGTTAAACAATTTTGTGCAGCTTTATCCTAAAGTACAGGCGTCTATTTCCTAATGTCAGAAATTTTCAGGACAGGCTTTCTCCTGACCCAGATGCATAAAATATTTTTAACAGGCATTTCTTTTTTTTTATTGCTAAACACAAGAATTCTCACTCGGCCAAGATTAAATCAACAAATGTGTTGCTGCAGTGAATTGGCCCTGCAGTTGTGGTAACCTCAGCAGTGATCCTGGAGGGAGCTGCAATCTAAAAATAACGGGAACTTTTTGGTAGTTTTTGATTTTAAGTTTTTGTGATAATTTTCATGTTCTATATTGATACTCTCAGATGCTGTGATCAAAAAAATCATACAAAGCCACAGTTTTCAGAAAATTGTATCATATATGATAGACATGCACTTTCATGGTACATATTCAGCCATGCCTTTTAAAATATTCAAAAGTCAAAAATTATAAAACACACTAATTAGCCAGTTACTGTTGGCTTAACAAAATGTTTCAGCTTATAAAAGGATTCATGAAAAGTTCCCTCTTAATAGTTATTTCTCCACTTAAATATGGTTCAGTTTACCAAAAATAAGTAACCAAAACTTTTCCAAAATAGTTTTTGCAAAAAGTGAAATACATATATAAATCTTTTGTACAAGCCAGATTTGTATATAAAATACAAGAGCCTTTAGAGTTCAATCTGTTTATGACGAAAACTGACTTCCTATGAATAATTGTTTTTATAAATTATTACATATAGATGAAAATGTCTATATGCAGAACATATACATAGGAGTTGCACACTAACCCTAGTGCTTTATATAAGATGTGTATAGCAAGTGATCTCAGTGTTAGTAAGCAAATACAGATGATGTATTTTCATGGCTAATTTGTATAATTTTTGTTTTGAAAGTGGTAAACATTAAAATATGGTTTTCTTTAAAATTTTAGTTTTTTATTATGTTTTCTTTTATAGCTGCCTAAAATGTTGGAGGAGAAGCAATTCTTCAATGCAAGATGTCTGATTTACTGTGAATGGGCCCAATCTTTGATGACACTGAAAACATTTTGGGGCATACACATTCTCAAAAAATAGGATCCAATACCTAAAAGAAATGGAACTTAATGTTGTGCCAAAGTTAAACTACTGCATTTGGCGGAAGTTCTGCAATGTAAATAGAACACTAATTAAACAACTTGTAAAAATTTGAATTTTAATATAGTACATTTTTATTCTGATATGATGGAGATGTTCTGATTCTTAGACTTTCTGAGGGGGTTTAATGACCACTAGAGCTTGTCCTCATATTTTGTCCAGCTTAATACTGTATGTCTAGTGAGATGGGCCTTGTTGCCTATATTCTTTGATATGTGATTAAGCTTATAGCTTTGAGTGACCAAACATTTTACAGAGTAAAAATTGTTAGAGACAGGAAAAAGAAAAACCTGATTTATTTCTATGTCTTATTTATCAAGCCCTGCACTAAGATTAAAATTTGTGCATGGGCTTGTACAATTTCAATGTGAGTGAAAAAAACAGCCTATTGACATATGTTGAAACATAAGATTTTGTGATATTCTTGGCCCTTAATGATTGGATCTTTAATTGAACACATTCATGGATACCACTATTACTCTGTAGTACTCTGTTCATTTTTTTCATTAGAAGCTGAATTTGCTTTGTATTAAACTAAAGATAATCAATACTGAAGAAGGAAAAGAAAATGACATAAGAATTTGGATAGGGTGAAACTCTGAAATAAATATTTTACCAAAAATGTGAAGAAGAACCATATAGTAAGTATATACTTAGTGTTTTCTTACAATCGTATAGAAATCAGAAATGTTTGTACAGTTATCAGATCAGAATTTCCAAGAATTATCTTCCAAGGAAATTCTACTTTATGTAGCAATTTCAGTGAAGAGAGAAAAAATTCTGAACTGATCATAATGAGTTAAAGGTTAGCTTTTCACTTATGAATCATGGGAGTGTTAACTCTTAACTCTTGCCATATCAGGAGACCGAAAGTTCATACTAACTTATAAACTTTGTAAAGACCGGTGCTGTTCATTCATGTTGAGAAGGACCCTTTTTTTGTGACTATAGGATCGTTTTTCAAACTGTGCTTTCTTCATAGAGAAAATGTTCAGTTTAATTAGCTCTGGATTTTAAAATGTTTTTCTGAATGACCGGATGTAGTGAGCTTGGCCAGTTTCTTTTGTCTAATTTAATGAATAATATTAAGCTCTTGTTTTTACCTAAATGTTTGTCAGCTAATGAAATGTTATGAAAAAGCCTTGAATATGCATGCTGCTTTCATTTTTATAAACTTTTTATTTTTTAACTATAGCTTTATTAGTAATTCCAAAATGCTGCAATTTAGCTGATTTCTTCACTCAGACAGCTGGCTTTGTGGGTGGCTTTTTCATACTACTGTTAACTTTTTTAAGAAGAAGCGATGTAAAGACTGTAACAATTTAATGCACTAAACTGTTCTTTCTTTTACACATTTAAAAACTTCTTAAAGCACTCTGTATTATAATGATTAAATTGCTCCCTTTTCTAAACCATTGCTAATGTGGTCTGAGTTTTGTTTGACAATTTTCATATTTTCAAATTTGAAATGTCAAGTATTAGAAATGAGGCCTTTAAATAATACATTTATATCATGTTTCCCTTGCAACGTGTCAACTTTGTATAGCCGTAAATAACTAGTAGTAATTTTCCCCTCTGTCTCTTTTTTAAACTTGGCACTTCGTTCTGCTCCGATGTTTGCTAGCTTTTAAATATATTTATTTGACAGAGCAAAACTCCTCTTCTCCCGGTTGATTATGTCCTTGAATACAGAATAAACGTTAGCAGCGATGAGTAGTTTTCAGTGATTTTTCCCCCATTTTATTAACTGAGTTTTTTTTTTTTAATGTGGTAAAATACACATAACACAATTTGCTACTATATCTGTTTTTAGGTGTATGATTTAATGGCATTAATTATGCTCACAATGTTGGGCAACTATCACCACTATTTCCAAAACGTTTTCATCATCCCAGACAGAAACTCCATAACCATTAAGCAATAACTCTGCATTTCCCTGTCCCCCCTGCCCCTGGTAACATTTAATCTACTTTCTGTTTTTATGAAGTTGCCTATTCTTGATATTTCAAGTAAGTGGAATCATACAATACTTTTCCTTTTTTTTTTTTTAAAGATTTTATTTATTTATTTGACAGAGAGAGAGAGAGATCACAAGTAGGCAGAGAAGCGGGCAGAGAGAGAGAGAGGGAAGCAGGCTCCCCGCTGAGCAGAGAGCCTGATGTGGGGCTCCATCCCAGGACCCTGACTGAGATCATGACCTGAGCCGAAGGCAGAGGCTTTAACCCACTGAGCCACCCAGGCGCCCCAATACTTTTCCTTTTATACCTGACTTATTTATCATGTTTTCAGGGTACATTCATGTTGTGGCATATATCAGAACTTTGTTCTTTTTTTTTTTTTTGAAGTAGGCTCCATGCCCAGTGTGGGGCCCAGTGTGGGGCTTGACCTCACAACCCCGAGATCGAGACCTGAGCCAAGATCAAGAGTTGGATGCTTAACCAACTGAGCCACCCAGGTGCCCCCTGTCCCTTTTTATGGCTGAATAATATTCCAGAGTATTTTGGGTTTTTTTGTTTTGTTTGAGTGTAGTTGCCACACACTGTTCCATTAGTTTCAGGTATACGACGCAGTGATTCAACAACCCCATTCGTACATTTTCTTTATCTTTCTTCTATTGATTCTTCTGTTATCTATTCTTCTGTTTATTCTGCTGTGATGGACACTTGCGTTGTTTCTACCTTTTGGCTAGAAAAATGCTGCTGTAAACACGGGCATATAAGTATCTGTTTGAGTCTCTGTTTTCAGTTCTTTCAGATATATATCTAGGAGTGGAAGTGCTGAATCAAACAGTAATTCCATTTTTAATTTTTTGAGGAAACACCAAACTTTTCCACAGTGTCTGTATCCATTTTACCATTATCCAGTTTCTTTGTGCCCTCACCAACACCTTTTATTTTCAGTTTTAAAAGGTATTATTATTACTCTCCTAATAGGTATGAAATGGTATCTCATGGTTTTGATTTGCCTTTCTCTAATGACTTATGCTGTTTTGCATCTTTTATCTGCTTATTGACCATTTGTATATTTTCTTTTTTTAAAATTTTTTTAAAGATTTTATTTATTCATTTGATAGAGAGAGATCACAAGTAGGCAGAGAGAACAGGGGAAGCAGGCTCCCTGCTTAGCAGAGACCCCGATGTGGGGCTTGATCCCAGGACCCTGAGATCATGATCTGAGCCAAAGGCAGAGGCCTTAACCCACTGAGCCACCCAGGCACCCTGGATCATTTGTATATTTTCTTTGGAGAAGTTAAGTGTGTATTCAAGTCTTTTGCCAAGTTGTAATTGGGTTGCCTTTTGTTGTTGAGTTTTAGGGGTTCTTTATATATTTTACATGACATCTTTATCAGATATATGATTTGAAAATACAGTCAATTCTCAAAAAAAAAAAAAAAAGAAAAGAAAATACAGTCAATTCTCATTTTCCGCAGATTCTGTTTATAGAATTCGACGACTCACTAAAATGTATTTGTAATCCCCAAATAAATATTCATGGCACTTCTGTGCTCATCCACGCGCATATGAATGGTGGCAAAACATTTGAGTTGCCAATCTGCATGTTCCCAGATGAAGTTAAAAAAAAAAAGTGGTGGTGTTTTGCCTCTTATTTCAGCTCTCAGATTATAGAAAGCATCCTTTCTGTAGTCTGTTAGTGCCACTTTTTAAGTATTTTTGTGTCTTTTGTTGGTGATTTCGCTATTTAATATGACCCCCAAGTGTAGTGCTGGAGTGCCGTCTAATGTTAGTAAATGCAAGAAGGCTGTGAGGTGCCTTCTGGAGAAAACACATGTTAGACAAGCTTCATTCAGGCATAGTGCTGTTGGCTGAGAGTTCAATGTTAATCAATCAACAATGTATATTAAATAAGGTATCTTTAAACAAATACATATAGAACAGGTTATGTATTGCTCAGTTTATGAACATGTTGCTATCAAAAGCTCGCAGATCTTTTTTTTTTTTTTTAAAGATTTTTCACTTATCCACTTGACACAGAGAGAGAGAGATCACAAGGAGGCAGAGAGGCAGGCAGAGAGAGAGGAGGAAGCAGGCTCCCTGCTGAGCAGAGAGCCTGATGCAGGGCTCGATCCCAGGACCCCGAGACCACAACCTGAGCCGAAGGCAGAGGCTCCAACCCACTGAGCCACCTAGGTGCCCCAAGCTCGCAGGATCTTAACCCTAGGAGCATGTGTTCAGTATTCACTAATTTAGGGTTCATGGTGACTTTATAGAACATAACTATTGAGAGGAACGAGAATTGACTATGTTTTCTCCCGTGTGTGTGTATTTTCATTTTCTTGATATTGCCATTTAGTGCACAAAAAATTTTCAGTTGTGATGAAGTTCAACTTATCTATTTTTGTTATTGTTGTTACTCATGCTTTTGATGTCATATCTAAGGATCCATTGCCAGGGGGTACCTGGCTGGCTCAGTTGGTAGAGCACAGACCCTTGATCTCTGGGTTGTGAGTTCAAGCTCCATATTGGGCCTAGAGATTACTTAATGAGAAAAAAATCTATTGCCAAATCCGAGGTCATGAGGATTTACCCCTAGATTTTCTTCTTAGAGTTTTAAGGTTACAGTTCTTATATTTAGGTCATTAATCCATTTTAAGTAAATTTTTGTATATGGTGTGAGGTAGAAGTCCAACTTCATTCTTTTGCTTGTGGTAATCCAGTTTTCCCAGCACCATCTGTTGAAGCAACTCTCTTTCTCTCACTGAATAGACTTAGCACCCTCGTTGAATATCAGTTGGCTATATATGTGAAGGTTTATTTCCAGACTCTCACTTCCATTCCTTTGGTCTATATATCTATCCTTTTGCTATCATCACACTGTTTTGATTATTTTAGGTTTATAGTAAGTTTTCAAATCAGGGGTATGAGTCTTTAACTTCTTTTTCAAGATTATTTTGTTTTCTTGGGGTCTCTTGCAGTTCTATATAAATTTGAGGATTGGCTTTTCCATTTCTGAAAAAAAGTTATTGGAAATTTGAATTATGAACTATGGAAGCAATTAGGTTGAATCTTTAGATTGCTTTGGGTAGTACTGACATCTTAACAATATTTAGTATTCCTATCTATGAATATAAGATGCCTTTTCAGTTATTTAGGTCTTATATCGTTCAACAAGTTTTGTAGTTTTCAGTGTACAAGTCTTTCACCTCCTTGGTTACATTTTACTCATGGATATTCCTTAAGATGCTATTGTTATTGGAACTGCTGTCTTAATTTGTTCTTCAGATTGTTTATTGCCAGTATATAGAAACAACTAATTTTTATTTGTTGATTTTATAACCTGCGGTTTTACTGAATTAATTTGTTAGTTCTAGTAGTTTCCTTGTGGATTCTTTAGAATTTTCTATAGGTAGGATCATGTCCTCCTTAAATAGATGTAGTTTTACTCTTTTCCAATCTGGATACCTATTATTCTTTTTCTCATCTAATTGTTCTCGCTAGAACTTGTAATACTATGCTGAATAGCACTGGTGAAAGAGGGCATCCTTGTCTTGTTCCTGATCATAAAAAAAAAAGCTTTCAGTTTTGCTATCAAATATTATTATCTGTAGGTTTTTCATGAATGTCCCTTATCATGTTGAGGAAGCTCTAGTCTTAGTGTTGTTTTATTTTTTTAAGATTTTATTTATTTATTTGACAGAGATCGATCACAAGTAGGCAGAGAGGCAGGCAGAGAGAGAGGGGAAAGCAGGCTCCCTGCCAAGCAGAGAGCCCGATGCGGGGCTCGATCCCAGGACCCTGAGATCATGACCTGAGCAGAAGGCAGAGGTTTTAACCCACTGAGCCACCCAGGAGCCCCTAGTCTTAGTATTCTAAGTGCTGGATTTTTGTCAAGTGATTTTTCTGGCCTCAGTTGAGACAATTGTATGGTTTCCCCCCTTTGTTCTATTAATATGATGTATTGATTAATTTTCTTATGTTGAACCACTCTTGTATTCCTAAGATAAATCCCACTTGGTTATGGTAAGAGGGCACTGGGAGTGGCTGATGAAGGAAATAGTGACCTGGGACCTGGTAAGGTCAGGGAAGGTTGCCAGATGAAGGAAGGACTTGGAGGTGGGGGTGGGGGGCAATGTGGGAGGCCCATTCTGGAGAGGACCAGCCTGGCTGCAGAGCAGGATTCAGTTGAAGAAATGAGGTGGGGAAGGGATAAAACCTTTAGAGGTGATGAATATGTTCATCATCTTGAGTGGGGGGTGGGGAGATTTCACAGATACATACCTATGTCAAA
This sequence comes from Nasua narica, assembly GCA_028533885.1. NCBI lineage: Eukaryota > Metazoa > Chordata > Mammalia > Carnivora > Procyonidae > Nasua > Nasua narica. Next base: position 154,105,101 of record CM052798.1, on the reverse strand, counting down.
ATTCATTTTAAATATGTACAGTTACTTGTCAATTATACCTCAATGAAGTTGTAGAAACAAAACACTAAAAAAAACAAATAATAAAACAGTATGGGTTAGTTTGGTAACAGACTGTAGATGGCTTTGAACACCTAAGGAATGTATAGTTAGTGAGGTGTCAGACGTTTTCAAAGTACCTCTAATATCTCCCTTGGGCCAGGAAGGAAAGTAGTAACCTCAGACACCAATCTTTGAGGGCTGAATAAAACTTCTTCTTGCTTCATACAATGTCTAGATTTCTTGGTATTTCAAACCCAATTTGAAAACAACCAGCCTTCCCACCTTTGGTTAAAGCCTATGGTCAAAGATAATCTTTTGGTGTTCCAGAAGGGAGTATCTTTGAGAGGCAGAAATAGAAACTAAGCAGGGCTCAAGACTGGGAGGGGCGTGGAGGTCTGTAACTTCTAAGGAACGTGAGAACAGTGTTGTACTCTGGAAGCACCCCTGGGGCTGTGGAATGATGTACCCAGGAGCCTAGAGTCTAGCTCGGGGGCTCCCAGTCAAGGCCAAAAAAAGACCCCAGCACTCTGCCTGGCACAGTGACTGCAAATTCCATAGACCACATATATATGTCTACTTGGCTTCCTGACACCTCCCAGTCCCACAGCTACCCCTGAGCCACGAGGAGACCACCAGAACCTTCAGCCTTCATCTCTTTGAAATGGCAAGGACATCTCACTCATTGGCTAGTAGACTCTCTTAGCCAATGACCTGGAAAGGAGACACAGAGTGATGCTTGTCATTTTCTTCTGGACGCTTGAATTGTCCTGGATTCAGAGGCTATCTTGCAAGCGAGGCAGAGAAAGCCATCCTGCAGAGACATAGAAACCAGAAATGAGAGCCCCTAAGCCTCCAGAACATGTTGCAGGGAGAGCCAGCCTCAGATTCGGTTCTCCATGTCTTCATGAAACCTTGCCATTTTGGCTTTGAGGCATAGTTAAGAACATAGACTCTGATGTCAGGTAAAGTTGATGTTGAGTCTGGTCTCTTTTACTCACTACCTGGGACCCTGGGCATGTTACCTCTCAGATCCTGTTTCCTCTGCAAAAATGGAAATAATAAGGTCTAATTTGGAGGGCGATATTGTGAGAATTAGTTAAAATGAAGTTAAAGGGTGTCCACAGCACAACCCTACTACATAATAGATGCTCAATAAATGTTGGTTCCTCGCATCCTTCACAGAAAGGACCTCAATATGGGCCTTAGAATTGAGAAGTGCTGCTGTCTGCTCCTTTTGCTACTTTCTGTCCATTCAACAAGCATTGATGGAGCAGCTCTGGGTCAAGGTCTGTCTAAGGGCTGAGTTTCCAAGAGTGAGCAAGACACCATCTCTAACTTCCAAGAGTCCACAGTATGGTAAATGCCACAGTGGATAAAAGCATGGAGGAATTAGAGGAAAGAGGAAGGAGGGCTGCCTATAGGAGGTGATATCTTGCAGTGGGGAATTCAATCACACCACTCACTCAAAAATCAGATTTTTATAAATAAAAATCCATAAAAACAGATTTATCACAATTGACACAATCTTAAACACTTGCGGAATTCCCTTTTACGGGGCATCTGGGAGGTTCAGTCATTAAGCGTCTGCCTTCAGCTCCCGTCATGATCCCAGGATCCTGGGATTGAGCCCACATCAGGCTCCCTGCTCATCAGGAAGCCTGCTTCTCCCTCTCCCTCTGCCCTTGCTTGTGTGTCCCTCCTTGTCGAATAAAATCTTAAAAAATAATAATAATAATTCCTTTTTACTCCCTAACACTGCCTAACACTTAGTTTCTCCCAAGTACCTAAATTGTATTTAATAGTTACGAAGTGCGCTTCTCTTTTATTGGTTTACCCTCCTCTTTTTATTTTATTTTTTAAAGATTTTATTTACTTATTTGACAGAGAGACAGTGAGAGAGGGAAGACAAGCTGGGGGAGTGGGAGAGGGAGAAGCCTGACGTGGGGCTCGATTCCAGGACCCTGGGATCATGACCCGAGCTGAAGGCACATGCTTAATGCCGAGCCACCCAGGCAGTCCTCTTTTTATTTTTTTTTCAAGTAGGCTCCACACCAAGCGTGGGGTTTGAACTCACAACCCCACCATTGAGAATCTCATGCTCCACCTACTGAGCCAGCCAGGCACCACCACTACGACCACCTCTTCTTCCTCCTCCCCCTCCCCCTTCCCCTTCCTCTCCCCCTCCCCCCTTCTTCTTCTTTTTTAATATTTTTTAAGTTTATTATTTATTCGAGAGAAAGAGTGAGCGAGCAAGAGTGAGAAAGCGTGAGCTGGGGAGGAGCAGAGGGAGAGGGAGAAGCAGGCTCTCCGCTGAGCAGGGAGCCCGACATGGGGCTCCATCTGGGACCCTGGGATCGTGACCTGAGCTGAAGGCAGAGGCTTAACCGAGCCACTCAGGCACACCTGTGCCTCTCTCTTTTTGAAAATGGCATTATCAGGACGCCCGCGTGGCTCAGTCGGTTAAGCGTCTGGGTTAAGCATCTGGTTAAGCGTCTGCCTTTGGCTCAGGTCATGATCTCACTGGGATTGAGTTCTGCAGCTCCCTGCTCATCAGGGAGTCTACTTCGCCCTCTACCTGCAGCTCCCCCTACTTGTTTCCTTCTCTCTCTCTGACAAATATATAAATAAAATCTTAAAAAATAGGGGCGCCTGGGTGGCTCAGTGGGTTAAAACCTCTGCCTTTCGGCTCGGGTCATGATCTCAGGGTCCTGGGCTCAGCGGGGAGCCTGCTTCCCCCTCTCCCTCTGCCTGCCTCTCTGCCTACTTGTGACCTCTCTCCTCTATTCCAAATAAATAAATATAATCTTTAAAAAATAATAATAAAATGACATTATCCTAGGGCCTCTCTATCAAATGAGGCGGTGATTTAAAACTTGGGGTCCAGGGACGCCTGGGTGGTTCAGTTGGTTAAGCAGCTGCCTTCGGCTCAGGTCATGATCCTGGGGTCCTGGGATCGAGTCCCACATCGGGCTCCTTGCTCGGCGGGGAGCCTGCTTCTCCTTCTGCCTGCTTGTGCTCTCTCTGTCAAAATAAATAAATAAAATCTTTAAAAAAAAACAAACTTGGGGTCCAGATGCCAGGTCCTCAACGCTGATAGAGTCCTTTGAAAGCTGTTCTCATTATTGCCAAAGACCTGATGTTAATCACAGTTAACCTTTCCCCCAGGCTCCCTGGGGTCCCTGACAGCTACCTCTTTGTTTTCAACTAAAACCCTAACTTACAATGAGGCCCTGCTGGTTCTGGCTGGGCAGAAGCTTGTATTGGCTGTTATTTAGGACTTGGATTCCATTTTTTAAAGGAAAACGAAGCGATTATTAGTTAATTAATGCAGTGTTATTGTGTGCGCTAATCCTTCACAACTTTGGGGGAAAATAACTGAAAGGGTCCTTAGTGGTAAAAAGGCTAGAAACCCCTGAGGTCAGGAATCCTGAGTTCAAAGGGCAAAGAACTCTCTCTTACTCCTAAGCTGTCTCTCCGTGTCTTCTTGACCCCCGAAGCAGAACCCCTGGTTCAGGTAGTCGGGCCAGCAGGAGGCTGCGGTGGGGTGGGGCTTGAGAGGTGGGGGGCACAGAACCCAAGAGGGTAGGCATTCCAAAACTAAGCAGCCTTAAAAAAGAAAGGACTGAAAAAAAGTTCTCTCTGCTTGCCTTTGCATTGTTCTTACTTTACACCTGAAACAGTAAGTTTGAATGAACCCATATTCCTCACTTGCTATCTGACGGGCACTTTATGTGCATTATTTTAATCAATGTCCATTTCACAAATTGAGTCACACCGCTAGCGAATAATTGAAGCAGGATCATGGACCCAGACAAATCTGGTGCTTAAGGCGCTTTCAACACCGTGCTGTATTGCCTTTTCTGCTAGAACAGGTCATATTAGGATTAGGGCAAGTATCTCCACCCTCCTTAGACTCCATTACTTCTGGATAATGATATTGGGGATACCTCCTTTTCTTCAATTTTTCTAGAATTTCTGAATTTTTCCTAATTAGGACTATTACATCTCTGATTGGAAAACAAACTTTTCTCCTCTTCCTCCTCCTCCTCCCCCTCCTCCTTGCCTCCTCCTCCCCCACCCACTCTGGCTTCTATGGATGAATGCATCAGTAACTGTCTATCCTGCGGATAGCCTAGCCGGCTGTCCTGGCAAAGCCTTCCACTCAAGCCTGTTGAATGTATGGGCTGGTTCTAGATTTGAGGAGTGATCAGCAGAGAGATGGATTTTGAAACCTTGGGGAGTGGATTAGGCTCTCCCAGGATGAGTTTGTGGAATAGAAGATTGGGTTAAAGAAAGAAACTTGTAAGACAAATGGTGGAAAAGGAACTGGCGAGTGAGGAGAAATAGGAGGAAAGCCAGGGAAAACCTGCTGTGTAACATGTCCCTGTAATATTGTGCTGTGTGATATTGGCCAGCATTTTGTCAGTAATTTTAATGTTCCAGTCTCAAAGAATAACTTGAATATATAAGAACTCTAGTAAATGTTAGTTTTAGACTTCTGGAATTTGGTGTTTTAGTCCAGGTAGAATTAATAGTCCTTGAAGGAGCATCCGGAGTAAATTTCTGTCCTCGGTTCTATAAATGCGTGAATTCTCTAGTCTTTGTTATGGGTGGTGGTGGTGGTGGTGGTGTCTCCTTTCCAGAGACAAGGGGACTAGTGATTGATTTCTGCATTTCCCAGCTCTTAGCCACGTAAAAATTGATCCTAAGCACGTCACTTAACCTCTCTCTAAACCCCAATAGGTTCATTTGCAAAGTGGGAATCACTGTGCCCTTCATAAATTGTGGGGAGAGGATACAAAGTGCAAAAAATGTGCTTAACACAGTGCCACGTAGGAGTTTTAAAAAGCTACCCTGGAGCCAGTGTTTTTAATGCATGTAGGTAACGATCTCTCTCTGTCCCTCTCCTGAAACGGAACAAACATTCTGTCCCCGGCTTCGGTCAGTTTGTGAGTCAGATAAAAATCTAAGTTCCACCATGAATCCAAGCCCGCAGCGGGCCAAATTGGGATTTGGGCTCCCCCTCCCCAAACTACAAGTCCCAGCATGCCGCGCTCTGGCCTTGGCGGCCCCGCCCCTTCCGCGTCGGCCCGCAATTGGGCGCTGCTCGAGGCACCGCCCCCTCCCGGTGCCCCGGCGGCGGGCGCGCCATGGAGACCGAGTGCTGGTTGCTGGGCGGCGAGTTCGAGGATTCGGTGTTCGAAGAGAGGCGGGAGCGGCGGCCTGGACCGCCGGCGTCCTACCGCGCCAAGCGCTGCGAGCCGCAGGTGAGAGAGCGGGGCTTGCTGGCCTCTCTCCGGACCCCCGACCTCGGCCTCCCCGGGTCTCGGGCGGGGAGCACCTCCGACGCCCCGGTCCCGCGCTGCCGCCCACGGAACCCAGTCTTCGCGATACGGGTGCCCGCCGCCTCGCCCGGCAGACCCTGCGTCCCCGCAGGCCTCCCTTCCCGTAGTCTTCCCCCTCCCCCTCGAGGCCGGGGCGTTTCCGGAGCCCACCCGGTGGGCCCGGCCCTCTCGGCCCGGAGCTGTCGGGAGTAACTCGCACAGGGCATTTGGCGGGTGTCCCCAAAGCTCCCTATCCTGAAATATTCAGTAACTCGGTGAGTCCTCCCTGAGTCTGCAGCCAGGCAGTCAGGGGGCCCAGAAATTCGGCCACCGCCCACTTTCCAAAACTTGTCGGCTCCTCAAAAGGCGAGGTCCCACCCGCGGGCCTGCCCTTGTTCATTGAATTCTCTCAGTCCATGTCAGCCCCGCTCGCATGGTCAGATCGTTCAGTTATAGCCATTTTTTTAAAAAAAGATTTAGTTTATTTATTTGAGAGAGAGAGATTGAGAGAGCGCATGAGAGGAGAGAAGGTCAGAGAGAGAAGCAGACTCCCCAGGGAGCTGGGAGCCCGACGTGGGACTCGATCCCAGGACCCTGGGATCATGACCTGAGCCAAAGGCAGTCGCTTAACCAACCGAGCCACCCTGTAGCCGTTTTTTAAGAGCACAGCTTGAATGCCGCCGCCTCCAGGAAGTCTTTTCTGATTCCTCCTTCCAAGCCAACGCGTTTGTCTTTGAGCGCCTCCCCCGCATTCAGTTTGCATTAAGGCACTTGTCAGTAATGTAAAGCTCCTCCGGCTCGGAGTGCGAAATGATTACAGGAGAGTGGGGGCTTAACTTTATGTCTTCCAGTGTCTGGCAGTTTTTGTTCATAACAGGAACTCGGTGAATATTTTGAATTGGTAGAATATTGCTTGGTGTTATTGCGTATATGTAAATCTCATCTCACATGTAAGAACTACAGTACTATGTAGTAGAAACTTAACCTGTTTCAGGAACTGTGCTAAGTTCCTTTACCTGTATTGTCTTTATTTTTTCTTAAAACCGTTGTACTTAGGGAGCACCTGTACTTAGGGGGCCTAGTGGGTTGAGGGGCTGCCTTCCTCTGGGGTCATGATCCCAGGATCCTCAGCTCTCTGCTCAGTGGGGAGCCTGCTTCTCCCTCTGCCTGCCACTCCCCCTGCTTGTGCTCTCTCTCTGTCGCTCTGTCAAATGAACAAGTAAAATCTTAAAAAAAAAAAAAAAGTACTTAAGGATGTCAGATGCTCAGTAATTACTGAATTATGTTTTTTTCCCAAATACTTTTATTTTTTCAGTGTTACAAGATTAATTGTTCATGCACCACACCCAGTGCTCCGTGCAATAGGTGCCCTCCTCAATACCCACCATCAGGCTCCCCCAGCCCCTCACCCCCTCCCCTGAATTATGTTTGTTTTACTTAACTTACCTTTTCTCCTTATCACATACGTTCTTTCAGAGTTACCTGTAGTAGTTGATCACGTGCGCTAAAAACAGGAATGGACATGGGAATTCACGTGGTGCAGCATTAAAAGCCATGGTTATGAGATAGGACCCTACATTGTAGCCTTGACTTTAGCACTTGCCTTATTAAGTGTCAATGTCTTATTTGTAACTTGGGAAAAATATTTGCTGGCTCACAAGGTTATTGTGCAGTGAGATGGGTGAGATACTTGGTCAGGTGTGGTGTGCTGTACACTTACAAAGTAAGATCCAAAAATCACTTGTCTAGGATTTTTTTGGTGTGTGACACTGCTCATAAACTCAGAGAGGCCTTGCTCACGTCATGTTGATTTCCCCGAGTGTAAAACCACGAGCTTGGTTAGAAGATTTCTGTTGTCCCTGCTCAGATTCTCTTGAGGACAGAGGGTGGCCTCTTCCAGGGCCTCACCTCTTCGTTCCACCCTTGCTCATAGTTGTTCCCCTCCTTCGTCTTACCAGAAAGGGGATTTGGAGCCATCTCTGTCTAAATGGTTGCGGGCCTGCAGGTTATGTGGGAGAATAGAAACAATCATCTGAAAGCCAGTGTTTCTTAATCATTTTGCAATGGGATCATGAAAACTGGGTGAAGATTTGCAGTTGGGCAGTTACTGGTCAGCAAGTCGGGGTGGGCATTGTGACTGGAAAGCAGTAGAGCAGGAAGGAAAATTATGTAGACTTTTGACTTACTCGGTGTTTCAGGGACAGCAGAAAAACGGCAGTTAACAGCTTCCTTCACCGTGATGGATCAGGTGAAGGAGAGAAACTATTGAGGAGGGGAAATGATACCCAGGCAACACTTTCAGAAATAGAACCAAGCAATTTGGATGCAATGGTAGAACCACCACAAATGCAGTGGCATTTTCATAGCATTTACCAGGGGACAGACCATAGTTAGCCTCAGTGTGTTTTACTGTGAGTAAAAGGGAGGTTGAGCTACTACTTCGAAGCTGGAAAAGCTGGCACACAGACTGCTTCTGTTAAACCTGTTTTCTCATCTTAATGTTCTTTACTCACTAACCAATAAATCCCAACCTTGCTTTCCTTTCTATCAGTAGAAAAGTGAATATTCCAGATGGGCATTTCCTCAAACTTCTCTTCTACAGGTCTTTGGCATTTGATTGCATGGAAACCTCCCTTCATCTTATTTTCAATCTCTATGGTTAGATTCTACTTTTTGCTGTTATGACATTTTCATGAAAGTGCTATAAGTAAAGGTAATTCCTTTCCTTTGTCCTTTTCATAAAGAATTGTCAATCCCTATTCTAACCACTCTAAAAATGTCTCTACAGGGAAACCCCTCTCAGTCTAAAGAAGCAATGGGAACTGTGCTAGTTAAAATCTAGCTTCCCAGGCACCACGGCCCCATCTTGAAATGCTCTTGGTAGAACCGTGTAAGCCTGTGCCGCTTTTTCAGTTGAGAGGTTTCTTATTATTGGTATGTTTATTACTCACGATAGTTTTAGTGAAAACTGAGCCATCACTAAAATTGTCATTCTTCTTGTTGGATGTTTTCCTGTGAGTCTCATCCTAAAGAAGTAGGTCAATTTTTGAGGTTTCATCAGTTACATATTGGAAATTGCTTCGACTTGAGTATGAGGGGGGAAAGCGTAAGTTAATTGTCCGTAATGTGCTATTTTCACAATTTCTAGTGGTTTTATGAAGAAACAGAGAGCAGTGATGATGTTGAAGCTCTAACGCTGAAGAAATTCAAAGGGGACCTCGCCTACAGACGACAAGAGTATCAGGTAGAATTCAACATATATAAGGTTGCGCTACTTGAAAAAGACTCTTGTTCTGTCAGTTATAGCCTATTAGTTATGAATGTGTTATTTGTGAGGGTGAATTTAATCTTCTCTGATAAGTGTTTATAAACGCAGAATCCCAAGTTTCTGTCCTTTTCTCCATGGCTCTATACCATGTATCTTTAGTTTCTTGTGTCTACGATACAGGGATCTTCTCAGGATCCTTGCAGATCTGTTTCCCCAAGTTCTGTATCTCCCCATTCTGTGGTAGCCTCTAGCACAGATGCCTCATGGAGTCACAGGAGCAGGGCACCCCGAAATGTGTAAGAAAAAGGAAGAACAAGTAGACACCAGGTTGCTTTCCATATAAAATTTCTCTTCTTTTTCATAAGAGTCTTATTGTTACTTTGCTGATGCGAGAAGGAAGGTCGTATAGCCAGTTAGTGGTAAAATCAGGATTCAAACCCTGGTCTGTTTGGCTCCAAAATGCTCTTCCTACCATATGGTGATATTTTTCCATGGTAGTAGCGGTTTTATTTTCCAGCCATTTCTTTTCTACCTTTTAGAAAAATGGTACTGACAGATACTTAGGCCTTCCTTAGTTCACTGTGGAGTGGGTTGTAATAATACCTCTGGCAAGAAAAAAATCATCCCTATAACTGAATTCTTTTCTCTCCTAATATTTTTGTCTCTCTTTTTATCCCTTCTCTTCATTGCCTTTATATAACAAATAATTGGCAGAAAGCACTGCAAGAGTATTCCAGTATCTCTGAAAAATTGCCGTCTACGAATTTTGCCATGAAAAGGGATGCCCAGGAAGGCCAGGCTCGGTGTCTGGCTCACCTGGGAAGGCACACAGAAGCGTTGGAGATTGCTGCAAACTTGGTAAGTGGTTTCATTGCTTGTATTCCTTTTGCTTTCTTGGGATCGTTTATTTTCTAAAACAAAACAAAACAAAACTTCTTGCTAGCAGCAAAATCTGTGGGTCTGGATAAGTAGAAAATCATCAGGGGTGCAAGAACGTTATAAGGATAAACAGAGCTCTAGACAGTCATTCTCTTGTAATATTTTTTCTTTCCTGTGTTATGCTTAAAATTCTTCCATTGCCTGAAAATCTCATTTGTAAAAAAAAATAAGTTTTACTCTTGTTAGGAGTAAACATTCAGAATAGGAGGATCATCAGTGATGTTTTTTTCTTTATTTTATTTTTTTTTTTTTTAGATTCTCTTTTCCAGAATTTCTACAATGAACATGGATTCCTTTTGTAAACAAGAAAAAGTTACCAAATAAACCCAAATATCATATTGAGCCAAGCTTAATGACCTTTTTTATTCTTAAATGGAATTCACAGGAGAATTTTTTAAGGGATAAAGAAAAGCTGTTATTTGCAATTCTAGATTCTGCTTGTTTTTGTTTTCAGATGAAGGCATTTTTTACTTATTTCTGGTTTTTCTGTGTATAAATTTTATATGAGGTTTGGTCTTAGTTTAGAGATGACCAGTTTTCTTCCTCAGAGGGAAGTAGTGAGGTGCCCAGACACTGACCTTGAACCATGTGGGTCAGGTTGGCCGGAGATCAGCCTAAAGTATGCATGCAATTGAGCTGTCTTCCTCCATCTCATTAACTAAGAAAAATCCCTAAATTTACTTGCTGATGGGGTTCATTGCCTAGGACCTCAGCCTCTTGCAAGAAGAAGAAACCTTGGAAATTGTCTTTAGAATGTGGAAAGCAGCTGTGTCTGGTTCTTCTTTTTCTCCCCTCTAATGTACGTTAATTCTTTAGCTGGAAGATAAGATTACCTTGTTCAGGAAGCACATGGCACAGTGAACTAGGTGGGATTTAATAGCGTTCATTCTCAGTCTTCCGCGTCTGCAAATTAGCGGCAGCATTGGCCCTTTTGGTACCTTTTTCTAGACATCAGGCACCTGTCCTTCATTCCCATTCTGTGCTCTCCTGTCCCCTCTCTTCCTGGCATCTCTTGCGTATCTCTGCTCTTTCCTGCCTGACCTCTTCAGTAGTGCAGCGACAGCGGCTTTAGCGTCTGTGTTACTCCTGCGCTTCCTTCTAGCTGAGGAAGTCTGCGTCTGGGGCTCAGAAAAACATCTGTGGCTGGTAAGCAGATGCCAGGTGTCCAGAGCTTGGGATGTTACGAAACAGGAGGAAGGACCAGTCGGAAGACCTTCTGCTCCCCTGCCAGGTCTGAGAACTGCCCATCAGGCCTCTAAGCACCCTGTTGGGGAAGGAACCAGCGGGGTAGGCCAGTGGGTCTCCCCCTTTCTCTGGGTCTCTTCACATGATCTCAGTGGAGCCTGCCGGTTTGCATAGTTTCTCATTGCCTGGTACCCCGTGTTTTGTTTTATTTTTTAAATTTCTTCCCTACTTACATACCTTTCTCTTTGGTTCTTAGCATTTCTCTCTTTGGTTATGGCCTATTTCTGGTTTTGCCTCGCTAGTCATTGTCCTTTGTGTGCTGTAGGGGGACAGGCCGGTATACGGCATTAAACAAAGTACACAGCTCGTCCGGGAGTGCCCGTCGGGATATGAACACCTTATGCTCACAGCTTCTAATTCATCTCTCTTCTTAATAATTCTTGGACAAAATTTTGTAATAGAACTTATTTATATTTTATTTCTTTTTTAAATAATTAAACATCTTACAGTAACTGGTAGACTCATGTGATAGGCTGTGGTTAAGGACATTGCTTCTGACGGTAAATGACTCTTGAATGTGTGCACTCTACAACCGTTGATTTCAGCCCCACCCGGTTCCGGGTTCAGTGCTAAGGTGACACATGGGCCTTATCCATACCCTGCACGTACATTATTCATCTGGAGGGAGAATCCTGAGCCAGCTAACGTGCATGGGGTCTTCCAAAGTACCCTTCATTCTGTGCCTTTTGGTGTGTCTGATTGTAGCTGTGCTACTTACTAGCTGTGTGACTTCAGGCAAGTTCTCTGACTTCTCTGTTGTGACTCAGTTCCCTCTTCTATGAAATGGGGATAATGATGGAATCTATTTTAAAAAATCATTATGAGGATTAAATGAGTGAAGTGCTTAGAATAGTGCCTGGTTTATGTTCGCACTTAATAAATATAAACTCTTGTCGTCATTATTGTATTTCAGAAGGACTTGCATTATCCTGGAAAATCATACAAAGTGGCACTTTGTTTAAATGAAATCTAATTTCCAGAGAGTTATTTACTATTTATTCTACGAAAACCCTCCCATCAAAATCATGGTTTATATGTAACAGCCTCTACCGCAACATACATTTTCAATATGAAATGTTACTAAACAGTATAAAGCACTATAGCCTGGTTGTGAAGAAGGGTAGCATTTCGAAAGTCTGTATGTGCTCTTCTCCTTACAAATAAAAGACACGAAGATGTATTACTTAGTTACTGAACATCTGTTATGTCCAAGGTGCTATGCTCTCTTCTAGGAATTCAGCATTGAATAAAAAAAAAACCTTTTGGGGAAAAAAAATGAGAGAAGTCAAAAGGCAAGAAACAGATTCTTAACAACACAGAACAAGCCTATGGTTACGAGAGGGGAGGAGAGTGGGGGTAGGGGGGTGAACTAGGTGACGGGGATTAGGGGAGTGTGCTTTTGATGAGCAGAGAATGATGAATGGAAGTGTTGAGTCACTATATTGTACACCTGAATTTAACATGACACTTTAACTAACTGGAATTAAAACAAAACTTAAAAAGAAAACATTGTAGTTTTCTGAAGGGAAAACTTTATAGAATTTTATGTGTGGTCAGAATTGATTGAGGTTGAAATAAATGAGTTTTAAAAAGTAAAAAAAAGGGGCACCTGGGTGGCTCAGTGGGTTAAAGCCTCTGCCTTCGGCTCAGGTCATGATCTTAGGGTCCTGGGATTGAGCCCTGCGTAGGGCTCTCTGCTCAACAGGGACCCTGCTTCTGCCTCTCTTTCTCTGCCTGCCTCTCTGCCTACTTGTGATCTCTCTCTCTGTCAAATAAATAAAAATATTTTTAAAAAGTAAAACAAAACAAAAAAACCCTTTTGGAACCTAATGGTCCATTAGGAAGGACAAGAGTCCAAAACAATAATATTAATAAAACCAGATCTGATCTGTCACTGGGAAGGTGCAGCATCACCAGATAGGTCGAATGGAGCTTTATTTGCCATACTCTCACTTAATAGGTAAATATAGAATCCTCTCCAAGCTTTCACTCGCTGGCCTGTTTCTTCAGGTTGCACACTGGGCAGTTTTACTTGTATTTCTTGCCCAGTGTAGTATCTGGATACTAGTAGGCCCGCTTTTCTTTAGGCTTAAAATTAAGTGAAAGGTAATTTTAGTTGGCCATCTGCTCTCCACAGACTAACGTAGAAAAAGAAGCCTTGTGTTCCCTAACCCACAGGGCCTTTGCCATATGGCCAGTTAGGCAAGAGGTGGTGGCTCTGGTTAAAGGGACTTGAAAAGCATTTTCTGATCAGAAGGAAACCAAGCAACCCCTTCTGGCCAAAAATAATTGGCCTTGGTAATGGTTACCAGGGACGGCATTTGGCTTCAATTATGATGCCTCATGAAGCACTGAGAGCTTCGGGGCTATCCTGTTTAAGATGTCTAAGCCAAGTCAGATTTGGAAATGGAGTGCATTTAAATCCTCAAGGAAATTACCATTTGGATTTTTAGCAAGCCTGGAATACTAAAATGGACTATTAGCCCAGGGTAAAAAAAAAAAAAAAAGAAGTTGGCTTGGGTCTTTCAGCTCTCTGGCTAAAACAATAAAGATTACACTACAAATTGAAGATAAACTGACATTTATGATTCTGGTGCTGAATTTTGTCAGGCCGCTGTCACATGAATTCCGCCACAGTTATGACAGGATGCTTGGGAGTGTGTGGCGGTTATTTTGGTAGATGTCATGTACTTCTCTCGGTTTACAGCTTCAAACAGTTCTCTGTACTTGTAGCTATTGAAAGATAGCTCTAATTTACAGCATACACAACCAGGGTTTTTAGGCATAGCCAATTTTATATGGAAAACGTTCCACAGTTTAAAGTTTTTAACTCTTGCACACCTGGCTAGCGGGGCAGGTGGAGCGTACAAGTGGTGGTCTCGGGGTTGTGGGCTCGGGCCCTGCACTGCATATAGAGATTGCTTAAAAATAGAATCTTAAAAAAATAATAAAGTTTTTAACTTTTTTTTTTTGTTTCTCCTTAGGAGAAGAAAGCAACTAACACAGACCATTTAACCACTGTGCTCCGCCTGCAGCTGGCTATCTGTTCAAGTCTGCCGAACTTGGAGACAACGATTCTCTGCCTACAGAAACTAATTTCTTTGCATCCTTTTGATCCTTGGAACTGGGGCAAATTGGCAGAGGCTTACCTGGATCTGGGGCCAGCTCTGTCAACATTGGGCGCGCCATCTCAGAAACAGGAAAATTTCACCTCCAGTGACAGAACTATCAAATCCTCCTTTCCACGCTCAGGAAAAGACTGTCTTGTGTGTTTTCCTGAAACGTTGCCTGAGAGCGCTGTGTTTTCTATGGAAGCAAGCAGCAGTAATAACCAGAAGAAGGAAAAAGCTCTGAAAAATGTTCAGAACTGTGTGGCAGACAGGAGAGAAGCAGAGTTGCCCGAGACCCATATGAAAGCCTGTGCCTCTTTTATACGAACCAGGTAAACAAACGGGTTAATCAACACAAGGTATTAGGCCTACGGTAAAGGGGTTATTTTTCTAATATTAAGCTTCAAAAGGTCCTAGGATAGACATGTGGTATGTTTTTGAGGTTTTATTTTTCCCCTATGGTCTAGAGGGACTCCTTCGAACATGTCCTTTTAATATATAAGATTTAGAAACACAACTGTATTTGCTCAAGAAGATGATTTGTATCATTACTCAAGATAAAATGTTAAAATTGGAAAACATTAAAATCAGGAGAAGAAAATTAAATGTATCAAACATTGACAAAGGGGAAGAGGTATTTTATGCGAGGAATTTTTCACTCTGAGGTTCCACAGAAATCTATTAAAGACAAAAATTTGCTCTTATGTTTGAATCACTATTAATAATGTGAATAAACGTTTAACTCATTCTACAGAGAATTCCCCTGGCTTAGGGACTCCAAACACTTTAAATCCATATTAATAAGAGTTTAAGGGGAAAAAAGAAAAAGGTTTAAGGGAATATACGCTTGAGCAAATTCTATAATTTATGAGAGAAACAGATTCTCTTACGTCCCAAATGATGCCAAAAGTGTGTTGTTGTTGTTGTTGTTGTTAACTCTGGAGAATTCTAGAAACATTAACAGTGAGGCTTACTGAGAAGTGCTATCTATGAAGCAAATTGTAAACTTTATTCAGCAGATGTTTAGTGTTGACTGTGTTACTTTGATTCAGAAGTACAGCCAGCCAGTGGTATGCCAGGCGCATACTGGGTGCTGGGATCATAAAGATCGTTAAAAAGAGGCCCTTTTAGGGGTGCCTAGGTGGCTCGGTTGGTTGAGCATTTGACTCGTGGTTTCGGCTTGGGTCATGATCTGGGGGTCATGGGATCAAGCCCTGAGTCAGGCTCCCCCTCAGCTGGGAGTCGGCTTGAGGAGTCTCTCTCTCCCTCTGCCCCTTCCCCCGCTCCTGCTCACTTGCTCTTTCTCTAAAAATCAGGACATCTTTTTTTTTTAAGCCTTTTGCTTACACCACTCGGTGTTGAGGACACTCCGCGCATAGTCAGTGACAAGCGGCACAGACGCTAACGGCGTGTTAGTAGGGCAGCCCTGCGGGGACAGGTAACAGGAACTGTCAGTGTAGCAGGAAGAAGGATGCCTTACCGGGGAGTGACGCTTCTGCCGCATGTTTCCGGGCACCTTCATCAGCTAGAGAGAGAAGTGTGGACTAGAGCTTCGTATGCGTTATTTCACTTTAATCCTCACCGCTCCCCGGGGTGGACGTTGGGATCCCATCGTACAGACTAGGAAACGAACTCAGCATTATGCCCAAAGTGGCACAGCTCTGAAATGCTGCGGTGATTTGGACCCAGGCCTTTGATTCCACAGCTTATGTTCTTTCCGGGGTAGCCTGCGGACCCTGGAATATTCCCCAGGTGAAGAGAGGCAGGCGAGGTACAGAGGAAGTAGGCACAGTCCATTGGTGGTGGAGCGGGAGAGGGGGTGGCAGACCGCGAGCCAGGACAACGTCATGAGGAGGGGGGCGGGGTTGGGGGTCAGATCTCATTGTAGGGAACTAGTGAGTTGTTACTGAGTGAATAGGTGTGGACTCCTCCACTTGCTTGTGGTCTGACCTTGTACCGAGTACTTAAGCTCTCTGCTCCTCAGTTCCTTCATTCTCATCTTCATAGAGAAAATGGGAAATGCCTTCTTCATGGGCTGGTTAGAATTCCGGTGTCTGAGGCTCTCGGTGTAGCACAGCGTCTGGTGAGCATTCGGCAAAGGTTAGCAGAAGGTGTTAAATGTCATCTCAAAGAATTTGGTCCTTACACCGAAGGCCTGCATAGTATTTCCAGGTTTTAAATGTCCAGGCAGCGTGACGAGGGCTGTGATCTCAAGAGGGAGATCTGGTGGCTGGGAGGAGATTGTGGAGGCAGGAGTGGGGATCTCGAGACGCCAGTGAAGGAGCTGTGGAGCCATCGGTGGGTGGCCATGAGGATCCGACCCAGGAGAGTGCCGTGGTCATAAAAGGAGGAAACGGACGTCCGCACAGGATGGAATAGAGGGAACTTGGTGGCCAGCTGAGGGGAGGACAGGGGTGGGAGAGGGGAGCAGAGGAGTCCAAGACGACTCGAGTCTACCTTGGGTGGACAGGTGCGGGTCGCACTGTTTGAGGAGACAGGACACACGGGAGGAGGAGCAGGGCAGACTCAGAGTGAAGGTGACGCTTTCGGGTTCACGTGCCGAGATTCAAGTACCTGCAGGACGCCACGCTGGAGCTTTTCCCTCGGAGGAGTTGGGCTCAGAAGAAGGGAGCTGGAGACGAAGGAGTTTCAGGAAGGAGATCAGCAACCAGATGACAGAAGTCAGGGAGGATCGATTCCGAGGAGAGGATTTGAAAGTGAGGAGGTCATTTGCAGCCTCTGAGAAGCGATGGGTGACCAGGCACAGGGCAGGGGGCTGAAGGAACATGAGACGGAAGAAGCAAGTGCAAGCTGTATTTTCAAGTACTTTCAGGAGCGAGAGGGGAAAACAAGGACATCAGAGATAAAAGGGGTCACAAATGTACATGCTTCCAGAGGCCGAGTGGGTCCCGTAAGCAGGTTTGAGTGGGGCGGGGGAATGTGGGTCGGAGCGCGCTGTCCTACCAGACGCTCCGGGGACTTCCCATTGCCCGTACATAAGTGCCCTGCTGCTTTCCGTGGCCTGCGAGATGTTGGCTCTGCCTTTCCCTTCTCCTCGTTTACTGCGGGTTTTTTCCTCTCTGTTCCAGCCACAGTGATCTTCACGATTTTCAAACACATCTAGCTAATTCATGGGTCCGGGTCCCCTTCCCCCAGATACTCTGGCGGCTGGCTCTTAGCTTGAGCGGTAACTCGGAAAAGCCCTCCTTCACCGCTCCCCCTGAACAGCAGATACTTTATCCTCCCTGCTTGGGTTTATTTTTATTTTTTGCACAACACTCCTCACTACCTGAAGCCATCTTATCTGTCATCTCTCTCCTTCCATTCCATGAAGCAGGAGCCTGTTTTGCATACCAGTATCTCCCAGTGCTTAGAGTAGTGAGTGGTCCATTCACGACATGCAGTGAGTGAACAGGAGAACTGAGTGCTGTGGGAATAGAAATAGGGAGCACTGAGGCCTTAGGGGAACTGCATAGAAAAAGTCTACACATCCAATATATTTTTAAAATATTTATTTATTTGAGAGAGAGAGCCTGCGAACATTTGCGTTCGCAGGAGCCTGGAGCGGGGCAGAGGGAGAGGAAAGAGAATCTCAAGCAGACTCCTTGCCGAGCGCAGAGCCGGTATGGGGTTCGATCTCCCCACCCCGAGATCATGACCTGAGCCGAAATCAAGAGTTGCTACTCAACATACTGAGCTGCCCAGGAGCCCCCATATTCAGTACCTTAACAAACAATGAGGAGAAGGAGCCGTGTGCCAAGGATGGGCGGGGGAGGAGAGAGAAGAGCAGGTCATGCTCGTGATGGGAAGTTGGTGGTGAGGCAGTTGCAAGGTGGTCATCAGAGGCTTGTCGAAGATCTGACCCTGCTTTGGGTAATTAAAGTATGCCGGGGGATCTAATTAGTCTTTGAGGCCGAGTGGCTGTGGGTTGGGGAGATTTAAAGGGTCGCAGAACACTGACTTCAAAGGAGCACCTCCCGACACTTTGGAGGAGGAGCCTTTGATTAGGAAGCTTGTCCTTTTCACTCCAAATTGTTTGTGCTTTCAATGACTTGACTTCTACAGGAAGCCCTTTTGAGGTTTTTCTCCCTAAAGATTTCTTTGCGAAGCGTTGGTCTAGGAATTTCAGAAAAGATGACTCTCCAACGCATTTCGCCCGAGTGGGAAGCTTGAGGGATTCAGGTGCAGGGGAGGACGCCCACCCAGCAGACAGCCTAGTACCCACACCCTCTGCGGGCTCTTCTCCCGGCGTCCCTTTCCCTGGTGCCCGCGCGCTGGGACTGACTGTTTTTTAGGCTCTTGCTTCGGCTCACCCAGTCTCAGCAAACATCGTTTGCTTTGGAGAGGAACTTAAGGACCCAGCAGGAAATTGAAGATAAAATGAAAGGGTTCAGCTTCACAGAAGAGACTTTGCTGTTGATAGCTGAGGTGAGTATTCACGTAACCCTAGGGGTTTATGTGAACCAAGGTATCAGAGGTATTTTTCTGGCTCTGGTACTGGTTTTTTAAAAAAAAGCCAAATCTGTCCTACGAAGGGATTTTTCCCTGCTTTATGTGCCTTTTGATCACTTAATCCGAGAGAACGGCCTCTTCGTCCTCTTTCTCCCGCAGCGGGCGCAGGGGCTGTGCAGCACTTCCTGTCGGTGCGCGTGGGTTCCTGCCTGTTCCTGCCTGCTTGCTCGCCCTAAATGCCCAATAATTGTTTTTTGAGTGCTGATTAAACGAATGAATGAAAGTTGACGTTCTTGCAGCATTTCTGTACATTTTTCCTCTGTTTGTCTCCATGACGCTCAGAACAGCCTATGGGACAGGTGGAGCTGGGAGCGAGGCCCAGACAGGTTGGGACCTGCCTCAGGTCGGATTTTAAAGCTGCAGAACTAGACTAGAGCCCAGCCTGCTACAAGCCCGTTTTCTTTCTGCTCCACCTTTCTACTCCCTCGATGGTCGCAGAACAATTCAAATGTCAGGGTTTATGTTTTTGGTTTTTTTTAACCTTCATTAGCTTTTTTTAAAAAGTGATGTTGAAATTACTTAAGATCGCATTCGGAGATTATCTGTGTTTGTTTTTCAGTTATCCGCACTAGTTCCTGTTAGTATGTAACTGAAACTTGATAATTCGGGTACTTCTCCCATGAAATAAGTCTGCAACCCTATCCATCCTAACGTCATTCTTTTAAGAAATACTTATTGCCCATCTAAATTGCGAGGCTCCTTTCTTCCTTCTCTGAAGTGCGTGCCCACTTGGACCCCTTTTCCCTCTTATGAGACTACGTTCTCCTATCTCTTCTCTGTGAGCCTTTTTCAGCCTTTCCTTTGCGCCCACAGACAAGCGCGTGGATAGCCTGTCCCTCCTAAGTTTACTGTAGCCTCTCCTTAGTCGTCGTTTTCCTTCATCTTTCTGGTGTTCCTCGCAATTGGCCACCCACTTTTTGTTTTCTCCTCCCTTTACTTCCTAGGGACCATAGCAGTCTGATTTTCTCCTATATTCTTAATATTCCTCTTTCTCTTGGAATTTCCCAGTTACCTCTGTCTCTTTAGTCATGACATTCCCTGAGGTTCCACTGAGGTTCTGTGTCCTCTCTGCCATCTCCCACAGAAATCATAACCCCACTCGGCGCTTCAGCTGTCACCTCTGGGCTGATTACCCTCTGATCTGTATCTCTAGTCCCATCTCTGGAACACTTGGCTCACATCTCAGACCAGTTACCTCCTAAGTGACTCATCTGAAGTGATGATTGATGATCCCACAGGTACAAAGCGTCTAAAGTGGGAGCTACTCATCAAAACACTTTCCGGTCAATCTTCTGTCAGAATCTAGCAGAGAGGAGTTGGAGAGAACCATCTCTTCATTCGAGACTTCGTTTTTTTCGTCAGTCCTGTCTGTCGTTCTTCTTTTCCCCAGAGTTGGGCCCTCGCTCGCTGTGAGCCGTCTCCTCTCCAGTCTCACCCTAGCAGGCACCCGGCCTCCCACCCTTCGGGCCCACCGGCCGTTCCTCTTGCGCCGCCAGCACCCTCGCCCTCGTGACCTCGTGCTCGGCTCACAGGGGCCTCCTGGCTTGGCTCCCCTCGCCTCCTTGCTCTCTCCCCTCAGGTCTGGCGGAAACTCTGCTGCTGGTGGCTTTATCTCACAACATCGCTTTGAGCATGTTACCTGCGTGCTCAGAAACCAAGTGTGTCACCGTCACCTCGGAGGTCCGCTCTGGTGCAGGTGCCTCCACATGGTAGCCAAGGCCTTTCCGGAGAGTAACCCCAAACTTAGGACCTTGTAATTCCTGAGCAAGTCTTCTGCGTCCTCTAAACTCCTCTGCCGCGTCTGACGAACTCGTCATGGGTTTCTCATCTCCACCAGCCTACTGTTTCCCATCCTCAGAGCCCGCCCAAGGCCCCCATCCTCCAGGAGGCTTTCCCTGACGTCCCTGTCTGTGGCAACGTCTCCCTCCTCTGAGCTCAGGGACAGTCTCTGCTTGAATAGACAGCACTTTGGTCCCCCCAAAAAAATACAAGAATATGTCCTATCTTTTCAACTAGATTTTAGGTTTCCTTATAAGTAAGGAAAGGATGTCTACAAAGAAGACATCCTCACAGGATGTCTTGACATCTTCGTACTCCTTACCACGGGCAGTAGATCTGTGGACCGCGCGGGATAGTCGTTCCCCGCCTGGACGATGCATGTGGAGTACCTGTGGAGCTTTTTAGGAAAGGCAAGTGTCTGCGCCCTCATTGGGGTTACAATGTACATTTCATTTTGTGCTCTGTTAGTCTTTGTGACATGAGCATGACCCTGTGTCCTTAAATAGCCTTCGCTTGCCTGCTTTTTTTTCTTTTTATCATTGTTTTATTTGAATTAGGATCCAGGGGCGCCTGGCTGGCTCAGTTGGTAGAGCATCCAGCTCTTGATTTCAGGGTCGGAGTTTAAGCCCCTTATTTGGTGTGGGGCCTATTTAAATTTAACAAGCAAACAAAAAAATTAAAGGATTCATGTAAGATCCACAGATTGTATTTGGTTCTTCTGTCTCTTACATCTCTTTTATTCTGTAACAGGTCCCCTTTTCTGCTTTTTTTAAAGATAAAAAATATATATAACATAAAAATTTGCCATCTTAGTCATGGTTTAGTGTACAATTCATGAATTACATGCAGTGTTGTGCAACCATCAGCTCTATTTCCAAAATTTTTTCATCATCCCAAACACACTCTGTAACCATTAAGCAATAATTCCCATTCCCCCCTCCCTCGCAACTGCTAATAACCTCTCATCTACCTTCTGTGGCTACAAATTTGCCTATACTAGATACTTCAAATGGTGGAATCCTATAACATATGCCCTTTTATGTCTGGCTTATTTCACTTAACCTAATGTTTTCAAGGTTCATCCATATTGTAGCACGTGTCCAAACTTCATTCCTTTTTATGGCTGAATAATATTCCACTGTACGTACATATACAACACATTTTGTTTATCCATCCATCTGTTGATTGACACTTGGATTGTTTCCACCTTTCGGCTACTGTGAAGAATGCTGCTGTGAACATTGACATACAAGTATCTGTTTGAGTTCCTGATTTAAATTCTTCTGGATGTAGACCTGAGTGTGGAATTTGCTGGGTCATATGGTGATTCTGTTTAACTTTCTGAGGAATTGCCAAACTGTACATTTCACTTTATACTCTGTTATTTTTACCTAACATTGTGACAGGATCGCGACCCCCTATCTTTTTTTTTTTTTTAAAGATTTATTTATTTGAGAGAGAGAATGAGAGAAAATGCACATGGTGGGGAGGGGCAGAAGGACAGGGAGCTAGAAACTCAAGCAGACTCTGCACTGAGCACAGGGCACAGAGCCCGATGTGGGGCTCGATCCCACAACTCTGAGATCACAACCTGCATCGAAACCAAGAGTCGGATGCTCAACCGACTGTGCCACCCAGGTGCCCCAGCCCCATATCTTTAAATACTGTTTAAGTAGGTCCTTTTTAATGGCCGGATAGTAGTCCAGTTATAGCTTTTGCTATTTATTTACTTAAGTCCTCTATATTGAACATTTAACAAATATAAAGTACCTATTTTTTTTTTTTAAGATTTTATTTATTTGACGGAGAGGGAGAGATCACAAGTAGGCAGACAGGCAGGCAGAGAGGGGGGGAGGCAGGCTCTCCACTGAGCAGACAGCCCGATGTGGGTCTCGATCCCAGGACCCTGAGCTCATGACCTGAGCTAAAGGCAGAGGCTTTAACCCACTGAGCCACCCAGGTGCCCCTGTTCCTGTTTTTCTTACTAATTTTTTAAGAGCTTTCTCTCTATTAGGCTTACTAACCTTTTATATATTGCAGTATTTTCTGAAATTTATGATTTTTTAGTATATAGAAGTTTAAATTTTTTTATATGGTCAAATATTTTTACAGCTATTTTGACAGCTGTGAATGATGCTCCTGCGAATCCCTCTTTTTGGGATATTGTGTTATTTGGATATGACTGTTATTCAGTTCTCTCTTTTATAAAAAAAAACTTTCGGTGTTATATCCCAGATTTTAAAATACTACATTTCATTGAGTCCAAGATATCATAAGTTGTAAGACTACATCAGTATTTGATGGGCCAATAAAAGAAAAGTAAGGTGCCATTTATGCTGTGACACACCTGTGTTGTAAAAGGTACCTCTTGAGGTGAGAAATGTTAAAATACAAAACAAAAATTGTCTTAGAATTAATGAAAATACCAAGCTTTAATAAATGCTGAAAATTGCCTGGTTAAACTATCATCTCATTAGTTCTTGCCTCAAATAATAAGTAGTCTTTGAAGAGCTAAGGTCAGTGGAAACTGTTCTCTGAATGGGCTTCTAGAAATCCATTATAATTGGAGTGTTCGTGAGCCCATTGGATCTCAGGGTTTTCAGGAAACTTAGACGTCATCTAGTCCAAATCCAAGTGACTTAAATTCCTTTTACACCATCCCTGCCAGATGGCTCCCTAACTGTTTGTGCCAATGATATGAAATGTGTTGGGACTTAGTTTACTGTCCTTACCGAAGATGGGCTGATCACTTAGCGGGTTCAGGTGCAAGCTTTCTACAACTTAACTTTTGCACATCTTGTCAGAGAAATTAACACAAGATCTGGGCCTGATTCTGACCAGTAGGGCGCAGTGTTTTGCCTTCAGAGGGCAAGCGAGCGCCTCAGGGCCTGGAGGTTGCTGTGACAACATCTCCGGGACTGAGTCTCTTTGGGTCCTGAAAGGGTAGGCCCAGCTACTTGCTACTCGCCTGTTTGCTGCCCTTGACTTCTGTGGCGAACTTTTTAAGAGGAAGAAGCTGTGCCCCCACCCGCCCCCTGGCAGCTGCGTTCTGCCCACGCTCTGCTTTCTGGTGGTTTATGAGGAGGGAGAAGCACTCGCAGGTGCATTCTGGGCAGCAGATCATCTTTGATTTAGGAATGTTGGCCGGCCACTCTCTGTAGGCCCAATAGCTGCCACATTAGTATTTCAGGGATGCGTTCACTGAGGGGACGATAAGAGGAGAAATATGGGGTATTTTACTTATAGAGTCTTTGGATCAAAACATCTTATCAGTATGTTGGAACCCCCCCTCGGCTGCTGAAGTATTTCCACTCTATGGCTTGGTTTGGTATGAAATCCTTTACACTTGATGAATAGCGTAGTCTTCCACTCCGCGTCTGCTGGCCCTTTTATTGGACCAGAGTTTTTTTTTTTTTTTTCTTCCTGCTACAGGTTATGGGAGAAGATATCGTCCCAGAAAAAATAAAAGATGAGGTTCACACAGAGGTGAAGTGTGTGGGCTCTGCGGCCCTGACCGCCTCGCTGATTGCATCTTCGAAAGAATTTGAAGACAAGTGGTTCAGAAAGATCAAAGCCCACTTCTGTCCCTTTGAAAATCAGTTCCATACCGAGATACAAATCTTGGCTTAGTGGTCCTTCTTAAAGCAAAAGAAAACATCCTGTACTATTTTAACTGTCCTTGTTTATTGCAGACGGAATCCACTGCTAATCATGGAATATAGTGAATTTAAAATGATTATTTATGCATTATAAAAACAACTTCTCTTCCAGATTATTTCTCCTGTGTTCAATTTCTTGATTGTTTTGTTTTGTTTTCTTTATGGGTATTTGCCATTCACTTATCTTAGACCTACTATCCCTTTGGAAGATACCTGTTGGGAAAGTGTATAAAAGAGGCTCTTAGATATTATATTTTTTTGAAAACACACCGTATTATAATCAGCAGTAAAAGTATCCATTGTTCAGGTAAATTCATCAGGAAAGAACAAGAATGTTGAAAGGTAAAAGTAAACCATTTCTAAGAAGGGTGTGTCAGAGTCTGCAAAGGCTCTGAGATTTCGTGTATGGGCCCAAACTCGAGTGCACGCGGGGTGGGCTGCATTCTAGAAAGTCAGGTCTTCTCTAAGGGGCCGCAGTCCGCACACTTGCCTTGTGCTGCAGAGGAGACTCTTCCATGACGTGATGAAAAGATAGTCTGGAACGAAGGGCGGCTAGTGCCTTGCTCGCCAGATGCACAGAAACACGAGGTCTGTGGGCCACTGTCGTGCAGGGTGACAGTCCTGCTCTTCCAGACACACGGGTTATAGTCTGAGTCCCCAACACCTGCAGTACAGAAGGCCAGTACCTTCCAGCATCTGGAATGGAGGAGCTCCCTTACGAGGAGTGGAATTGAATAGTCAACCAAAAACTTCATCAGGTGTTGTCCCACACAGCTTTTTATGCTTCCTCAGCAGAGGGAAGAGAATCCCAGCCCTGGCAAAGAAGTGGAGTCCTCAGGATTTCCCTTCTACTTCACCTGCCACTTCACGCCTTCCCGGGCCCCTTCCCCAAACAGAAATACCTGGGTCTATTTCCGGCTGACAGCTCTTCTGGGACGGAGGAAAGCCTGACTAGCCTGACTAGCCTGACTGACAATGCAAGTTGTCATTTAATATCTCTAATGTGAAACAAGAGATTGGGATGGTTGGTAGACACTGTAATTTTTAGGAACCATTAAAATGTATGGAAACCTCTCCACAGCTCCCCACTGCCCTCCATCCACTCACAGAGTCACAGACAATCACTGTGGAGCCCGTGATGGGACAAGCATTGTGCGCTTGCTGTGGAGACACTGGCTGTCTTGGAGTTCATGGTCTAGTTGCGAGTGGCCCCTCAGGATAGTGTCCAAACTGCCAGTCCCTTCGCGATAAAGCCTTGGGCTCCCAGGTGCCCTCCTTTGCTGCTCCCCAGCTTTAAATGCACCATAGCTTTTGCATTTGGGCCTTCACACTGGCAGTTCGGTCTGGCCCCTCTCCCAACCCCCTATCCTATGGCTGATTCTGTTCACCTTCCAGGTCTCCGCTTCCTTACGGCTCCTCAGAAGTCCTGACCTCCAGGTGGCGGTAGGTTTCCCTCTTCCGTGCTCCTTCACCATTTCACTCCCACAGTAGTTCACTGCAGTCGCTGACTTGTTTTTCATGAGAGACTTAAGAAGTCTAAAATCTGGGCCAAGGACTGTCTTTTTCAGATCGTTAGCCTCAGGGCAGAATACCTGGCATTTCATGAAATACTTGTTGAATTTCTGAATTACCTGGCCAGCGTCTCATTTTGTTTGCACAAAGGTTTAATCTCCTGAAGATCCAACAAGGAGCTGAGGCAGTCGAAGCACCCTGCTTCTGGAGCTTAACCCCTTTCTCCTGTTAGTCTAGGCTTCCTAGAAATGCCCTTTTCCCTCTAGTCTGGCTTAGTGCCCTTCTAACTTTGTCCATGCTTTTTTTTTGAGGTTTTATTTATTTGACAGAGAGAGAGAGATGACAAGTATGTAGAGAGGCAGGCAGAGAGAGAGGAGGAAGCAGGCTCCCCGCCGAGCAGAGAGCCCGATGCGGGGCTCGATCCCAGGACCCTGAGATCATGACCTGAGCCGAAGGCAGAGGCTTTAATCCATGGAGCCACCCAGGCGCCCCGTTTGTCCGTGCTATTAGCTTTCCGCATCTGGCAGTCGTCCCAGATCCATTGTGCTGTCCAGAACTGCCTGAGTGGTCTTCAAGAATCTTCCCACACGCCTGCCTGCCCCACCTCACGTTCCTGGCAGCAATATGGTGACGTGTGTGAGAAGCCAGGAAAGGGCATCTAGGAATACCAGGCACCTCTGACTGTCATGCCACACGTCATCTTGATCGTTTCATTTCCAGCACAGATGGTGAAGGGTAGGGTTAACTGAGCAATGATTATGCTAAAGAAAGATCTCAGGCCTGCCTACTTAGACACTCCGCCCTCTCGTCAATGAATGAATCTCTGGGAAGGTGAGCAAATGTGAACCACAGAGGTGACTACACTCCAGGTGAGTGGGGCGGGACCCAAGGGTAGTTCTTTTTTTTTTAAATTAACATATAATGTATTATTTGCCCCAGGGTACAGGTCTGTGAATCATGAGGCTTACACATTTCACAGCACTCACCATAGCACATAACCTCCCCAATGTCCATAACCCAGCCACCCTATCCCTACCCCCCTACCCCCCAGCAACCCTCAGTTTGTTTCGTGAGACTGAGTCTCTTATAGTTTGTCTCGCTCCCGATCCCATCTTGTTTCATTTCCCCCCCACCCCCCACAACCCCCCTGCCCTGCCTCACAAATTCTTCATATCAGAGAGGTCATATAATTGTCTTTCTCTGATTGACTTATTTCGCTTAGCATAATACCCTCAAGTTCCATCCACACCGTTGCAAATGGTAAGATTTCGTTTCTCTTGATGGCTGCATAGTATTCCATTGAATATATATACCACATCTTCTTTGTCCATTCATCTGTTGATGGACATCTAGGTTCTTTCCATAGTTTGGCTATTGTGGACTTTGCTGCTATAAACAGTGGGGTGCACGTGCCCCTGTGGATCACTACATTTGTATCTTTAGGGTAAATACCCCAGGGTCATCGGGTAGCTCTATTTTCAACATTCTGAGGAACCTCCATACTGTTTTCCAGAGTGGCTATAGCAGCTTGCATTCCCACCAGCAGTGTAGGAGGGTTCCCAAGGGCAGTTCTTACCTCCTGTGACTCCCAAAAGACCTGTCTTCAACATTTTCTCCCAAGGGAGAGTTTGTACCCAGCATTTGAACTGGCGAGAGTCCTTTGTCCTTTGTCCTTTACATTTTACACCTCTACAGTCTTCATACTGTGACCGAAGGATCTTAACAAAGATTTTCAGTCCGGCAGTGATTTCCCAGCTCATTCGTGAAGCCTGTGTGTGAGGCCCTGCGTGGTCTGCCTCTGGCCACTTCCCCCCAACTCACTGCCTTTTCTCATGTCCTTGGACTCCAAGCATCTTCCCACCCAAGCCCTTTGCCCATCCAGTTACCTCTACTTGGAACATTCTTCCCTGCAGTCTCCCAACCCTGCCATAAGCTTCCTCTTCCTACAGATTTCAGCTCAGGAATCATTCTCAGACAAGATGCTCCTGATCCCAGACTTGCTCAGGTCCCCCTTTAAATTTCATAGTGCCTGTGCTTTTTTTTCCCCAAATAGGATTATATATATATAGAGAGAGAGAGGACGGAAGGTTTCCCTGGTCCTAGCTCGACCACTTCTCGAGGCTGAGAACTCTAATGGCCTGCAAGTCAGGGGGCTAATGGTGTATGTCTTGATCTGAGTCCCACAGCTAGAGAACCAGGAGTGCCAATGTCCAAAGGCAGGAGAAGGGTGTCTCAGCTCAAGTAGAGAGCAAATTTGCCCTTCCTCTGCCTTTTTGTTCCATCCCAGCTTCCAGTGGGATGAATGGTGCCCACCTGCATTGGGGAGGATGACCTTCTTCCCTCAGTTCGCCAATTCAAAAGCTCATCTCTACCAGAAACTGTCAAGACCCGCCGCAAATGACGTTCTAGCAGCTATCTGGACATGCCTTAGCCCAGTCAAGTGGACACAAGATTAGCCATCACATGCAGGCAGGAGGAGTGGGTCAGGGTCAGAGAGATGCTATGCTACTGGCTTTGAAGATGGAGGAAGGGGCCACAAGCCAAGGAATGCAGGTGGCCTGTGGAAGTTAGAAAAGACGAGGAGAGGGACGCCTGGGTGGCTCAGTCAGTTAGGCAGCTGCCTTTGGCTCAGGTCATGATCCCAGGGTCCTGGGATCAAGTCCCACACGCGCTCCCTGCTTCTCCCTCTCTCTCTGCCTGCCGCTCTGCCGACTTGTACTCTCTCTCTCTCTGTGTCAAATAAATAAAACTTTAAAAAAAAGCCGAGGAAATGGATTCTCTCATAGGGTGTTCAGGAAGGACCACAGGCCTGCTGACACCATGATCTTAGCCCAGCAAAACCCACGTTGGAGTTCTGACCTAGAGACCCGTAAGGTAGTAAATCTGTGTTGTTTTAAGCTATGACATTGGCGGTCATAAGTTGACTGCTTGAGCTAGTTTCGGTTTTTGTTACTTCCAACCAAGAATCCTAAGACAGGCCACTTGGGTCCTTTCAATCTTGGTTTTAGAATAAGACTCTGCTCTCATACGTGACTTTCCTTTTTAAAAACTTAATAGAACATTATCGTAGAAGGTGTCACGTCAAAGATGCGGGAGCTGCTTTCGAGAGCTTCCACTCACAGCAGCCGTAACGGGCCCCTCACGTGAGTAGTCGACGGCGGGCAGGTGGGAAGTCTGGGTGACGCGGAAGTACAGAGGAAGGCCGGGCTTTCATCGAACTTTCGTGAAGGGGGAAACGTCTGAGTTGGACCTTGGGAAGGGGAGGGTTTGTAGCAGGCTCTGTGGGGAACAGAAGGCAGGCCCGTCGGGTTTCTCGGTAGGGAGATGAGAGGAGCCACAGTCTGGAGGACAGCAGGGCGGGCTGTCCAGGTGAGCGGGCGTGAGGGGACAGCGGTGGGGAGGGAGAGCAGGCGAGCCACCGTCCAATTACAGAGGGTCGTCGGTGCCGCAGTAAAAAGCCTGACTCGGGTCAGGGGACAGATACCAGCTAGAGAAAAGTTTTGAGCAGGGGAATGGCTGGTTTAGGGCTGGCCCTGCTTTGGACTGATAAATCTGATTTTACTTTCCAAATGTTTAAAGTCCTTGAGCTTCATGCAACCGGTTTTAGGTCTAGGAAAGCCCCAGATATGAGCACTAACACGGGGGTGGAGGTGGCCTCAACATACCCAAGATGTCCCGAGTGCCCCAGGGAGTTCACGTCGCTGTGGAGTTCGCTGCTCTTCAGGGCCTTCCCGCACACTCGTGTGAAGCCCACGCAGGCGGGCCCTCCCCAGCCTCGCACGGGGCGGCTTCTCGCGGCCCAGTTTCTGCTCCTGTCTCCGCTCGTACTGGCCTTCCCTGCCCCCTGCCACTCTCAGACCCAACAAACCACAGGGTGCAGGAAGCAAGCCCTGCCGTCCTCTCCGTCCTCTCTCCGCCAGGAGCACATCTGCTTCAACCACCCAGCCCCGGGGCACACCCCCCCAGGGCCAAATTCGGGATGAAATACTTGAATCCTTCTGACTGGCCTCCCAGGGCTTGGGCTAGAATAATTCAGCAAGGAAACGCGAACTAGATGTTTCTTCACACTGTGCCCAAGCACCTTCTGAGGGAGGGTCCCCAGAACAGCCGGGCTCGCCCCTCGACAGCGGGCTGCAGCGCCAAGGCCCACGCGGAGCTCACGACGTGTGGATGTTTGGAGGGCAATCAGCAAGCCCCTGACTCTGCTGGCCGAGAGTCGCCATCTGAGTGGAGAAGGGCCACCTCCAGAGGCCTCGCCCAGCTGACTCTCAGTCGTCCGCAGCAGGGCCGCAGGGGAGTGCCGTGGGGACATATGGGGGTGGGGGATTGGAAGGAGCAGAGGAGCAGTCAGGATGGACTCCGCCCACCGCGTCCCCCTCCACAAAGTTGTGTGTGGAAGCCCTAACCCAGTACTGGATTTGCACATGAGGCCTCTAAACGCCGGCACCAGAATCTGTTCTTAGCCAGGATTCTCTAGAGCGACAGACCCAACGACGTGCCTATTTATACCTCTATCCCCAGCTCTCCGGATCTGTCCCAACGGAGAGCGAGTACGGGCCCTGGCTCATAGGATCAGGGAGGCTGACAAGCCCCCAGGTCCGAGGGCTGAGTGGACAAGCTGGGGACCTGGGAGAACCCCGGGTGTAGCTCACGTCCAAAGGCCAACGGGCTCAAGACCCAGGGACAGCCGGGGTCTCAGCTGGAGTCCGGTGGCAGGTGGGACCCGCGTCCCAGCCCCGAGTCGTGCCAGGCAGGAGGAATGCTGTCCCCGGGGAGGGTCGCGCGGCCTTCTGGTCAGGCCCAGGCTGTCGGGAGCGAGGCCCGGGGACACCGCGCTCACCGGCAGCAGGGGGGAGAGGGAGGGAGCAGCTCCGGACGCGCCCCGTCCCTCTCAGTCAACACCCAGTGAGCGACAAGGAGCAGGGGTTGTGTTGCTGCCTGTGCGCGTGTGTCTGTGGTATTTACACTCTGGTAACAGCTTTTCCGACACACACGATCCTCAGGAGGAAGCTGAGAAAGTGAATGACAGCTTCTCTGTGTCCAACAACGTCTGGGACCAGGTCCAGAGAACCAAGCGCTCAAAGCCGAAGCGGAGCTCAGGCCCTCCTGGGACAGGCCAGCGGGGCAGGGGCGGGGAGCTCCCTCCAAGGGGAGCGCAGCAGCGGGGGCCAGTGCGCTGGGCGTTTGTGTCCCCTGCGGGAGCAACGCTCCTTGACCAGTCAGAGGGCATTCGCTGGGCGCGGGGAGCAGCCCGGCCGGAGGTGAGGGACCCTCGGGCCAGCCGGGCATCCGGGGCCGCTGGGCTCTTACAGGGCGGACGGGAGATGAAAGATCAGTGCCTGGTGAGGACCGAATGAACACGAGGAGTAACTCCCAGGAGAGGCTCCGGGGACTAACACCTCCCGTGGGTCCCGCGCTAATCCTACGGGTGGATAACGTGATCCCTGACCCCTGGGCTGGGGTATGAACGTGGCCCTCCCTGAGCGGCCCCGCTCCGCACGCCCCCCTGGCAACACTGATATTTCTCTCCTTCTCCCCTGGGCTTCCTGGTGGAGACTCTCGGGGGAGTCGCGCAGTGCCCCACGGCTGCCGCTGAATTTCACACTGTGGCAGAGACGCTGCGTGCCCAGGACGGGCCCCCCAGCAAGAGGGCGGCTGCGGCAGGTGGGGGGGCGGTGATTCCAGCCCAGAGCAGAATTCAAGACGGGCAAACTGGGTTTGGGAGGATTGGAACCTTGGGTGAGGGTTTGTTTGGATCTCCGGTCACCCCTTTGCCGTGTGTGTAAACCCTCCTAGTGTCCGGTGGAAATAGTGTCTTGGACTGAGAGCCCAGCACTGGCCCCCCCAACCCCCCCCCCCCGGGAAGCCGGTCCCGCAAAGGAATGGCCCAGCCTCTCATGAGCGGGTCCCCACATTGTACGAGGCTCGCGTGGCCCGTGATGCAGTAATCGGTGACCCCAAATCTCAGTGGCTCACACAACAGAGGTTTATTCCTGGCTCCCACGACGTATCCACAGCGGGGTGGGCGGGAAGAAGAGGGAGGTCCTGCCCACCGCAGTCTCCTGGAGCCTCGGCCGGTGGAGGGGCTCCATCTGCGGCGCGCTCCTGCCTGGCCACCTGCACCCCGACGCGTAGAGCTCCTGCCTGGGAGTGACCCTCCCTTCTGCCCCTAGTCCACCAGCCACGGCAAAGAGCAGCTCGCGTCCCAGCAGGCGGGGGTCACGCGCGACAATGTGTCCAGAGGAGGAGAAACGATATTTGTGAGCCCCGCAGAAGGCCGCGGCGGGGAGCCTGCCTGGTGCGGAGTGACTGGGGGCAGGAGGGCTGCCCTTCGCCCCTCACACTGGCTGGATGCAGGCAGAGGCCGAGCAGGCCTGGGGGCCCGCGGTCCCTCGCAAGCGTCACCTTCCTGAAGCTTTCTCAGCGGACTGCGGAATCCAGGCGAGAATCTTCGGCAGCATCCGACTGTTCTAACTCGTTCCAGCGGTCAGCAGGAAATCAGCACATCAGGGCCGGGGTTTAAAGAAACTTCAGGAACCAAAGGGGTTTTTTTGTTTGTTTGTTTGTTTGTTTTTGCTGTTGTTGGACTTTCGGAAACTAAGGAGGAAAAAAAAATGAAATGAGGACAGGAATACTATTTTAAAAGAAGACAGAAGCAAAGACGCCTTTGCCTTTGGCAAACACTGGACAGAGGGATGGGCTGAAGGGGGTACCAGAGTGTACTTGGGATGCCGCCAGCTGCCGGGGTTCCGAAGCCCCCAGGAGGAAGGGCTCCCAGCTCTCCATGGCAAAGGCAAAGCTGCTAAGCCAGGGATGAGCAACAGGAGGACATTTGCTGAGGTGAGTTGCTGGCAAGGGGAGGCCGTAGAAACAGGAAGATGCAGGGCGCCTGGGTGGCTCGGTCGGTTAAGCGTCTGCCTTCAGCTCAGGTCCCTGTCCCAGGGTCCTGGGATCGAGTTCCGCGTCTGGGCTCCCCGCTCAGTCGAGAGCCTGCTTCTCCCTCTCCTCCCTGCTCGTGCTGTCACTATCTCTGTCTCTCTCTCCCTCTCAAATAAAATCTTTAAAAAGAAACAGGAAGATGCTTGCGGGGCTTCTGTGCCCACTCCCGTGAGGCCGGAACAGCCTGGGTCCCAGCCCTCCCTCTGCCTTTAATGCCCTTGTTCCTTGGGGCTCGTTAATGGTCACTTCTCCGGGAAGTGTCCCCTGACCTCTCCAAACTGGGGTGCCCGGTCCTCCCTGTGCTTGCTGTATTCCTTGTTCCCCAGGTGGGCTGTGCCCTTGAGATCTGCGACCACCTCCGGAACAAGGGGCGTGCTATGAATCTGACGGGGAATGAATGACGGGACTTGGGAGCGCCCAGCCTCCTTGCTTCAGGCGTCGACAAGCCACGTGGCAGCCGCTGGGTCTCACGGCAGGGGGGCCGCGTGGCCAATGCCGAGTCCTTCCTGCTGCTTCAGGCTGCCCTGGGCACTGCTGCAGGGCCATTCCCAGACCTGACTCCGCAGGCCCTGGGGACTGGCCCAGACTCAGGGGACCTCGAGATCAGCCCCAGGCTCCCTGAAGCCAGGACTTGAGCTGATGAACGGCCTTGCCCAACTCCATCCACTAGACACCCTGGCTTGCCCCATCCTCGGGGGCTGCAATTTCAACTGACCTCATGCTACTTAGAGTGGCACATTTGGGGTCTTATCCTTAATTCATCAGGCCCAGGGATACCTCCGTATTATGCCTTTACCGCCTTTACCAGAAACATCCTGAATGTTCCCATATCTTCTGTAGAGTGGGCCATTCCCGGGCACTGGGAAATAGGAGTACCCTGGTCACAACCACAATCTACCTCTTAGTGCCTCAGTCTACCCATATGTAAACTTGGGCTCCCTTTGCCCCTTCTTACATTACAGAGATTCAGGAAACATGATTATTAAAGCGCTGGCTGCTCTTTGGAAGAAAATGACTCTATTTTCATGCTTTTGTCCTCTAGCTCCCCATCCCCCACTTCCCTGGAACTTTCTGGAATGGGCTCCATAGGCCAAACTAGAGCGAGATCCCCCGAGAATGGCGGGTGTTGGCAAGTGAATGGTCGCAGGCCTGGGAACAAACAGAGGCAACGATGTTGTCCAAGCACTTTTAGTTCAAAGGGAAGCAAGTTCAAAGCTGCTAGTCATTGAGATGGGGGTCCTTGGGCCAGCCAGTTGGGGCAAGTCCAGCCCCGGCCCTGGGGAGGCTGCGGGGGCAGCGACCCATCAGAAATGCGGGGAGGCTTGCAGAAATGGCCTCCAGATGTGGGCCGTCCTGGGCACCAAGCCCAGCTGCTCCAGCTGCAGCCGCGTGGGTCTGTAGGCATTGAGGTTGCTGTAGGGAGCCGGCGTGCTGTCGTGGGACCTCGGGGAGAAGGGGGCCCACGGGCCAGGGTGGGGCTGAAGCCTGAGGGGCAGAGCAGGGTTGGGGGCCAGGGGACTGCTGGGCCCCGACGACACCGACAGACTCTGGTTCTGGGGGTTGCTGCCCGTCGTCGAGGGGCTGCTGAAGGGGTCGGAGGACGTGTGGTCGCTGGCCGAGCGGCTACTGTCGCTGAGGCGGCCAGGCGGGGGGCTGCCGCCTGCTCCGGGCTGCAGGGGTGCCACCGGCCTGGGGGACTTCGGGCCCATCACGGGCTTGGAGGAGGCGTAGAGGTGGCGGAACTCGTCGTCAAACAGCGCCACCGCCGGGCCCGTGAACTTGGAGAGGATGTTCCGGTGGACGTGTCCACAGAGCCAGGTGAAGCTGCAGGGGAAGAGGAGAGGGCGGGGTGGGACCGGGGAGGCCTCGGGAGCCCCCTCCTGCAGGCTCCTCCGGGGGACGTGGGCTCCCGCTGGGCCGCGGGGGCAGTGAGGATTTAACATCATCCTCTGGCCCGCTCATTTCATCCCGGCGGAACCGCTGCAGGGCTCCTGGTACCCGCTACACAGATGGCAGGACCCCGGTGCGCGAATCAGCAAATGTTTGCCGGTGAACAATAAAGGCACCAGACTGGATCTCTGACCTCGGGGTTCCCTCCGGTGCTCAAATCCTGGCCCTCCCTGCTGAAGCCCAGAAGGGCTAAGTGACGGCTCGGTCCCAATGTCCCCAGCTCTGTGCTGATGAGTCCCCTAGCGGCTGAAGTCCCCTGTGAAATGTGGGAACCCCTGCCTCTTCTAACCAAAGGGAGGTCTGGGCAAGGCAGCTGCAAAACACGGGGTGCTCCTCTGTGGTGGGGCGGGGGCAGGGGGGACAAGGGAACACAAGGCAGGCCGCAGAAACGAGAATGACACGGTCTGCGTGCACTTGGTCCCCAGGGACGTGGGCAGAGGCCTCGGCCCTCCCTCCATTTACTGGTTTTAAATGAAAACAAAATGCTGAAGGCATTTATTGATTGCTTTTTATGGTTCCTTGATTTAACCAAATTCCTTTTTCTCTCTGATGGACAAGTCTCCTCATTAACGGCCCCCCCCACTCCCACTCCCACCCAAAGCCCTTGAAAAGGCCTGATGAGAGCACAGAGGACCCACCAAAAGGGTCGGGTTAGAGATTCCTGGGTCCCTAATAATGGGCACCCAGGCGTGGAGAGCAACCGTGGCAGGATGGCCAGAGGGAGACATGGTCACTGTGGGGGAACAGGAATGACCCCCACCAATGGTCTCAGCAGGCCCCACCCCACCCACCGGCCCAGCCTGCAGAGTCCCTGCCCTGAGAGGAGGGGTGGGGCCCAAGCAAGGCCGGGCCAACCCTGGGAAGAACAATGGGGCTTTGTTACACCTCACCTCCCACACACCCCAGAGAGGTGAGCAGCTGATGCCGCAGAGGGCCAGCCAGGGGACAGGGAAGGCGGCAAACACGGGGACAGTGGGACTCCTGCCTACACTACGACATCAGTGGCCCTGTGTTGTTTGGAATCAGACTAGATTAGGCCAAGCAACTGTGTGCTTTCTGCAACAAAACAGGTACAAGGGTGTCCTGGCAACTTTCAGGCTCCCACGCCCCTGTGCCCTACACCCCAGTGGCCTCTGCGTCCCCCCTCAGGTCCCTTGGTGTCCCTGTAGTGCCCCGTGCACCTGTGCACCATGCTGGGCTTCTCCTTCAGACCCTGTGTGGCCTTCAGTCCATGCCTTAGCTTTTACACTTTATCACCGCCCGTGGTAGGAAATACACATCCTTAGTACGTAGAATCAGCCTTGGCCCTTAGTACATAGAATTGACTTCATCACAATCGTTGGCTCAAAGGCTGCTCTCATAACTGGTCTATTCCTGGCCCATTTTAAATTTTGTAGCTATTTACTTAGTTATTTTAAATAATGTAATAAGCACCCTCAAACCCACCACCTAAAATAAAAAGCTAACATCGGGGTGCCTGGGTGGCTCAGTGGGTTAAAGCCTCTGCCTTCGGCTCAGGTCATGATCTCAGGGTTCTGGGATTAAGCCCTGCATCAGGCTCTCTGCTCAGTGGGGAGCCTGCTTCTCCCTTGCCCTCTGGCTGCTGCTCCCCCTGCCTGTGCTCTCTCACTCTCTCTCTCTGACAAATAAATAAATAAAATCTTAAGGAAAAATAAAAAGGATCTTCCTTCAGCTCAGGTCATGATCTCAGGGTCCTGGGTTCGAGTCCTGCATCAGGCTCCTTGCTCATGGGGGAGCCTGCTTCTCCCACTGCGTCTTGCCCTGCTTGTGCTCTCTCATACAAATAAATAAAATCTCTTTTTTAAAAAAAGATTTTTAAAAATCTTTTTAAAAAATCTTAAAAATCTTAAAAAAGATTTTTAAAAATCTTTTTTTTAAAAAGAGATTTTATTTATTTATTTGACAGAGAGAGATGACAAGTAGGCAGAGAGGCAGGCAGAGAGAGTGGGAAGCAGGCTCCCTGCTGAGTAGGGAGCTCCATGCAGGGTTCGATCCCAGGAACCTGAGATCATGACTTGAGCCGAAGGCAGAGGCTTTAACCTACTGAGCCACCCAGGCGCCCCTCAAATAAATAAAATCTTAAAAAAGAAAAAAGAGGGGTATCTGTGATAAGACACCCAATCCTTATCCTAAGGTCTAAAAGATACTTGTCTAGGGCTTAGTGGGTTAAAGCCTCTGCCTTTGGCTCAGGTCATGATCTCAGGGTCCTGGGACTGAGCCCCACATCGGGCTCTCTGCTCAGCAGGGAGCCTGCTTCCCTCCCTCTCTGCCTGCATCTTTGCCTACTTGTGATCTCTCTCTCTCTGTCAAATAAATAAATAAAATCTTAAAAAAAAAAAAGATATTCATCTATTCTTTTCTACTAAGCGTTTTAAAGTTTGTTTTTTGACATTTCAGGCCTTTTTATATTAATCTATTGGAAGGTGATCATTTATTATTTATTTATATATTTATGTATTTATGTATTTATTTTTGGTGTATGTGTGAAGTGGAATCGAATTTTCGTTGTGGAGAATTGATTTTTTTCCAGTTTCCCCTTTTGCCACCGCTCTGACACGCCCCATCACGGGTGGTCTGTCTCCGGGTTTTCTGCTCCACCTGTAGGTCTGTCAGGATGACTCCGGCTCCACGACACAGCCTCATCTCCGGCAGGGCCGGTCCTCCCTCCCTGCCTGTTCTTCTTCAGACTTACCGTGACTCGTCTTGGAGAAATATATTTTACATCATCACCTACTCACATGTACAAACACATACATCGCCACACAACAGTTTCCGGAACATTCCTTACCTCAGTGTGCCCTCAGCATATTTATTCTATCCTATTACATAAAAACAAAACAAAACAAAACAACTCCAGGCATCATCCACTAAATTGATTTCATGTCCTGCTAATGGGCAATGAGGCACAGGGTTTGAAACACTTCGTTCCTCTAGCTACACTGGATGGCCAGGACCTTACGTGGACTTTCATTCGTTTGTTCATTCATTCATTCATTCAGCAAATATTATGGTAGTATGTAACATTCAGGCACTGGACGAACTGTACTTCATGCCAGGAATGTAACAGAGGAGGAAACAGACCCAATCCAGGTGCTGACAGCATGTTTACAATTTTGACTAAACAAGTTCACGCAGAGGCTCTCTAGGAGATGATCTGGAAGCTATAAGGTAAGGAGTTAGCAGGGTAAGACAGCAGGAATGACCTCTCCAGCAGAGGGAATACAGCAAGTGCAAAGGCCCTGAGGCCTAAAAGAGCATGAAAGACCTGGAGGAACACAGTGTGGCTACAACACAATGGAGAGGAAGGAAAACCCAGCTCAGACAGAGGCCATAGTAAGCATGATTTTTTTTTTCCTTTTCTAGTAGCAGTGACAAGCATGGAAGGATTTTAAGGATGCAAATGATTTGATTTGGTTTGTGTTTAAAAATCTTTCTGTTCTTGGTAGAGAAAGCTCAGGGGTGGAAGTGCGGGTCAGGGCAGGACCGGAACCAGGGCCGATTAGGTTCTCACGCTGTGCCCCCCAAGGCCCAAGCCCAAAGGCACCAACGCCCTGGACTTGCCAGCAGAAGTGGGAGCTCCCTCGTGGTTGACCGCGGGGCACCTTCTTAGCTCGGGCTGATCTCAGAGCGCGCACCACACCGCTCTGTGGCTACTGACCCGTGTTTTTCGATAACAGAGGAGATCTCCGTGTGCTGTGCTGGGGTAAGGCTTTCTACGAGAGCTTAAATGCTGAAATGCACACACCCCCCCCACCTCACCGCCACCCCCCAGCTGAAGATGCGGACAGAGCTCTTCAGTCTGGGAGAACTGTCTACAGCCGGGGGCAAAATGTCTAAAGCCAGGGTCAGTTGCATTGAAAGAATGGGATGGAGACTCGTGTTTTGTTTTAACCGGAGACAACCCTGAGAGACCCGGGGAGAAGCATCTTCCACAGGCTGGCAAGTGGGTCACCTTTGACCGCTGAGTACAAACCAGGTTACAGCTGTCCTGCCCCCTCTCCGGGAGCCGGATTCTCCAGTTCGCGGGGATGGCCTGTGTGTCCTCCAGCCCACTGCCGCCCCCCTCCTGGCACCTCCCATGTCCGGATGACAAGCCCAGAAGGCACCGGAGAGCTGGAGATCCTCGTCAAGGAAGCTGATGACCCTGGGCCAATCACCTGCCCTCTCTGTGCCTCAGTTCCCCCATCTGCCAATTGGAAGAATAATGCCAGTCGAAGGGTGGTTGTGAGTAAATCCTTTCTAAAGGTCTTCACACCTGGCCTGGGCCTGACACAAAGCTCAACAAGGTGGGTTCTGCGGCCTTCTGCCCGTCAAGGGCAAGCTGTCCCCGATGCCACCTCGGCAGGATGAGCTCCACAAGGGCAAATCCAGATGAAAATGAAGAGGCATAATTCTCCTGATTGAAAATAAGAGGAGACACTCCTCTTATTTTCTCTTTCTACTTTCCTCTTCTGCATTTTCTCTTTCAGAATTTCTTTCTCTGTCCCTGAAGACAGAGGAGGGATCTGAATGAACAGGCCTTGCTACGTTTCCCCAGTCGCCAATTTAGCTCATACCCTTTACTCTCTCATGACCTTTACTCTCCGTCACACCTCACAGAGAAATGCTCAGGCTTACCCATTGCTTAGGATCATTTCTTTATGGAGGTGCCACGCCACATAAAATTTACAAATAAGTCCATATGCTTTTCTCTACTTATCTTTTGCCCAATTTATAGGCCCCAGCCAGAGAACCTAGAAGAGTAATAGGAAAAAAGAGGTTTTTTCCTTCCCTTATAGTAAATATGGGGTTTTGTCGGAGGTGATAAAAATATTTTGGAACTAGTCAGTGGTTATGGTTGCACACACAGTGAATGTGCTAAATGTCACTGAATTACACATTTAAAATGGCTAATTTTAGATTATGTGACTTTCCCCGTAATAACCAAAAAAAGAATGAGAGAGAGAATTCCTCAGCTGTGGTGGGCCCCTGACTCCAGGCTTGGGCCTTGGGTCTGGGGCAGCTGCCCTGACAGAGGCCTGACCCTTCCCATCCTGGTGGTGAGCTAGGTCTAGTGGAGCTTAGTTAAGGTCAGAGGTCAAGGTCAGAGGCCTCAAGTCCTGACGTGGGGTTTGAGGCTGGGCTCCCACCCAGAGCCTCGTGGCTTGATGCCCAGAGGCCTTTGTCACTCTCCAAGGAAAGAACCAAAGCTGAGAAGGTAGCTTCAGCCACCTGGGGAGAGAAGCTCAGCCCCACGCCAGCCTCTTACAGAACAAGTGAGCTCTGGGTGCCGGGCCCAAGGATCAGAAGCCCATGGGCGCCCTTTTGCACAGGTGCCCCAGTGAAGCAAAACAACGAGGTGAGAAGCTGTGGGTGGACATACACATGGGGCTCAGTGACCCCTGGATGCTAGAGGTCCAGACCTGTCTCAGAGCCCCTCCTGATAGAGGGGTTATGAAACTGGCTTCTTCCCCTGCAGCGGGACCGCCCTTCATTCAGCCGCGCGCAGGCCTACTGCGCAGCTGAGCAAAACAAGGCCCAGGGAAAGGTGGAGAGACCCAACGGGGAGCCGAGGGGAACTTTAGCTAGCTCAGTCACCCCTTCTCAGGCTCCCTTCCCGCCCCAATCACTCTCTCTCCTTCTCTTCTCTGTACTGGTTCTTTTTTTTTTTTTTTTTTAACAATCTCTACATCCAACCCGGGGGCTTGAACTCACAACCCCAAGATCAAGAGTCATATGCTCTACCAACTAAACCAGCCTTGACTGCCTATTGTTTATCTCCTTGGTTTGAATGGGAGCGCCAGAGAGGCACTCCAGCCTTGAAGCATGCCTGGTATGTACCCTGTAGGTCTCTACATAGGTGTTGGATGAATGAAGGAACAGGGCGGGCAGTGACTTGCCCAAGGTCACCCAGCCAGGAAGCTATAGGGCTGGGAATTGAACCTCTGTTGTCTGACTTCTAGTTGAGGCTGCTGCCACGGCCAGTCCCTAGCACCAGCCTTAGGTCCCAAGCAATCTGGACACACTTCTGAAAATAAAATAGGACACACGCACACATACACGCACAGCCCCAAACAAATTGAATAGCTTTACCATCATGCCGGAAACAGCTGAGGAAGGATAAAGACGATTCTGTGTCCTCTTGCAATCTGCAGGGAAACTTGGAAGTGCCTCTCTACCCTGAAGCACCGCCCCCCTGCCCCACAAAGGATCCAGATGTCCCCCTTCTGCCCAGGCTGGTCCTGCCTCCAGCCTCATGCATGTGATGGAGTCCCAGCTTGGCCGGGAGCAGCACCCTGGCAGCCACTGGGAGGGGGAAGTGGCTGAGTGGCCGGGTTGCTCTGCGCAGGCTCAGCCTTGGCCTCCTCGAAGCCTTGGGCAGGAGAAGCCCAGCGCTCACCTGTACGACCCCGACAGGACGTATCTCCAGTCCGAGATGATGAACTTCTCCTGGATCTGGCCGGCGAACTTCCGGCCTGATTTGGCACAATACACCTCTCCTTCCACGCTCCGGACAGAGATATTCTTTGGGAAGGAGAGTCAGGGAGTCACCCACTAGTTACGTACATATAGACACACGTTTGCCTAGGGAAACCTCTGGAAGGATGCTCAGCAAGACACAGGCAGGGGTTATCTCTCATTCCTAGGCTCATCGGCCATTTTTATTTTTCTCTTGGCTGAATTTTCTAAATTCTTTTCATTGTCCTGATATTATTTGAGTCATGGCGGGGTGGGGAGGAGGAAAAGAGAGATGGGAGAATTTAAACAAAGTGGCAAACAGAAGAAAGACGAGGGCCTAATGCCCATGGAGCCCTCCGTCTAGGCTCCCAGGGACCACAGAGGCCTGGCAGGCCCAGTCTTGCCTTGTAAGTGGCTTTAGTGACATGAGTCCCTGACCCCAAGCTGGTTAGAGGGAAGTGCGGCCAGAGGGGGTACTTTTGTGGAGACCCCAGTGGACCCTCGACTGTCCTCAGAAAGGTGTGTCCACAAGCCAAATCATGGCCCCGTTCGTCCCTTCCCCCGCCCCCAGGAACACCTGTGTCCTGGGCCTCAGCCAGAACCCTTGGGAGGCTGGAGAAATAAAAAGGTGGGTAAAGCACGGGGATCTCTGAGAAAGGTGGGATACTGCTGGGGTCCGGCGAATGTCCCTGATCTCTGGGCAGGCTCTGGGAAGGGGATGCCCAAAGCTTCCAACAGCGATTCCCAGCCTCTCCATAAGCTCTGTGACATGCTGAGAGGAGGGCCACATCCCGCCGTCCCTTGGTGGGCAGAGGACAGGCAGGCGTGGCTGGCGGGGGCCACGGAGGCAAGGCCTGGGCTCTCTGTCCCCGTGTGGATGGCCTCCTGGTGAGGTGTGATCCTGTCAAGCAGACCCCGTAAGCACAGGGTCCGTGGCCTGTGGCTCCAGGAGGCTCCTCAACTCAGCCCGGAGGGTGACCTGACTGAGCCAGAGCGAGTCAGCAAGGGACCCACCCGAACGCCTGCTGGTAAACACTGGGCGGTCGAGGCTGGGCCTTGAGTTAGCTGCCCTAAATCTGACACGACTAAGGGAACCTTAATCTCTGGGTTTCTTTTCTCCTTGCCAGAAGGAGGAAGTCAGTGGGGAGTTGGGTTCAGTCCAAGAGGATCAGCTTCCCGTCCGGGCTGTGGAGTCCTACACGCGATGCCGCCCGGGCCGGTGAAGCGCGGCCACGGGGTTTCTTCAGCCGAGAGAACAAAAGGCACGAGCGGCACAGACTGCGGCTCACAAGACACCCACGGGCCCCTTTCGGTTCCCAGCCCCCATAGATCTTCGTGAGGCTGGAGGCAGCAGTGGCAGCAATCTCTTCCGGGTCAGGTCCCGCCCCCTCCCCCCCCTCGCTCCCTGCCCCCGCCATCTTGGAGGCCATGTTTTCCTTATGGTGTAGCTACAGGATGAGGGAGGGCTGTCTGTCCTACCCTGGGCTTTGGGCCCGAAATAAACGTTTACTACGTTAAGCCATTGAGATGGGGGTAGGGGGTGTAAGCATGGCGTAAGCTATCCTATCCTAATACAGATACCTTCTGGATGCTCAGCAGGGCCCCTACCTTGAGGTGGCTGTCAGAGACCTGCACTTTGTCACACATCTCTTGGAAGAGCTTCACACCTCCCTGGTCCAGGAGCACACAGACAAACACCCCACGCTTGTTGGCCGCCTCTAGAATGTCACAGAAGATCTCCACATCCGTGAACACATCCATCAGGATGGCCAGGGCCTGCGCCAGGGCAGAGGGGCCGAAACAGAAAGAGTCAGGGGCCAGGAGCTAACTGGTTTCAGCCAAGCTTCCTAAGTCCCGGTGGGCCAGAGGGAGCAGCTCCCATTGCTGCTGCTCTGGGGGAGAGAGGCTGAGGTGGGGGGCTCCACCAGCGCGGCATTGGAGGGAAAAGCCCATCCGCTCTGCCCAGCCCAACCACAGGCCCTCTGGCCCCTGCGCCCACGGC
Source organism: Nasua narica (assembly GCA_028533885.1). Classification (NCBI taxonomy): domain Eukaryota; kingdom Metazoa; phylum Chordata; class Mammalia; order Carnivora; family Procyonidae; genus Nasua; species Nasua narica. Next base: position 154,062,364 of record CM052798.1, on the reverse strand, counting down.
TGGAGTGCAGCAGGCACGGAGGAAGGAGACAAAAACAGGGAGGCGGCATAAGGAAGGGAAGAGAGGAACAAGAGGAGGTGGTCAGGCAGGTTCGGAGCAGAGGCATGGATGTCAAGTCCCGCTGCTCAGCCGTGTGGAGCTCGAAAGCATTCTATGGCCACGGGTTTTCAAATGTTTTTAAGCCACGGAATACTGACTGCCTCGACCAAAATCCCTGGGGAGACCCTAGACACAGACTAGACAAGGCAGAGCTGCCCCAGCGGGATGGAGAAGGGAGTCTCCTCTATCCTAACAGATTCCTGGGGAGGAGAGAGCCCTAGAAATCCTGGCCGGCCTGCCAAGGACCCACCCGGCCACCTGCCAGCAGCACCCAGCCTCACTATAAGCAATCACCTCTCCTCCACGAGCAACGTGGTTTGGGAGGGGCGGACACATCATCAAGGCCAGGCCAATGAGAGCACGGCATCCCCTGCTGGTCCCAGAGATTGGCCCAGGGCTGCTCACATGACCCAAGTTATTCTAATGAGAGCCGCCCCGGACTTCCCCTGGGACCAGGGAGTTGCTCTGCTGGTGGAGTGTGAGCCACTGCTGCTGGCAGCCATCTTGCCGCCACGTGGGGACTGCCCGCCTGAAAATGAAGTCAGCCCCAGGACCAAGCGCATGGCCAGCATCATTCGAACATCTGGTTTCAGTCATGCTTTGAAGCCAGTCCTACCCTTGACTTTCCTACTGTAGATGTCAATGCATGCTCCTCTTCTTAGACGTGTTTGGGGTTGTTTCCCATGATTTTATGATTTATAAAAAGAAACGTGTATTTGGTCTTTGTCCCTGTTTCTGGCACCAAGCTCTAAAACATTTGGAATTTCCTCAGTGGTGAGAGGGAACAGAGATAAAGGTCCTTTGTTATGTTAATGAGGTGACTTTTGGATGAGGGCTGGTTGCCAGGGGAACCAACTAAGTGATTAGAGGGTTGGAATTTTCTGTCCTTCCCATCCCCCTACCCCAAGGAAAGACCAGAGGGGCTGGAGGTTGAACCTGCTGCCAATGCCAGTGATGTGATCAGTCGTGCCTGGTAACGAAGCCAACCTAAAAACCCCAGAGGACCGGTTGAGAGAGCTTCTGGGTTGGTGATTTGGGGAGAGCAGAGTGCTCAGAGAGGGCATGGAAGTTCCAAGCCCTTCCCCATCCCGTGCTCTGGGCATCTCTTCCAACTGGCTGGGCCTGAGTTCTATCCCTTGGAATAAACTGGTAATCTAGAAAGTGAAATGTTTCTTTGTTGTGAGCCACTCTAGCAGACTGATCAAACACAAGAAGGGGGTCGTTGGAGTCTCCAGTCTGAGTTCGGGACTGGCATGGGTTGGGACACCCAGCTTTCTGAGAATAGCTCCATGGTGGGGGACCCCCGCACAGTGGGACTAGAGCAGAATTAGACGGCTGTTCTAATTCTGCTCAAGTCTGTCCTAATACCCAAATTGTGGCATACTGACGAGTGGATATGGCAGCCATTAGCAATGATAATTACACAGGTCACATCAGACTGTGAGACATGGTGAAACACTGAAGCAAAACTGTTGTATGATCCATGCTCGACACAGGTGTATTAGCAATGAATGAATTCAGAGAGAAAGGATAACAGAGCACAAGATGATAGTCTGTCCAGTAGGATTGCCAGTGAGGGAGAGCCGTGTGTAGACACATGAGCAAGCACAAAGCCCAAACTAGCAGTCAGGTTTGGACTGGGCACTACAGCAGTTTTCAACATTACCTGTAATAACGTCCCACCATTTTTCTAATAATTGCTGTATGTATATAGATAGATATGTATACACAGATCTATATATATATATCAACCATCAACATTTGGGAAGTAGCCAGCACAAGAAGAGGGTCACTAAAACAAAGGAGATGTCTGGGACCCACATGGAGCTGACTTCCTGCCCAGGTGATGTGAGTGTCCGGTCAGGGGAAGGTGGTCACAGGGAGGCCACGCTCCTTTAGAACTATGGTCCCTGTTAGCACACGATTGTGTCTACATATTTAAACTTCCAGTGCCAACAGCAACCCAGGCCCTCTCTGCTGGAAGAGAAATGCTTCCTCCCAGAGGACAACCTAGGTCAGAGGGACACCTCTCTCTTCCAGGCAGTCAGTAAATTCTCCCCAGTTGTGTTCCACCGAGTCCTTGCTTCCCGGAGACAGGGCTGGTGACAGATTGAACAGAATCGGCCATATTTGCAAATAACGCCAGGTCATGATTGAAGGGAGGCTTGGAAAAACATGCTCACGATATCTAAGTTTATCCTGTTGGCCTCCCATTGGGACTGGCTCCCAGCAGGATTGACTCAAAGCCCATAACCTCTTCAGTCCCCTGCATGGTCGTGCTACCTTCCAGGGTGTCGTTGGATGAATGACGACATCCCGAAAGATATGTCCACATCCTAACCACCAAAACCTATGGACATGATCTCCCTTGGAAAAAGTCTCTGCAGGGGCAATTAAGACTCTCAAGATGAGGGGCACCTGGGTGGTTCAGATGGTTAAGTATCTGCCTTTGGCTCAGGTCATGATCTCAGGGTCCTGGAATAGAGCCCCACGTGGGGCTCCCAGCTCAGCGAGGAGTCTGTTTCTACCTCTCCCTCTGCCTCTCCCCCTGCTTGTGCACACACTCTCTCAAGTGAATAAATAAAATATTTTTTTAAAAAAAGACCCTCAAAATGAAATCATCCTGGATTATCCAGTGGACCCTAAATCCAATGGCAAGCGTCCTTGTAAAAGACACCCTGAGGAGAGACAGGGAGAAGAGAGGGGGCCACATGAAGACAGAGGCAGAGGCTGGAGTGCAGCGGCCACAAGCCAAGGAATGCCGGCAGCCACCAGATGCTGGGAGAAGACAGGACCCTCCCCGAGAGACCTGAGATCGAGGAGGGCCCAGCTGATATGACATCTCCGTGTTAGGTCTGGCCTTCCGAACAAGGAGAGAATAAAGATCTCTTGTTCTAAACCACCAGCGTGGTGGTAACTTGTCTCAGCAGCTTGGGACACTGATACTGAGTGGTCACACAGTCCAGACGACAGTGCTCTCTGGGGGTGTCAGGGAGCCGTGGCTCCAGCCCCCGTGCTACTGGCGATGAGCTGAGGGCCTTTGGACAAGTCGCTTACCCTCTCTGGGCCTCAGTTTCTTTACCAGTAAAGCACTACTCAAAAACAGAGCATTAGCTATCATTCAGCTGCATCTAACCCTGAGCCCAGAAAATATAAATGAAACCAGGTGCAAAAAATAAAGGTTTTTATTCTTGTTTGTAGTTAAAATATGACTGTGGTTTTTATGGGCCTTATGAGCAAGTATGAATCATGTTAGAATAACACCATGCAAACACGTTTTAGTCCAGGTTATGGAAGAGGATTAAAAGTAGTGCGGACACCTGTAGGGGCATAAAAGAGAAAGAAAGTAGGCCAATCCGCTGGACCAGCTCGTCGGGGTGGGGTTGGCTGAGAAGGAAGGAAGGACTTCCTCCACCCCTCCATAAAGAAGGAAGCCCCTCCTGGTTCCCTGGGGCAATCCCCAGGGGCAAGGGTCATCCTTTGGGGACCTCGAATACTGACTGAGAATCCCTCACCCCCTGCCAGCCAGATGGGAGCTCCCCCCCCCAGGGGGCTAGCAACCCTGCTGCTTCGAGAATGGCAGGGTGGAGGAGGGGAGATGGGGTTTGGGTCCCGGTGGGGCCCAGTCGAGACTGGGACACTCTCACCCCATCCCCCACTCTCTGCTTCTCTTCATACACTTCTCTTCTGGCCTCTTTCTCCTGTCTGTGCGGAGGCTCCTTTGTTTTCCCCCAAACAACAGCACCTCACCGAGGAGTAAGCGAGAGCGGCCTTCTTTTACAGTTTTGCAAATCTGGCCCGCCAGGAGCCCGTGGGCTTCTCGGATCCACAGCGCAGGGCTGCGTGGGTGGGGGTGTGGGAAGGCCTCACGCGAGGACCGGTTAGAGAGGGCATGACCTCCAGGCCCGCTGAAACCGTCTGGGAGCCCTCAGGGATCCTGACCACACTCGGAGGTCGCGTTCATCATGCTGTTTCCGTATTTTAGGATGTTTGCCATCCAAGGACAGCTGACACCTTGCCTGGGAGCGCGAGACGCACACCAAGCCAACAGTCCCCCTGCCCTAAATGACCCCAGGACCAGGTCCTGGACCACAAGGGACCAGCGAGAGCCCAGACCCTGCTGACATGATTCCAAGCTGCTTGCCCGCCTGCCCTGCCTTTCCTGAACAATAACAATAGGGCCCTGTGCCCATGCATTCCCCAGCCACCCCCATGCTTCCTGTGTGGTCCCGCATGGCCTGCTTCCCCCCTCCCCTCCCCGCACCGCTTCTAGGGAGCTATGAGCAAACCTTCTTGTTCCCTCTGGTCATTTCCATGCCTGCACGTCTTCCCACCCAGCCCTCTCACATCTCCTGACCTTTGCCTGGAATCCCTTTCCCTTCCCGCTCTGACTGACCACCTCTTACTCAGCCTGTGAGACTCAGCTCGGAGGCCGCCTCTTCCAGGAAGCCTGCCTTAGTCACCCGGTCCTCCCCTCCCAGGCACAGAGGGTTGCTCACACCCAGGGCTGCCTCCCAGCCCCTGCTGTCTTCTCCTCCCCTACTGGGCAGGCAGCGGCAGGGAGCTCCCCAGAGGGAGGGAGGCCTCTGGTTCTACTCTGCCATCCTGGGTGGGGGCTGGCTATGAATTAGGCTTTGTGGAATAAAGGAATGCGAGCATAGAGGGAAAGGGAGAATTCCTGTTGGTTTAGAAGCGGAAACTGGTCTGGGAACTTGTGTTTCTCTCAGGAGGCCGAAGCCACAGGGGAACATGCAAACCTGTCCACCCTCTGAGTGGACAGGAGAGCCTGTGACTAGGTTGCAGCCCCCCCGGCCTCTCTGCGGGGGCAGGCCACCCCTGAGCCCGTGTGTGTGTGTGTGTGTGTGTGTGTGTGTGTGTGAAGACTATCACAAACTGCCTGACAGACAACAAAGTAGGTGAAGCTCATCAGGGCCCGGGACAAGAGGGCATGGTGGGGACTGTGGCAAAGGGGACTCACCCACCAAAAAGGGTCACCACTCAGGGCCAGCAGGCCAGTTCTTCCCACCTGCTGAGAGGTACTGGAAATGCTTGCTTTTGGGTGAAATCTTCAGGTTTTTAAGTATCATCTTAAATTCGTAATGTGGTAGGGGGCACAGAGAGCGGGAAGCCTCGCTGGGTGGCGAGGAGGGGACAGGGGAGGGACTCGGCTGGGGGACTGCTTCACCGGCCCTGACCTGGCTTCTTTCCGGGGAGCCTCACTCCCTCACCCACAGAGCTGCAGCTGTGGCTGAGAATTCCCCCAACACCGCTGGTCCCTACCCCTCGGGCGGGCACTGACCTTCACACACAGGCAGACCAGAGCCAGTCTTCCTCCAGCAAGGAGTCTGAGGCCTGGGGAGGTCAGAGCACCTGCCCCAGGTGAGGCGGTCCACCCCGGGCAGCGCGGGCGCTCCTGGCTGCCCTCCTCGGCCCATCTGTCAATTCCTACTGCCGACCCATCACGGAAACATGAAATCCCTGAGACCTGAAAAGCCAACGCTCCACCCATTGTAACCTTACCTAATTTTCCAGAACTCCCCTCCTTCCCTCCCCTTCCACACACAGCCCCGCCACCTGAAGCAGGGCTTTTCCTGGAGCCTCCAGATTTCACAGGACTGAACTTCAGAGGGGATTCAGTCCCGGGACTGGGAGCCTAGCCGAAAATGAGCTCAATACCAGCTGGTTCTTTTCTGAGTCTACTCTTGTCCCTCTGCAGCTTCAGGAGGGAGGAGGGGGCCTCCAAAGCCCCATTCGGAACAGCCTGGGGTAGAATGAGCTCGAATCCCCCCACCCCTTCCCCAGGGCAGCAGGAAGCCACCGATTGGATCCCGTCCTGTTCGGGGCAATGGGAGAACGATGACCAAATGCCCGCCACCGTGCCTGAAATTCTACCAGCCAAGCTCCGGTCATGAAATATTTTTCTTCTTTCTTCTTTTTTTTTAATTTAAGATTTTAGGGGCGCCTGGGTGGCTCAGTGGGTTAAAGCCTCTGCCTTCCGCTCAGGTCATGATCTCAGGGTTCTGGGATCGAGCCCCACGTGGGGCTCTCTGCTCAGCGGGGAGCCTGCTTCCCCCTCTCTGCCTGCCTCTCTGCCTGCTTGTGATCTCTCTTTCAGTCAAATAAATAAATAAAATCTTTTTAAAAAATATTTTATTTATTCATTTGAGAGCGCACGCGTGCATGAGCCTTGTGGAATGGCAGCAGGAGAGGGGGAAGCAGGCTCCCTGCTGAGCAAGGAACCCCAGGAACCCCATGTGGGACTCAATCCCAGGACCCTGGGATCAGGACCTGATCCGAAGACAGACACTTAACCCACTGAGCCACCCAGGTGGCCCTATTTTCTTCTTCTAAAGTCACATATTAAAATGTAAATATTCTGGAGAGAAGCATTCTTTCTGCCTATTCTGTCTGACCACCAGCTGGATTCAGGGGCTACCCTGTCATTTGTGACAGACAGGTCAAAGCTGAGTCTGAAAGGACAAGGGACAAGCGTGTGTCTCAGTGGATGGGCCCCTTCATTTGGAAGCATAGAGGGGAGGGGTCTGGCCATAGCTGGGGTGGAGGGGGAGTTCAGGAGACCCTTCCCAAGAAAGGGACTTGGGTGCTGTGTCCTGTGGAAGGAGTAAGCCTTCGTCAGGTGAGAAGCAGGGAGGGTGAAGGGGTCCCAGGCTGAGGGAACGGCACATGCAAAGCCCCGAAGACCGAGCAAGGAGGGCTGGAGAGTCTGCAGGTCCCTTGGGATGGAGTGGCAGGAGCTGGAGAGGAGCAGGAGAGGTTGTGAGCCAAGGAGGGCAATTGGGAGCCATGGAGGGCTCTAAGCAGAGAAGGGACCCAGGTAGATTTGAAGTATAGAAGTGCTCTACTGCCACACGGAGACTGGGTGGGTGGGGGTCAAGATGGAAGAGGAGGGGCGGGCGGGAAGCCATTGCAGGAGTTCCAGTGACCGGTGGCGGTGGCCTGGACCGGGACCGTGACGGGTGGGATTCAGGGCAAGACAGACAATAACATCCGTGACCCCATCATCAGCCCCAGTCTTCCGCACTCCACCCCTCACCCCCTCCTCCACCGGCACCCTTCCTCCGCCGACCCCAAGGCCAGGGAGGCACAGGCACCCCCCCCCCAATACCTGGCTGGTCCGGGTGATGCAGCGGCGGATGAGGTCTCTGATGTTGTTGTGCTTTTCTGCCTGGAAGTACACGGTGGCGCTGGACTTCTCCTTCAGGTAGGGCTTCTGGGCCGAGGCCCAGGCGTGCAGCAGGGTGGGCTCGCTGCCCTCCGACGCCACAGGGAAATAGGTGCCTGACTGCAGGGAGCAGGAGTCCGGTCCCGGCGGGCCTGCCTCTGCCCCTCCTGGGGGCTCCAGGGCACAAGAGGGCTCCTTGGCCTGGGCCTGGATGTACTGGGCCTCCGCCGAGGACAGGAAGTCTACCTCACCTTCCTGGCCGAGCGCCTGCCAGTAGGCCTCGGGCCCCCCATCCAAGAGGGCGTCTGTGGCCAGCCGGGCACTCTCATTGTCACTGAAATCGGCCCTGGTCGGCCGGACCCACTGGCTCTTGACCTCTTCCAGGCGTTTCCGGATCTTGCCCACATGCCTCAACCGGCTCATGTTGCCCCGTCCCCCCAGAGTCGCGGGGGACAGGTGGCCGTGGCTTGAGCTCCCCCTGATGTCAGGGTAAGAGGGCCGCGCCACAGCGGAGGGGAGCCCTCAGCGCTCCTGGGAAGGACCTGGCATCCACCTGCCACCCGTCAAGCCCGCTCCGAGGAAGTGATTTACTGCAGCCAGAGCAACACTTCCCATCCCCTCACAGCCAGGCCCTGGCTTATCTCAGCGCCACCGCCCTGCCCGCGGGCCGAGGGCAGGCTCCGTCACGCCCGGGCACACTCAGCCCTGGGAGCCGTCCTCTGCGCTCATTGCACAACCCTCCAGAGCCCCGGCCCGCCGCACAGAGCAGGGAGGCTCTCCCAGCACCCCCGGGCCTTGGCCCCTCCTGTGCTTCAGTTCCAACGCCATTGATTCAAGACAAGAACTCCCCTGCGGGGGAAAAAGGTTTCCCCTGAGATTGCGCCAGCGTGGGGAGGGAAGCGGGACGCAGGCCAGGCAGAGCTGTCCACCAGACATGCTCCTTTCTCCTAGTGACACAGAGGTCCTGGCCTCTCGTCCTCTGAAAAAGCTTTGCTCTGCTCCCTCTCTTCCCCGTTGTGTTTTCCAGAGAGGCCCCCATCTGGGGGCTGCAGGGCCTGCTTGGAGTACGGCCCGGAGAGGAACCCGTCACTGTGTCTGGGCCCCGGGCCTTGGGACCTGTCGTCTCCCAGTTGGAGGGGCAGGCGGCAGCAGGTGTGTTTGAAGTATAGGAACAGCTAAGGGAGAAGGCACATTTTCTTTCCAGGTCAGGTCATGGTCAAGTCCATGTCAGTGGAATGCAACATCTGTCTTTGGGTTCAGCCACAAACAGACTGAGACAGGATTTGAGTATAAGAAGTCACTCTTTGGGGGCGCCTGGGTGGCTCCGTGGGTTAAAGCCTCTGCCTTTAGCTCAGGTCATGATCCCAGGGTCCTCTGCTCAGCAGCGAGCCTGCTTCCCCCTCTCTCTGCCTGCTTCTACCTACTTGTGATCTCTCTTGAAAAAAAAAAACAAAACAAAACTAAGAAGTAGCTCATTGGAAGGTGATTCCAAGAAGGGCCAGTGGGGGAGGGAGGAGTGAGACAGGACGGCCAGGGAGCCCCAGGGGATATGCTTACGAACAGGTACTGTGGTGCACATCTGGGGTTTATGAACATCAAGGGACCAAGCGGGGTCATTCCTACACGGCCCCCTGGGCGACAGTATAGAATTTTAGTCTTAGAATTTTCCTACCCAAAGGGTGAGAATTTATCTCCCAATCACCATCTGTCATTGGCAGAGGGCTGCTCCTGGGCCCACATTGACCCCCAGGTGGCGAGCGCGACCCTGAAGCCAGAGGAAGCATGTGGCCGGAGTCTCAGTCGGAGACTCATGGGAGAGGGCAGGGCTAAGGGGATCGAAGTAGGGCCCCGGCAATGTTTGCCAAGAGAACTCTTCCAGAACACTGGGACTGTGGGGTCCTCGCACGGCATAGAGGCATAGAGGAGGAGCCAGAAGTCGGCCTGAGGCTTATCCTTTGGAAGAAAATCGCTGTCAGCATCTTTAGGCAGCGACCCAAGTGGCTCATTCCAGTAGGAGGCAGTATTTTTAAATGCACAGTCCAAAGAAGAGAAAACGAGATTTCTTCTCTTCTTTTGAAGGTTCACACCCTCATCGACCCTCCCTTTATTAGACATTATCTAATCCCTGGACCCCTCAGGACGACAAACTTCACAAACTCTCTCCTTGGTGCCCTTCTGGCTCCCCACGCCCTTCCTCCTCTCCCTTCCGCCAACTCTCGCTGCTGCAGATAGGTTTAACTTCTTCCCCACATTCTCCTCTGAGCCTGCCTCCTCTCTGGCCCTCCTCAGTCCCTTCTCCCATTCTGTGTCACCTACCAACCTGGGGACGGGAGTAATGATGCCTGGGATTTGTTCTGGGTCACACCCCGGCTCGAACACTGTCCTCGGCTCTCCATAGCCTGGCACGTTAAGTACCATTTCCCAAGCTTGCATTGGATCCTGTGTGCTTGAGACCTGTGTGAACATTCCAGCCTGACCTCTCCTACACTTGGCTGTACTTGAATGCTCGCTGCAGGCTGGCCATCTGTGCTGACAGAGACACAGATTAGTGGGCCTCATTCCACAGATGCAGAAACTGAGGCTCAGAGAGGTTGAGTAACTTGTCCAAGATCACACAGGTGCTGAGTGGCATAGCCGGGGCACTGTCACTCCAAAGCCCATGTATTTTCCACTGTGCCAAATTTCACCCTTTCTCTTCTCCTCCCCTTTTCCCTTCTACTCTCAGAATATTCCATATGCTCTTATGCTCATATGCTCCAGTTCCAAAATATATACAGGGGAGAAGGAAAGAAGGGGGGTGGATGTGATGGGGTTCTCCTCTCGCCCAGGCCCAATTCTCCTTGTTTGATGAATAAATGATTGAGAGACCCCTGAAACGGTGGCCCATCTCCCAGGCCTGTGGAGACTATTTTCACCTGTGCACTTGCTGAGTAGCTCTTATTTAAGAAAAAAAAAATCTGAGTGGAGCTTTCACCTATAGAGTTGCTAGAAGAAGAACCCTGTTTCTGCTTTCCTAATCTCCATGCCTTCACAAAGACCCAGAGATTCTACTTAAATCCTTCAGAATAGACACAGATACATTCTATGTGTGTTGGCACACCTTTTCCCCTCATTTCTGCACCCCTGGCAGACATGACTAGCGGATCACAGAACTCTTTCCCCAGGAACTGGGAACCGCCCCTCCCTGCCCTTTACAGGGCTTAGAGGGAAGCCCTCCCCTGGAGGACTCCTGGATATACCACAAGCGCTCCATTTGCTGATGAGAAAACGGAAGCGCAGAGAGGGGACATCATGCAACTGGTCGCCCATGTGGGTCATCAGGGTTCCTCCCCTCCCCTCCCCCACAGCCCCGGCCCTGTGGAACATCACCCTTCCCCCGCCTGGGATTGTGCTCCTGGACCAGGAAGTCTGGCCAGCTGTTGAGCCACACCTTCATATGATGAGAAATCCTTACCAAAGGGCCCTGAGCTGCAGGCATGGTGGGTTGCAGAGGATTTACCTCCTTCCTGCCTTCCGCCTGAGGTGTAGTCTCCCCGGCAACTGATGACACCCACAGGAGAGGAATATTAGCCAATGAATGAAATGAAGGGTGGTGGGGCTGGGCAGTTTGGGTTCTTCACCCATAGGGCATCTGGCAACATCTGGAGGCATTTTCTGCTGTCACAGGTATGGGGGTGAGGCTGCTGGCATCAGGGGCGTGTAAGCCAGGGATCCTACTGCGCCCTACAATGCATGGGACGGCACCCACAACAAAGACCTAACTGGCCCCAAATGTCAATAGCGCCGAGACGGAGGAACCTGGTCGAGGGCCCGGGCAGCTGCACGCCGGGACACCACGGAGGGCATGACTGACCCCCACCCGTGTGGGAGGTCCGGTGTTCCGCTCCTGTTCAGCCTGCCCCCTCACTGGAAGTCCTTGCCTCCACCATCACAACTTGGTCAAAGCTCTCTCAGAGTCCCAGATCTTTCTGGATTCTCACCTTCCCAATTCCCAAGCGGCTGATTTCCTTCCTCCTCTGAACTTACAAGGTGCTTGTCGAAATGGCCTCAGTCAGCCTTGTACTGGAATGCGTGCCTCACCTTCCCCACTGCAAGGGAAAAAGCATGCATGCCTTTGGAACAGGCACAACTGGGTTCCGATGATACTCTGGGACCTTGGGTAGGTAAGTCAGAGGACGTCACTGAACTTCACTTTTCCGTCCATACGCTAACAGCTGACATTCAGGGAACTTCCCCGTGCACCATTCTAAGTGCTTCACGTGTATGAACTCACTCAATCCTCATAGCAACCCCAAGAGTAGGCGCTATTGCCGTTTCTGCGTCATGGATAAAGGAACCCAAAGCCAGGGGTTGCCTAACTAACTTGCCCAAAGTCAGCCGGCTGGGAAGTGGCCATGCCAGGAGCTACACGCGGGGGTCTGGTCCCAGAGTCCGCCTGGTGGCCACAGGTGCCTTCTGCCTCCCTCATGGGTGAACCTCAAAGTGCATGAAATTTAACGGGAAAGCCCTGTGTCATAAGTGATCAAACCTTGTTCCCTTTTTGCTCCCCTCTTCAGCCTGAGACAGATACGATATTTTTTTTTCTGACCTTGTTACATAGCTGATCTAATACTGTGCATGCGATTTTATATCTTGCCTTCTTTGAGAGCGTAACAATACTCAGAAGTGTATTTCTCATGTCATTCAAAAATGTCCATGCTTCCCTCTCCCTTCTCCCCCTCCCCGTTTCTTGCTGAACAGCTTATTTATTTATTTATTTATGATTTATTTATTTATTTGAAAGAGACAGAGAGCAGGGGGAGGGGCAGGGAGAGAGAGGGAGAGACTGACTCTTAAGCAGACTCCACGCTAAGTGTGGAGCCTGACATGAGGCTTGATCCCACGACCCTGAGATCATGCTCGGAGCCCAAAATCAAGAGTTGGAGATCATTTACCGACTGAGCCACCGGGCACCCCCTTGCTAATAGTTTAGTCCTAAAGCCACTTGGGTGGGCTAGAGCCAGGAAGGCAACGGTGATGAGGAGGGCACGGTGGCCTGGAGCAGGCGTCAGAGCCCAGGCTGTGGGAGGAAGTGCAGAGTGAGGCGGGTCCACATGAGGAGGGGACGGCCGGGAATGGGGTACCAGCACATGAGCGGGAGAGGTGGCTGGAGAGATGCTAGAGTGATTATGTATGGGGACACTGATCCAAGAAAATAAATACTTGGGACGCCTGGGTGGCTCAGTTGGTTGAGCAACTGCTTTTGGCTCAGGTCATGATCCCAGCGTCTTGGGATCAAGTCCCCGCATCGGGCTCCTTGCTCCGCGGGGAGCCTGCTCCTCTCTCTGCCTCTGCCTGCCTCTCTGCCTGCTTGTGTTCTCTCTCTGTTAAATGAATAAATAAAATCTTTAAAAAAAAAAAGAAAATAAATACTTTCAGGATGACGGAAACCAAGTCTCTTGCCATTGGAGCAGGAAGTTAAAATACAGGAAGCGGGGAGACCAGAATGACCTCTTGAAGGTTGCATATAAATTGGAGATGCTGATTTGAACTCACAATTTCCAATATAGATAGATAAATTTAGAAGTGTTTCAGTTACATGAACTCTAATATATAATATATAAATGATACATATTTACATACAGAAAATGAATGATGTAAAATGTAAGCATAACATGTAAATACGGGCGTATATTCCCTCGTCCCCTGGTTTGTCCACTGACGAACAGTGGACGAGTGACACCCCTCTAACGATGTCTTCACCAAGGGCTCAGGGCTCTTGGGGAAATGGCTGCTTTCGTGTCCGGGGCAGGGAAAACACAAAAATGATCTCGAGACATTGTGTGCCAGAAAGTGCTGAAGGAATAACACAGACGTGTCAAAAAGACACGGAAGCCAGATAGAAGGAACTTCCCACTGGAAAACCCGGCACAACTGGAGAATCAGAATAATGGTAAAAAAAGGTTTATGATACCCAAAATAAAATAGGAAACCTTGAGTCCATACTGACAAAAATATAGATACTGATAATTCGGGAAGAACAGGTATTGAAAGAGTGCCAAATAAATTCTCTGTAAAATACTCAGTAATTACAAAGAGGGAATGAGAAACTTTGCATAGGGGATGCCGTCAGACAGTACCCTAATTAAGGGGCCAAAGGGACACTTGTCAGTGATGGCACGAATCAAAACCTTGAGCCACTTGATGGGAGGCAGTGAGAAGAGCCAGCATCGCTTCCATAATATTCTTGCCAAAGACGCATAACCTGAATTTTGACTGATTTTTTAAAAAATGTTTTTTAGAGGGCGCCTGGGTGGCTCAGTCGTTAAGCGTCTGCATTCGGCTCAGGTCGTGACCCTGGTTTCTGGGATCGAGCCCTACACCGGGCTTTCTGCTCAGGGGGAAGCCTGCTTCTCCCTCTCCCCCTGCTTCTCCCTCTCCCCCTGCTTCTCCCTCTCTCCCTGCTTCTCCCTTTCCCCCTGCTTCTCCTTCTCCTCCTGCTTCTCTCTCTCCCCCTGCTTCTCCCTCTCCCCCTGCTCATGTTCCCTCTCTTACTGCGTCTCTCTCACTGAAAATAAATAAAAACAAAATCCTTAAAAAAATACATAAAATGAAAGCATCCTATTCTTTTTTTTTTTAAAGATTTTTTTTTAATTTTTACTTATTTGACAGAGAGAGAGAGCTCACAAGTTGGCAGAGAGGCAGGCAGAGAGAGAGGGGGAAGCAGGCTCCCCGAAAGCATCCTATTCTTAAAAAAATGCTTTTTAGGTGATCCCCTAAGGAGGAAACAGACACATTCAGACTATGAAGCATTCTAGAAGACAAAGCAGGGGGAGTTGGGGATGAGGACGGGGGCTTGGGGGGAATGGATAGTCCCTTCACATGTGTATTAAATTCCTCCATGGCCCAACAGCAGAGCCTGGATGGGGGTCTGTCTGCAAAGCGCTTGCTCCTCTCTGCAGCCGGATGCTGCAGTTGCCAGTTTAGGTGAGATTCTCCTCCTTTAAGCTGTGAGCAATTCAGGGCGGGGACCAGGGGGGACAAGCAAGGCCTGACTTAGCTTCTTGACACCCCCAGTGTCTGTGCCGCTTGGAGCTGGCACACAGTAGGCATTTAATAAGCGTGTGTTCGGTGAATGGCTGGCTATGTGCTCCCGGGGCAGAGGCCAGCTCACACAGAATGTACCCGGATAGGATTCCCGAGCTTGTCCGGGCAGCAGCCAGGGGCCCAGGAGCCTGGAGGAACAGGGTGTCTGTCTGACCTTAAGGAGCAGCTGCTACCTCTCCCTACCACCTCTCCATCCCGGCCTGCAGCAGCATGAGAACCGTATAGTCTCATTACCCAGTGACCCAAGAAGTGCAATTAAGTTGAAAATTAGTTGGCATAATTAATTAGACGGGTAAATAGCTCCCTGTCAACACCAATCAATCCATTCCGCATATAATCAGCTCAGCCAAGGCAGGCTGGGCGCGGAGGCAGCTGCTCCTTCTATTCGGGCAAGGGCAGGGGTGGGAGCGAAAGCGGACGGGATGTCCAGCCAGGCACGCTAAACCCCACCCACGGGTCCTTCCACAGTTGCTTTTCACCGGAGCAGCCCCTCCTGGGCTGGCCTCAGTGGTTCCATCCTGGGCACCCAGCAAAACCACAGCTTATCTCCCTGAGGCCGGTCCCTTTGCCTTTGCCAGCTTCCTACTTTCGACTTCCCAGTTGCTCAAGATTTCTGGTGTGCATCAAAACCATAAACATGCCTAAAAACCATGGGAGCTCCCAGGTTGGGGCCAGTAAATTTGCAGATGGCTTTTTTCAAATGAAAGTAGACCCTTGTTAGAGTTCAGCTCTATGAGTTTGGAGAAAGGCATAGGTCATGTAATCACGCCACAGCGAAGATCCAGAACATTTCTATCCCCTACGCTCTCCTCTAGTCAACTGCTCCCCACCCCCATCGCCTGGCAACCACGGATCCATGATTTCTCCTGAAAGTTTCACCTATTCCAGAATGTTCTATAAATGGAATCATACAGTGTGAAACTTTTGAGGCTGGCTTCCTTTGGCTTAGCAGAATGCACTTGGGATTGATCCATAGTGTGATGTGTGTCAGTGGTTAGCTACTTTTTATGGTTGAGTAGTGCGTTATAATGACACAAATGTATTAGTTTATCTGTTTCCCAGTTGAGGGACACTGGGTCGTACCCAGTTTTGAGTGTTTATTATCAAAGCCACTATAAATATTCACATATAAACTTTTATACGAACACAAGTTTTCACTTCACTTGGATAAACACTTAAGTCTTCTGGGTCTTAAGGCAGGTGTGTTGATAACTTTATAAGAAACCTCCATCTGTCTCCTAAAATCCTGTACTATTTTGCATCCCACCAGCAATGCATGAGACTTCCAGGAGCTTCACATCTTTGCCAGGGCATAGACTTCAAAAAACAGCGATACCTAATCTTGGAACACTGAAAAAATAAAATTAAATTAAAAAAAACAATGATAATCATTGCTGCGGACAGCAGGGCCGGCTGCAAAATTTTCAGGGCCCTGTGCAAAATGAAAACACGGGCCCTGTGATCAAAACAAAAGGATAAAACTGCCGTTAACGGCATTAAAATAGAAAGCTTTTTCCTTTCTACTGTAGTCTTTCTCTCAAGTTCCCATGGGGGTTGTTTTTTTTTTTCCCCCACTTGCTATTCCATGTTTTGAGTAAAGAAACATTAAAATTCAAAATTATTAGCATGAATCTCACCATTCATCTTTATATTGTGCAATGCTATTTCAAATGCAAATGGGAGTGCATTGAACCTGTCTGTAGGATCACTGAAATTACACAATTCCTATTTCGTTCGCACATGCATATGTATTTTGTTTTTCCCGAGAGGAGAAACGCTGCACAAAGAGCTCAACCTGTTTTTATTTCACTTCTTACTATGTGTGTGTTCTACCAACACTCTCTACCCCTGGCTCACCGGTGACAAGGGAAAGACAGAAAAGAGAAGAAAGTCTCTTCTTTCTCTTCCCTTCAGTGAGCATAGGCAGAATTCCTTGGTTGTTTCTTAGAACAAGGTTGCCCTTTCTTGCATTTGAAGCCAATTCTGGTTCTAATGGAAAGCGTGGCCTCTCGGGGCTGATCTTGCCTCTGTTTGGTCACAGATGTCAGTGACTGACCTCGTCTTCGTGGGAGTGTCACCGACTTCCCATGCACCATGGGCCCACGGGAGCTCAGAGGTCACGGACACTGTGGAGGTCTGTGCCGGAGGGTCGGCTGGGAGCTGCAGACAGGCCCTGAGCCCACAACTCTCGCGCTCACACTGCCATTGAACCACACTTACAAACCCCCAGTTCAATGGTCAAAATCATTACGAATTTCAAGAGGGAGACAGCAGAGCCTTCGACCGAGCATAGGGCCCTTGTGAGCCCTGGGCCTCTCTGACCAACCACACAGGCTGCCTGAAGAAAGGAGTTCTTTCCTGTGGGCGCGTCATCTGTGATATTAAATTAAAATACTTTAGTAATATCAGAAAAAAATTCCATCCCTGAGATCTGAGCTCATGACATTGTTGCGATGTTTTTCCTTAGGTGATTCACTTATGCTTTGTCTCTCTGTCGGCATTGTTCTTTTTCTAGAATGAGGAACACAGCTTCTGTTCTTACATTACAGCATGGCCCCTGGCCCGGCCAGGGAACCCATGGGTGCTCAGGAAATTCTAGTTGGTTCTCAGAGAAGCCCCCTGCACTGGAATAAGTTCCCCCCACCCTGCTTTGTGTGGGGGTGGGAGGGGCAGAGCACTGAGGTCCCCCCACACCCCCCACACGCCGGGGAGTGGCCGGAGTAGGAAGGTTGAAGCTATCTGGTAAAGGAAGGAATTTGTAAGTAGGTCAACCCTGCAGCATCGCAACAACTTGGAACTGATTCTCAGGAATTTCACAGAGCTCCTGGGATGGGTCAGCAAGTGGTCAGAGCCTGCCCAAGGTGCCATCCGGCTGGCGTGCGTCGTCAGAGGGGCCCTTCCTCCAAGCCCCGTGGGGAAACTCTTCCTCTGCAGGACTCCACCCTGTCCCCTTGCTTTGGAAAATAATTCTGTTGGCTCTGCCCTTTGTTTCGCGAATATTACGCGTTCCTTTTAAATTTGTGTGAAAAACACAGATAAGCCAAAATAAATAAAATGCATTAAAATGAAAAAAAAAAACCCCACAAAACAACACCCTATCTTCCACAGCCACACCCCTGGCATCATAATTTTTAACATTTGTTGTGCGTTGGGGCAACAGCGTTGATGAGATCTCTCGGGAGGACCGTAACCTCCCTCTAGAGTGCGCTTTCCCGCCCCCACCGCGGGGCGGTGCGGAGTGAGGCTCCAGGTCCGGGGCCGGTGTCACGGGTGGAGAGCGGTGGGAGCAGGGTTTCCACTGGAACCGTCCCTGGTGGGGCTGGGCCTCACCCTGGACTCCTCCTTGCCTCTCTGGCATCCAAGCAAGGTTCTCTAGCCCTCTTAGAAACTGCAATGAACTAATCCTCTGCAACCAATTCCTTCTGCTCTACCAGCTAGAGCGGATCCTGTAGTCCGCGATGCAGAACTCGCTCCCGGGGCCTCGGCTTCTCTCGTCCCAACCTCCTTCGTAGCTCTTACCGGAAAATGCAATTGCCTTGTTTGTGTATTCGTTTACCTACTTAATAGCTCTCTCTCTCTCTCTTCTTTTTTGTTTAGATTTTATTTATTTACTAATGTATTTATTTATTCATTTGGCGGAGGAGGAGCAGAGGGAGAGGGACGAGCAGACTCCCCCACTATGGCGGAGTCCGAGTGCGCGGGTTGGACGATGTGTCAATTTGGGGTTCCATCTCACGATCCTGAGATCGTGATCCTGCGCTGAAATCAAGAGTGGGATGCTTGGGGCGCGTGGGTGGCTCAATGGGTTAAGGCCTCTGCCTTCCAATCGGGTGGTGATTTCAGGGTCCTGGAATTGAGTCTGGATCTCTGCTCAGCGGGGAGCCTGTTTCTCCAGCACCCCTCTGCCTGCCTCTCTGCCTGCTTGTGATCTCTCTGTCAAATAAATGAATAAAATCTTAAAAAAAAAAAAAAAGAGTTGGATGCTTAACGGAGAGAGTCACCCAGGGGCCCCTACTTAGTATCACTTAATGAGAGAGGAAGCCATTCTGTCTCATGTACCAATTTGACCCCGGCTCTCAGCGGCCCTTGGTAAGCATTTGCCAGGTGAAATATTTGGCCCCTTCCATCAGCCCTTAGCTTGCCCCAAGGGAGCGGGAACGTACCTGCACCAGCCACTTCTGTGGATCAAGTCGGGGGTATTCTTCCTACATGTATGCCCTCCCTGCCAACACTTGCTGACTGCCTCTTTCACAGACAAAAGCAATGTACTAGAAGATACTGGCTTGCACACCCACCCCTCCGCCCCAGCTCTCGTGACTTAAAGTTGCACAGATGAATGAACTCATGGTGGCCAGTTCCCTGCTTCCCTTCGATGATCAAAGACCTGCTCTGTGATGAGTGTGTGCACGTCCGTGTGTGTTAAGTGGGGACCGTTTTTCTGAATAGAAAGACCCACGGACTCAGACGTAGATCATTCATTGTTTCCTCAAACCCCGACCGCACATCTGCCATGTCCGTCTGTCTGTATGAAGAGCAGGAGGAGGCCTGGACCTCCCAGCAGATGCCATTTTGTAATCAGACTTTCTCCCTTTGGCTATCAGACTGTCAGCTCAATTAGTTGAAGCCTCTGAGCCTTAAATTACGAGCCAAGATGACGCAACTTTGCCACAATGTAGTTGTGCAATTTCGGGCTCAAAAGCTCTGTTTGAAACGCAGGTGCGGGAGTAGATTTCAGTGACATGGTTTGAGAGCACTAAGATTTCAGCACCCAGGCCCTGCCCGGCTGCCTGGCCACTGCAGGTGGGAGCCATGGTGCCCACTAGACCCATGATGAAGGGGGTCTCATGCCTCTGTGTCTCAACACCGATTGGGGTGTTGCTGCCATTATGTCTGTTGGATCCGTAGGCCAGGCCACTGTC
The DNA here is from genome assembly GCA_028533885.1 of Nasua narica. Taxonomy (NCBI): domain Eukaryota; kingdom Metazoa; phylum Chordata; class Mammalia; order Carnivora; family Procyonidae; genus Nasua; species Nasua narica. Next base: position 154,043,077 of record CM052798.1, on the reverse strand, counting down.
CTGGTCTAGGTGTCACCCACCTGCTGGGAGCCCCAGGCTGCTGGGATCACACCCTCCCCCACCTGTCTCACCGGAGGGGCAGAGCGAGAGGGCCCTGAGGAGTGAGTACTGTCACCCTTTCCTGTCCTCACGCTAGGGGACCTCGCCATCCTCGTCACCCCATGTGTGAAGAGTGGCCAATGCATCTTGGAGTCCATTCTTGGCCAGGTCACAGAAAGGCCTACTTGGCTATTAAATCTGATTCTGTACATGTTTGGACCTAACAAATAGGTCTCTGATCAGACTAAAAGTTGGGGATATAGAAATGAAGCGAACAGTTGGAGTCCCTGCCCTCCAGGAAAGACAAGTAATTACAGTAGAATGTGAGAAGCTCCCCTGTCCTCAGCAAACCCTGGAGGGCCCTCTGCGCGTTCTGCTCAGCCCACAGCAGACCCCTGTGGTGGTGGTGCTGACAGTCCACCAGGAAGACAGCAATGAGAAGTCACAACATCAAACTAGGACGAGCATTAAGGTCAAGGGAAGCGAGAGAAGGCAGATCAGAGAGGCCTGACCCAGCCCAGAGGTCAGGCGGCCTCTCTCAGGTCACAGCCACCTGTAGGTGGTGACCAGCAGGGCGGCAGAAATCAGCTGGGGGAGAAGTAGGGAATGGGTACAGGTCCTCTAGAGGTTGTGTGGAGGGTGGGGAGGGGAGGGGACAGAGGAGCTCCAAAGCTCAGGCTGCTGGGGGCACAGGAGGACTTCCGCAGGGGAAAGTCTGAGGAAAATCCTCCTCCTCTGGCCCTACATTTCAGCCTCTCTCAGTCTCCCCTCCAGCTGCCCAGCTAGCTGTGCCCTCACTCCTGGCTTGTCACTGAGAATAATGAGACGAGACACGAGGGCCGGCAGCCAGCTACTGAGTCCTGGCTGGGAAGGGGCCAGGCCTGGAAGCCTCTGCTGCTTCCCAGAGTGCCACAGGCGAACTTACCATAAACGGTGGTGTTCTCCCCAGGGTCCTTCCTTCCCTGATCGCCTTTCCTCTCCCTCAGACTCCTATATGGTTAATATATATATAATTTTTATTTTATTTTATTTTATTTTATTTTATTTTATTTTTAAAGCAGAGAGAGCTGGAAAGGAGATAAGACTCGCAGTGAGCACGGGCCCTGGAAGCCACTCACCCTGACCTCCCTCCAGCTGGAGCAGTGACAGGACAGCTGTTTGAGGAAAGAGGGGCTGTGGGTTGTGGGCTGTGGTCAGGTCAGAGGCGGCTCACCTTGTGCATGTGACCCTGCCAAGCAGAGGGAGTGAGCGGCCCGTGGGTGGGATGGAAGTGCAGGAGAGGTCAGGGTGAGAGGAGAAGTTCCAGCTCCTAACAGCTGCGAGCGAGCGCCTGGCACAGACAGATCCCCGAGCTCCTGGTCTTCCCCCTCAGGTAAATGGAACATCCGGATGTGCTCCCTTGGGAGAGACGCAGCAAATCCACCAGAATCCAGGAGGGAACAAAGTGTTTGGCTGTCCACAAGCTCCTGGGACTTCGCGTGTCAAACACACAGCCTGATCTCCCCGTCTCAGGGACACTCTGCTGTGGTTACAAAGAACAGAAGATCTATCTATATTAACAGGAAAAAAGGTTCCAGGCTTGCTCTCAGTCACAGGACAATAAGATACCGATATGGGTGGTCGCCCTCCGGGGATGGAACAGACGAGGCCCCAGAGTGGGACGAGGGGGATTTTCTTTACTCATGTACTTGTGTCACTGCTCTCACCGCTTCACCCCTTCCCTCGCTCGGGCTTTGCGCCTCTCCCACTGTGGGCCGAGTCTATTTTCCTGCCCCATGGATGTTGAACTTGGCCAGGTGCCTTGGTTGGCCCAATGCAATTTTGATGGATGTGCCCAGAGCAAAGGCTTTAAATGTGCTGGCTTCGCAGAGCTTCGCCTCCCGGGCCGCCATGACCCTCAGTGAGAATACAGGCCGGGAAATGGCTGGTCCCAGGAGAATGTGGAAACAAACCATGAGCAGAGGTGAATTCAACCTCAGCCTAGGCCTACTAACCCACACACCCGTGCGCAAGAAAAATATATGCTTACCTTGAAAACATTATGCTGAGTGATGTAAGCCAGACCCAAAGGGACAAATGTACGATTCCACGTACGTGAACGTCTGGAAGAGGCAAATCCATAGACAGTAGATCAGAGGCTACAGGGAGTGAGGGGGGAAGGGAATAAGGAGCTATTGCTTAATGCGTACAGTTTCTGCTTGGGATGAGGCAAAGGTTTCAGAAACTGATAGTTAAGACAATTGCCTGACATCATATATGTACCCAGTACCCAGTATCACCCATAGTGTGAATGGTTGATATGGTGTATTTTGTGTAATACCTGTCACCACAATTAAAAAAAATAATGTAAAAAAAAATAATGTAAAAGAGCAAAATCATTGGATTTAACACACTGACTCATGAATTGGTATGGTGTGTGAACGACATTTCAATAAAGCTATTTTTTTCAATAAGGTTATTTTAGAATACATATATATATACACACACACACACATATATATATATACACACATACTTGTCGTTTAAGCCATTGAGTTTTAAATTATTTGTGAAAGCAGCACGAGTCTGGCAATTTTTGACAGAGAGGGTATGTGTGTGGGTATGTTTTCTACACCCAGCACAAATTATTTGCATAATACAAAAGATGCAAAATCAGCTCGTATTGGGTTCCCCCTAAACAGGCCCCATTTTCCCGTTTTCCTGCCTGGTGGTGGCACTAGGACGTTTCTGGACATTGTTCATCCCGATTTGGAGTGACTCTCGGTTTCTCTCTCCATCCTTGGCCGTTAACCAGATCCATGTCCTGGGTGCTCCCGGAGAACATGCCTCTGTTGTCCCTAATGCTGGTCTCCAGAGTCATCTCCCAGGACCTGCTCTCATCGCCCTGGGCCTGGATCGTCTGTCTGCTTTCCTGGGTGGCCTCCTTGCCTGGGTCCTTCCGACCATGGGAGAGCAGGAATTCGCAACACACTCAAGCACACAAACGTTCCACTCTATAAAATGGATTTACAACAGCCTCTATTGCCTGTCAGTACCCCCAGGGGTACGTGAAGACGTCCTAAAATTGATCAGCTGGAAGGGGGGCCAGGCCACTGTTCCTTCCCCATCTGCCGTTTCCCATCCCTTCTTCCTCCACTTTTAAAATCCTACTACTAGGTGGGTGTGGAAACCTCTGGCACCACTAATAAGGGGAATGTTCCATTCAATATCACTTAGAAGTTGAGAAAGCTAAAGATTCTAATGACTAATTATTGTGGCTTCTAATTCAAAATGGAAAGAGGACCAACCACACTACTAGATCAATGAAAATTAATTTGGAAGCGGTTTTTAGGCTATAACTTGAAAAATGCTGAGGGAATGGAGTTATGGTGCTGAAGCAAAACTGTCTCTGCCCTTTTTTCTTCTTTCTGTGAACAGTTTCTCAACTTTCATGTCTGTAAATGCAAAAAATAGAAATAAAACTAACGTTGAACCCCATCTTATTCTAGCAAAGAGTAATAGTCCTATACTCTACGAACTACATAGGATTAGAACATTGCATGCAGGGGTACCTAGGGGGCTTAGTTGGTTAAGCATCTGCCTTCAGCTCAGGTCATGCTCCCAGGGTCTTGGGATTGCGTCCCTATGGGCTCAGCCTCCAGTCTGCTTCTCCCTCTGCCCCTCCCCCCATCCTGCTTGTGCTTGCTCAAGCTCTCTCTCTCAAAAATTGAAATAAATAAATAAATAAATAAATAAAAATAAATAAATAAATAGCGATCCCCTCTCTCTCCTTCCTCTGCTTCTCCCCTGAACGTGGATGTCCTATCTCTGAAGAAAAAAAGAGGGCCCCTGGGTGGCTCAGTTGGTTGGGTGACTGCCTTCGGCTCAGGTCATGGTCCCGGAGTCCCGGGATCGAGTCCCATATTGGACTCCCCGCTCTGCGGGAAGTCTGCTTCTCCCTCTCATTCTCAGTCTCTCTCTCTCTAATAAATAAATAAAATCTTTAAAAAAAAAAGATTTAAAGAAAAAAAGAATGTTGCATCCATATCTTGGATATTTGTTTTGGATAAAATTTTACATTTCTTAAATTTAATAATTATGCTTCAAATGTATATATTTATGAGTTTTGATTCATTGTCTGCTAGTGAAAATAACATGTCAATTTAAAAGGAAAGTTTGGCCTTTAGAGCCTTATGGCCATGGGAAACAAGAAGATTGCAATTTATGTACATATTTTTGTTGCTGAGAGGCATGTTAGGGTGATCAATAATCATTCAAACATGGAATATGTATTATACGAGAACAAAACTCTGCCAAGGAGGGAGTAGAATGGAATAGGACTTGGGGGAATAAACGTAAACTTACCAACCGCTAAAAAGGAGCTTGTTCAGATGTATTTAAAATAGATAATGAGTTTTGGGGGGTGGGGGCAGGTAGGATTGGGTGGCTTAGTCGGTTGAGCATCTGACTCTTGATTTCAGCTAGGGTCAAGATCTGGGGGCGGGGGTCTGGGATGCAGTCCCTCCCGCGGCTCTAAGCTCAGCAAAGTCTGCTTGTACCCCTCTCCCTGCTCCTCCCCCACTGTCTTTCTCAAATAAATAAAAAAGCTTTAAAAAAAAATAGTGGTTTGTATGGAATCCATAGCATGTTTGTATTTCATCGGATGCATGTTTAGAAAATCATAGTTTTAGTTTTAGAAAATACGCATATTCTGGAAATTATCTTTTGTAACTGAACTTACAATGAGAAAGTTTAGCTATCAACGTTATTCAAGGAAGTGCCTAGGTGTTTCAGAATTATTTTAGGGGGTGCACGTGAAGAAATATGTTGGCCAGTTGCTGCCGGGGGTGCAGGGAGGGCTGGAGAGAGGCCCAGCGTTGTCGGACTCGCGTGGGGTCCTGCATCCCCTGCAACCAGCGGTTCCAACTCCGAGCAGGTCGCGTCCTCGCCCTCAGTGTGAGTTTGCCCACCTGTAAGTCAGGAACGGGGCGGCACTGAGCCCTTCGGGTTGTTCGGGAGTAAATGAGCAGCCACAGAGGAAGTGTTTAGCTGGGAGGGAGCAGCGCCAGCACCCACCCAAGGCGGGGGGCGTGGGGAAGGAAGCGGATGAGGAAGGAAATGGGGATCAGATTTTTGCAGAGGGGCTGACGTTTTAGCTGGCCGCAGAAAGGCAAGGAAGAGATCCCAGTCACAAACAAGGTGCTGGACGGTGGAAAAAGGCACGCCAGGCCCGTCCAAAGGCCGTGAGGTGGAAAGGGCTGGTCTGGGGATCCCCCGCGCTGACACCACCTGAGGCCCTGCGGGTCCTTGGCCATCATGACTCACCACCAGCCAGGCCGGCGCGTCTGCGCCCCTGGCGGGCAGGTGGCACTGACCACCTCTTACTCCGGGCTCAGTGCCGACACAGGCCGTCATCGGCTCCCCGCCGCATCCGAGAGCGGCCGGGGCGGGGGTGGGGCTCGGCACGTGCCCAGGTTCTGCTGAGCGCGGGCCTCGCCGAGGCCAGGAGGACGCAGGTGTGTGCGTCTCAGCCCACCGACTCGCTTGGAAAAGTCTTTGAAAACCAGTGGCACGCGTGTTTAAAAGGTGGAGGTATTTTATGTAGTGGAATACTGGCCCACCCCCCGCCCCCCGCTCCTGTGGTCTACTTCCCGTAAGTAGGTTGGGGTGATGGTGCGGTGCCCCCACGCCGGGTGGGGGCCCAGCGCGCTTCCCCGCACGCGGTCGTGGCGCAGTCGGTGTCCCGAGCCTGACCAAGTGGCCGCGCCGCCCCCCCCGCCCCCCTCCGCGTCCGCTCCCCTTCCCCTCGCCCTTGTTCCCGGGCTGCGGGCCCAGGGAAACTCTAGAACCAAAATGACCGGCCCGCCTTCCTTTTCTCGCCTTCCAGCGCCAGGACGAACCCAGCCCGCCTGGGTGACGGCGGGGACAGCTGGGCACAGCGCCCCCTAGCGGCCGTCCGGGTAGGCCCAGACTGGGGGCCCAGAGCAGGGCTGTCCCTCACTTTCTCTTCTCCCTCCTTCTTCTCTTCATCTTCCCTTCTTCCCTCTCCTTCATCTTCGACTTCCCCTGCCCCCTCCTTCATCTTCACCTTCCCCTCCTCACTCTCCTCCGCCTTCCTTTCCTCTGGTTCCTTCTCCTCCCATCTGCTGCTTTCCTTTTTTTTTAAGATTTTTATTTATTTATTCGACAGGGAGAGATCACAAGGAGGCAGAGAGGCAGGCAGAGAGAGAGGAGGAAGCAGGCTCCCTGCTGAGCAGAGAGCCCCGATGTGGGGCAAGATCCCAGGACCCTGAGATCATGACCTGAGTGGAAGGCAGAGGCTTAACAGAGGCTTAACGCACTGAGCCAGCCAGGCACCCCTGCTTCTTTCCTTCTTTCCCTTCCTTGTTCCTGCAGTTTTGGGTCTTTTAGGTTAATTGATTCAAAATTTTAAATAGGTTCAAATATTTTATTTTCAACTATTCAAAGATATACTGGGAAAAGTCTTCATTGCAGAAGAACATCACACAAATCCCCAAACTGAGGATCAGTCTATTAAATATCTGACCAGTCCTCCTCAAAACTGTCAAGGTCATCAAAAACAAGGCAAGCCTGAGAAACTGTCCCAGATGGGGAGGAGTCTAAGGAGGCATGACCATTAAACATGATGTGGGATCCTGCATGGGATCCTGGAACAGAAAAAGGACCTTTGGGGAAAATTAAGGAAATCTGAATCAGCATGGACTCCAGGGAATAATATATCAACACTGGTTCATTAATTGTAGCCAACATACCACACTAATGTCAGATATTAGTAATAAGGGAAACTGGGGGTGGTCTTTATGGGAACTCTACTATCTGGGATTTCTCTGGAAATCTAAAACTGTTAACATAATAGTTCACTTTTTTAAAAGTCTTCATCCCATCCTTGCCTTCGACCATACAATTTCTGCCCTCCCCCAACACATATTAATCATTGATCTTGGTTTTCTGTGCGTCCTTTCAGAGACTTAGTGTGTAAACACTAGCAAATATGAATACTCTTGCCCCCCTTCATACAGTAATGGCAGTGCACTCCACACCCGGTTCTGCCTTTGCTTTCTTCACTCATTTCATATCAGGCATGGAGCGTCCGCCGTTCTTGTTTTCAGGCTGGAGGACAATCATTCCTCTGGGCAGTTCCCTGTTCATGGACTTGGGCTCTTCCCAAGTTTTCGCAGTTCTAACACGACTCGAGGGCGTAACTGTGGAGGGGCGAGTTTATCTGCTGGCCCGCGGGACCCAGGAGAGAGTCATTTGTAACTGTGGTAGACAGGGACCCCATAACGGTTCCCATGAGTGTGTGTGTTGGGGGCTTCCCTCTCCGTCCCCTCTGCCCCTCCTCAGCCCTCCCGCCCTTGCGGGCTGTCCTGGGGCCCCAGCGACCGACCGCTCCTGGAGCACCGCCCCTGTGGGTACCCCCGCCCCCGCCTCCCCCGGGGACCGTGGGTGGGAGGACTGAGTGATCGTGGGGCTTCCATTGGGGACGGTGAGGGTGGGAAAACTCCCCCAGGATTGCCTGCTCCACCCCGCGACTCATCCTAAGGGGACTTGAAGGAGTCGTCCCCCGCCTCCCCCCTCTCCCCCGGCCCGTCCCCCACCCTCACCTGCCCAGAAACTCGCTGTCTTTCCCTTTGTGGGTCGCGCTGACCTCCCATTCCAGGGGTCTCTCTCAAATATAGAGATCTGTCACCCACCCCACCTCTGACTTTCTCTCCCCCAACTCCCAGGAGTTCTGGTTCCTGCTCTGAAGACAATAATAGCATTTTTTCCACCTCCTTACACTCACATTGCCATTCGTTCCCTTCCACACCCCACCGTATCTCCCAAATTCTGGGCGATTTCAACAACTCCTCCCGCAACATTTTATAATGACAAATTTCAGGAAGATAGAAAACGCTGAAACACTTGCACAGTGCGCTGCCCACCGTCTGGATCGACGTGAACATCTCAGTGCTCCAGCGGTCTCCGAATCTCTACCTGTCCTCGGGGCCCGCGGGCCACCAAACTGCCTGCTTCTTAAAAAGCACTTGAAGCTTGGCAACCGTCAGAACACTCCCCCAAAGCCCCTTCCGCAAGCCTGTCTTTGGCTGGAGTTCACTCTTAATTTACGTTTTTTAAGGTAAAATTTACATACAGCGAAATATACAGATGTTATGTGGGCCATGATGTGGCTGATTTTAGATGGTAGGTGGAAGAATATTTTCTAGTTTAGCAATCATGTATTTATTTTAACTTGTGTTGAAAAAGAAACAACGCCACCGGTTTTCCGTGTATGGTAGTGACATAGTTTCCCTTAACAATGAAGGTAGTATTTAAATGAGCTGATGTAAAGGACTGGGGGTTGGGGGAAGAAAAGGAGGGGGCTTCCAAGACACTGAGGCTGTGGCTCGAGGTGCCGTTTCCCGAGCTGCCGTGGCTTCGGAGAGTGGCCTCAGCCGGCGAGGTCCCGGCCGCGGTGCAAACGTGGGGCGCCCAGAGGGGCCGGGCCCTGGGTGGATCCGGGGTCGGCGGTGGGGCCAGAAACTCATGCCTATGTGTGTGTTTTCAAATCATTATGCATCTGAGCCTCCACTTCAATTCTTGGAGGCTGCGGATGTCCCTGTGAACACAGCAACCAGAACAGGGACGGGAATACAATAGGTGCCCAGTAAATGTTTCATGAGATCCCGAGTATGCAAACGCTTTGCACGCACTGTTTAAAAAATAAGTACAGAAGCAGGAAGAATCCCACTTCTCTGTGTCCTCTCTACTCAGCGCAGTGGGGTCAAGCAAGCGTTTGTTGACTAACAGTCCAGCAGGCAGAGGAAGACTCTAGCGGGGACGGGAGCTTGTCTGCGCCCGAGTTGGCGCTGGGGTCTGGGAACCCAAAGCAAACAGAAATAAAGCCATAGTTTCTTATCTGAGCATGCGCACCGGGCCCCAGCGCTAGCCTCATTATCCTAAGGCCGGAAGGCGTTTGTAGGTGCCTCGTTAGCGCAGTAGGTAGCGCGTCAGTCTCATAATCTGAAGGTCGTGAGTTCGATCCTCACACGGGGCACAATACTTTTGTTCGCTCTACGCCTGCACTCCAGTGAAAACGATGGATTTTATTTGCTCGCCCGCGCACAGGGAGACCCAATGTCCGCGGTTTTCCGCAGAGGGGTCTCCAGGGTGTCGCAGGGCTCGGCCTCGCATCTCCGCCGAACCCGACCCCGCACGATGTTCTTGGTGTAAAGTCTCCCTTCTCTGCTCCGGGCCCGGGACTGAGGACTGGAAGGAAGGCGGAGGTACGACGACAGGGGAGCACACGCGGGAGACTGGCCGAGATCCCATAAGCCCCTGACAAATAACCACAGCTTCCCCTGCGCGCCGCACCCCTGCCAACCCGCCCTCCCCGGTCGCTCCGCCCTGACCCGGAGGCCGGGCAGTCGCGGGTGGCTCGCCCAGTCCGGGGTTAGGCCGGCCGGGTGCTCGGGGTCCGGCCGCGCGCCGCGGGGGCGGATGCGGGCGGCCGGACGGCAGGGCAGGCTGCGGCAGCGGGGCTCGGGAGGAGGGCGGCACGAGCCAGCCAGGCGGCGGAGGGCTCTGAGCACCACCGGGAGGCGTGGGCCTGCGGCGCTGGGAGGCGGCGGGACCCGAGGGGGCTGGGGAGGGGGGCGGGGGGCCGCTCTCAGCAGCGGGTGCCGACGGCTGCCGGGCGGGACCGGACCGTGGGCCGTGCTGCCACTGCGGCCGAAGCAGGTGCCCTCGCACCTTCAGTGGTCACCGACGGTTCCTGGCACCGGCAAACCAGCTGGGTAGGTGCTCGCTGTAATCAGTCGCCCCTCATCCTTCAAGCTTTTGATGGCGGCACTAATCTCTGCCATTCCCCCCCGAGGGATGCGGTAATACTTTCGCTATCCTGATAGGGAGCACCTTCCAGAGGCTCTCACTTCGTTCTTTTTACCATAAGGTCCCTTAATGACTCGTGGTGCCAGTGCGGAGATTCTGCCGTTTGCCAACTAGGTTTGTTCCGATGATACGTTTAGGTCCCCAGAAAATAACCACAGTTGGCTTCATGGCCTCACTGACTCCAGCTTGGAACCCCACCACGGTTAGCCCTGACTCTGGGGGACACGGGAATTTAGAGCCAATGTCTAGGAGGCCCTGAAAGGGCTGGGTCCAATCCTTCGGATAAATGGCAAAAAGTCCCTTTGGGAAGACTTGGGGGGTTATGTATAGCATAACATGTGGCACTCACCTTTGCAGGATCCTTCCTGGGGGAGGGGCAGGGGGACCTGGCCCTGCCTTGGGGCAGGAGGCTTTGGATCTGGAAATAAGTTTAGGTCCGGAAAGGGTGACGGGCATGGCTCTCCACTGTGGTGACTCAAGTCAAGTTCTCAGCCACCAGATCTGTTACCTGTATCGAGCCACATTTTAGTAGACGGCCAACTACTTCGTTCTCAGGGACGACATAATCCATTACCAATAGTCCGCAACGCCTACTTACTGCTTCTCTGCCCGCTGCCGGGAATGGTTGTCTTTGGTTAGCTGATTGCTAGGGAATCCCATCATCTCCCCTGAAATCAGGGCCCTGTCAACAGAGGCATCTCGCACCGTCTCCCCCACAGAAGCACCACAGAGCTTTTAAAGTTCGCAGATCCTCTCTTCACTCGATGCCTTCTGGAAGGGAGCATCTTTGGGGCTGAGCCCATGAGCAAGTTCCTACGTGATCCATCCGCGGCTACATTCCTACCTTCCTAAGCTTCTGGATACCTTCATCGACATCATGCCAGGCAACCTCGGGCGTCTGAACCCGATTATAAAGAGACCCACACTGAGTCCACGTTTCTGTCGGTCAGCAGGGCAAACTGTTGGAGCCGCAGTGACCCACGGGGCTCCAAGAGCACTTCCGCGGTGTGCAGGACGGCAAACTGGCAGTAGGGGGCGCTGGAGGACGTTGTAGGAGGACCGGGCCTTCTCTTCCTCTTTCCCAAAGGGTTGTTTTGCTCTTCTGGTTCCCTGCTTCCCTGTGGGTCAGCCGCGGGAGTGTGTGGGGATAGCCAGTGCTACTCTGCTCCAGTCGTGTGTGCCCAGAGTGCACGGTCTCGTAGTGACTTCACGGCCTCAGCCCAATGACCGCGTTGCCACAATCCTCCCATCACAGACAGGGAATGTTCCAGGTCAGATGCCAGCGGCAACACCCCACACGCTCTGGGCACCTGCCTTCCAGCCTTGGTTTGCCCCTGGGGCCGTAGGGTGGTTTCCCCTGGCCCTGCGACAGGGACAGTGCAGGGTCACCCTGACCACACTCCCGGGCCCGCTGCGCTGGCTCCCCATGCCCCTTCACCCCGCAGCCTTGGATTGCCTGTGCCCGGGACTGACTGACTCAGGCCTGGGGAACCCATAGAACTTCTCCCACCAGGTCTGAACCTGAGCCTTGCCGAGGGAGGGGCCTCCTTTCCCAGTCTGTCCTTTCCTCTCCCTCAGTCCTAGGGACCCTGTGGAATGCTCTTTACATCTTTAACTTCCTCTCCTAGCACAGTTTAGCGACTCATTTAGTACCTGAAGCATTTCCTGTTCAAACTGCCTGCCCTGTGGTTTGCGTCCTGACTGGGTCTAGACCTGAACCCCAGCAGCTGTGCCGAGTGCACCCCTACTAGCAAATGAAGCCATTGGCAGCGCTGGTCCTCACCACGGCTGCTGTACTGGTCAGTATGGAATCACTGTGGAAAGGCCTTTAGCAAGTGCTCAACTCTTGCTTGACATTAGAGAATTCATACTGGAGGAAAACCATATGAATGTAATAAATCTGAAAAGGCCTTTAACCAAGTTAATAATTTATTCAACACCACTGAATTCATACTGGACAGAACCTCTGAAGTGTAGACGATGTGAAGAATTCAGTGGAAGCCCCAAATTTACCCAACATGGATCCCTTCATACCAGAGAGAAACCTTACAAATGTAATAAATACGAAAAGGCCTTTAGGAACCGCTCTGCTTTAACAAGCTCAAGGGAGTACTTGAGAGAAACTTCTAGAAGATAGCTGGAGTGGGAAGAATTTTAGCTAAGCTTAACCTTTCTTCAATTCCCAGATAATTTAGATTATAAAGAAATTGGGGTTAAGTTGAAGATATGTCAAGAAGCAGGAAGAGATCATCAGAAATGTAGTTCACGTATTCGGTGTGATAGCAGCTGAAAATGCCAACCAAGCACATATGACCGGAGATCCAGCCCAGTATCTGAAATCTGCTACGGCAGTGACACGATCAAGATTGTTATTGGGAGAACTACAGCGTCAGAGAACACTTAAAGAATTGATAGGAAGAGCTTCATCTGGTTGAGAGTGTGCGTTAACTGTCACTGGATAAATGGAAACTTTTAAAAAATGAAATACCACCACACCATAAAAGAGGTGTGCGTATCTGCAAAACCAGTCTGAGTAGGTGTGAGTTCTGGTAAGAAGGGAACCTGAAGTAGAGGTGAAGTAGAGCTTATGGAGCTGATTCTGGCTGGCAGGATCAGGATATTTTGGAATTTGAATCCCTTTAGGTGAGCAAGCAATTTCGAGTTCAGCCAGCTTTCCATTCTACCCGATACATTTTATATTCCGTGACTTCCTGTTGCCAAACAGGCACCAGCCTGGCCCCTGAAGGCCTGTTTGCAGCTTCCTGAAAACCACAGAAAAGTAGGCCAAGGGGGGCACCTGGGTGGCTCAGTGGGTTAAGCTTCTGCCCTTGGCTCAGGTCATGATCCCAGGATCCTGGGATCGAGCCCGCATCGGGCTCTCTGCTCAGCGGGGAGCCTGCTTCCCCCTCTCCCTCTGCCTGCCTCTCTGCCTACTTGTGATTTTTTCCTGTCAAATAAATACATAAAATCTTTAAAAAAAAAAAAAAAAGTTGGCAGAGGAAAGTGCTCTTGGGAAACCAACGCTTTGCATTAGGACTGCCTACTGGAGAAGGGAACATTTTGCTTACTTCAGGGGTTCGGTTTACTCTAAGATTATGCTTTGAAAAAAAGCTGCTTTATGGCTGCAGAGAATTACTGCTACGTATTACTGCATGCTCTACGTCAAGCACAGTACTAGAATTTTACATTTTAATTTAATCCTCACATCAAGCCCCTGAGCTATTTCTACCTTCCTTTTAGAAATGGGTTCAGGGAAGGTTCTGGAAATAATTACCCAAGATGATGAAGTTACGAGTAGCCCTGCTGTGGAGCCGGGCTGTGTGGAGAAGCAGAGACAGCAATGTCATGAGCAGGGTGGGCTCACTGGGCAAGAGGAGACCCCGCTGCTGGGGGGCCAGAGGGCCTCCGTGCACACAGCTGGTGCTCTAGATGTCCTGCTGACCCTCACTTCTGGCTGCAGGGTTCTTGAGATGATTTCCTGTTCTTTGTTTCTCCTTTTACCTTTAAAATTAACCCTCATTAACTCAAGTCAGAGGTTTATGCTGGTCCTTGCAACCTGAAAGAGTCTAACATAAGCTTTAAAAGCTTCAAGAGATAATTTTTATTTATTTATTTATTTATTTGTTTATTTATTTAAGAGATAATTTTTAAAAACGATTTTATTTATCAGAGAGAGAGAGAGAGAGAGAGAGAGCACGTGTGCACGCGCACGCACGCAGGAGAGGGGAGGGTCAGAGGGAGAAGCAGACACTGCTGAGCTGGGAGCCCGATGTGGGATTCAATCCCGGGACTCCAGGATCAGGACCTGAGCTGAAGGCAGCCGCTTAATCAACTGAGCCACCCAGGAGCCCCTAATAGCTTCAAAAATTTTATTATGAAAAGTACAAGAAGCCATTTACAAGCCAAAAGCATCAGAACGAAATAGTACACATAATTTTTATACACACATTTTTTTCTATACAAAATCCTCTGTAGGAATATAAAATAAATAATCTGAAAATCAGTGTCACTGATTGCAAAATAGGTATCTCTCTAACTCTCTCAAGCCGTCTACGTGGCCAAAAGGTGAGGCGTCTGATATCTGCTGCGGGCCTGGGCGGTGAGTCTCTGGCGAAGATTTCGTACTCTCTCCATAAGATCCCGCTCCATGGTGTCCCACTGTATTCTTCTTTGATCTAAAGCAGCTTCAAAACAAAATGTAAAATTAACAATAGTTTAATTTTCCGATGTTAGCAACGATACAGCATTTATTGTAAAGGTAAATACATTGCCAAAACCAATAATGAAATGAATATTTGAAAAGTCAAATTTCTTGAACAAAAAAGCCTAACATATTGTTTCCTACGTTGTTTCATTTACAAGCCAAATATTTATTTGTTGAATTGAATGAAGGCTATCAGAGAACTTACTTGTTTTGGTTATGTAGCACTTGTTTTTACATTTGGGGGATACAGACAATCTTTTAAATCAGGAATAAATCTTGTCCAAGAGAGGACGAGAGAGTTCTTTGCAACACTCAGTTTCCTCACTAGGATACTTAATGATAATGAGAAAAAGCATTCCAAGTCGCCAAAATTAATATTTAGAGAAGTACACCAAGACTACTTTCCCAATGACTAAATAAAAATAAATAAATCAAATAGTTTTCATAGTGGCCAACACAGGGAGAGTCCAATTAAAATATTACAATGTGTCCAAGTGCGACACCCATTTCATACTGAGTTTGACGGGCTAGTAAACACTGGAATCTGAGAAAAAAAAAAAAAAGGACCTTAAAAATACACTTCTCTCAAACTTAGTTACATATTCAAACAGCTCCAATTTCTGAAAACTATTTTCCTCCACAGGAATACCACTTTTATGTTTCGTTTTGCTGCTAAATAACTTGAGCTTACCAAATGTCTCGACTTGATTTTCTCATTTAGAATTATCTAACTAAAAATTTAAGTTCTGACATGTTATGTCAGAATGAAGAACAGATGAAAATCCCGTGTACTTTCATTCAACTTACGCGTGACTTTTGGTTTAATTCCTATTCCGACACAGAATCTATAGATGCACATAGAGCATGAGTTAGCAAACACTGGAATCTCACGACTTGTTACTGGGTATATTTCTTATAAAGTTTGTCTTCAGAGGACACTGTATAAGACTCTGTTCTTCTAAAAGAACTCAAAAGATCTTGTTAAATTCTGCTGCTATATGATAGTTTTGTTGAAAACATCAGCTGAAATCAAAGTCTGACAGTTTCCTGTCTCCTTTTAAAAAGAAATCAAATACTTTATTGGGAAAACCGTCAGCTCCTTTATGGGCTAAAGCTGTGACTGTATATTTCTATATCACGTTTCCACCCTGTCCCTTGCAAACATAAAAAAAAAATTTTGCAGGGAATCAAGGGGGGAGGGATTAAACGTCAGCCCATCAGCATGAGGCCATTGGTCTTGGGCAGGTCGGCCCTAGTGGCCCCAGCAGTCCAGCACAGCGCCCCCAGCAAACCCCTGTCTTCAGTGGCTATTGGGCAGAGCCCAGTCCAGAAGCACAGAGGTGGAAAATTCAAATATATAATAACTTTGAAAACTAATGCTCAGATTTTCTTTCCACGAGGGTGTGAAAACTAGTTGTGAATATCATTACTTTAGTTAGTGACAGACTTCTGCAGGCACCTACAACTAGTATTAGAGAAAGGGAATCGTATCAGTGCCATCCATCTGGCAAATTTTCTCTACTTGCTTTCAGTCTGATCCAGTTTTTTCCCCAGCTAGAAGAGCTGAGAATCCCGCTATCTCTGTTTCAGGATTTCCATTATCAATGCCCTGGGAAAATGGCATGAGGATGCTGCAAATATCATTCAAGCCACAGTCTTGTTTAAATGAAGGCTAAATTTTAAATGATGGAAGAAATACTGCTTGCTTATCGACTCACTGCATGTTGAAGAATCCATTTCCAAAATGTCATTTAACTGTGAGGTTCGAGGCACACAGCTGGAGGCGACCTTTCCGTTTTGGTACCTGGGCGCTGCTGTTACGAAAGTGAGGAGACACAGAAGAGGTCTGGGAGTGAGAGGAGAGCCTTTCTGAATCCCAAATGGTCCCTAAGAAATGCCAGTTGCCAAGGACGAAAAGTCCCCGTCTATTCTGAGAAGAGCGCCGTCCCCATTCTGAGGGCAGAGCAAGTACAGTTAAGAGGTGAGGTTTCGGGGACACATTTTAAAAACACCTTCAGCTAAAACAAAAAGCCAACAAACAAACCACTCAAAAACAGAGATGTTAGGATAGAGATCCCAAATGTTTCTTGGACAAGATTATGAAATATGATGAGCGAGCCTTCCCCGAGAACTCCCCAGAGCCTACCCCTGGCAGCTTCCACCGGGCGGCACCTCATTACGCCAACAGATTTTTTAAAGTTTTCAGCCCAACAAGAGCCATGACTGTCCCTTTCTGCTCCCATCACTAGGGTCCAGGTCTCCAGGAGTCGGGCCCAGACTGAGTTACACTGGCTCATTAAGATGCCTGCCTTTTACCTGGTCTCAAGGGCTGTAGCTAATGGTTCTAACTCACAGTTTTAGCTCAATGAGTCATTAAGACTATTTGGGGCTGATTACCAAATGACTAATTTGAACTGGTGTGGGGAAATGGAATGTGAGAGTCATCTTCAAACATCTGAAGGGCTGTCACGTGGCAGAGGTAGGACATGTAATCTGCATTTGCTCCAAAAAACTTGTTTCTAATGAGGGAATTAAAAAAAAAGGCATATTCAATTTTACATTACGAGACAGAACTTATAAATAGAATACTGGTGGAAATGGAATCAGGGAGTGGGCTTGCCAGCCCCACGACATTCTGGCAGAAGCTGGATGACCAGCATTCACCACGGCCAGACCGCAGAGATGAGACACACAGCCAATACTGGTTCTCCAGATCCTTCCACATCTGAGACCTCACTGTCCCTTCTCTCTCATCTGTCCCCCAAAAGCCATCCTGCCCCTGGCTGTTTACTTCCTCTTCCCGAATGGCCCTGGTGGGAACATCACCTCTGTTCCAGCATGGAATGGTCCCTCTACCAACAGCCGTGTTTCACATACTGGCTAAGCAGACTCACCCATGAAATTTTAAAACAAAAATCCAGCTTTCTAGTTTCTCTCCTAGATCTGCCAAATTAATTCACTGTTGGTGAGGTCCTTAAAGGGTTTTTTTTTTTTAAATCTGCAATTTACAAAGAAATAAACGCTAATAGGAACACATTTGAACACATAAAGAATACAGCAAAAACTCCAAGTTCCTTTCCTGTACCTTTTGTACCGCAACTTGTTCTTATTAATGTCATATATTTTAAAACCCCAAAGGTGATTCTTACTAGTTTAAATCAGTATTTGTTTGCTGAATTTGTATTAAGAGTACAATTTAAAAAAGAATAAAAGGTACAAATTAAAAATTCTTCCCTTCTCCTAACCCCAGGCAGCGAGTAAAGAACTCGCTGGTAAAGAACCAGGAGGTGGGCCCAACAGTTTCCAGGCCATTCTGCTGGGTAGCCAGGTTGGCAGACAGGATGTGGCCCACTTCGAGCCTGGCACTGAAGGTCCCTGTCCTCTACCTTCTCCAGCTGCTCAAACAAACCCCACGGCAGGCAACTTTCTGCCATTGATTAATTACATCTAACAAGTTCTGTCCTGTATGAGTGGAGTTCATGGAGGCTGTGGTTGGGGAAGCTACAGCAATCGTAAAGGAAAATTCTGTCTGGGTATATGTGCGTATTTCTGGGAAGAGTCTCAGAGAGGCCTACAAACCATCAATGGCTAAAAAATGGTGCACTGGAACAAAATTAAAGATTACCTGGTTTATAATGTTCTCATTTTACAAATGAGGAAACTGAAGACCAGTCACCACCTCTGAATAAATCCAGTGACTCTGGCTGAGTTTATTTAAACGCCTGTGTTCATTAACCATCTGGCTGGGACTAGGACCCAGGGCTCCTGGTACCTAGTTTGGGATCCCACATCACACGGTGAAATCCTCCCTCTGAAGCGTGCTCTCCATTGCTGCAAGCTTGCCCCGCCCCCTTTTTTAAAGACCTAGTAATTGAAAACCTGGTCCAATGGCCGCACCTGGTTAACAGCCATTTACTTACATTTTCTTTTAAAGTAACAGTTTCATTGAGATATAACCCACATACCATAAAATTCACCCTGTGAAAGTGTACAGTTCAGTGTTCTCAGTGTGTTTGGAGTCGCACAATCATCACCGCTAATTCTAGAACATTTCCGTTGCCCCAAGTCCCCCATCAGTAGTCACCCTCCCAACCCCTGTGAGACCGCTAACCTACTTTTTGCCTCCGTGGACTTGCCTGTTCTACACATTTCATACGAATAAAATCACATGATAAGTGTCCTTTGATGTCTGGCTCCTTCAACTTAGCACAGAGATTTCAAGGTTCCTCCATTTTCCAGCATAAATAAGTACTTAATTCCTTTTTATTGCTACCTAAGTTTTCACCGTGTGGCTACACTAGCCTGTGTGGCCAGGGGCTGGGAGGGAGTGAGGGGAAATGGATACGGGGTTTATTCTGGGGCACTAAAACTGTTCTAGAATTGATTACAGTGATGACTGCACAACTCCGTGAATAAATGTGTGTGGGTGTATACACACACACACACATATATTTTTTACATACGGTAATATAAACCATAAAATCACATGGCATGTGATTTATCAGTAAGACTGTTACTAAAAAAAGGTAATCCACATACCCTGAAAAAGACTACACAAAATGTAATAAAATAAAAGTTTATTGTAACTGCACTTGATTTTAGAATTCTAAGTAATTTAAGTTTTCAGCTGATGCCACGGTAGTCTGGCATGAAAGCCTGACGGTTATAGTAAGTCTCCTTGTGCTACTTTGCTATACTGTTGTTTTGAGGACCAGTTACTGGTGAAGCACACGTTCTTACCAAAATAAACGAGAAGCACTCTGGGAACAAATCATATTCTTAAGGAGGTAACAAGGACCATGGAACCAGGGAATAAAACAGAACTGTACAGGATGGTTGAGAGTTTTTTTGATCGGAGCTTTTTTCTTTTTTTTAAAACAAAACAAAACAAAACAAAACAAGTCCCAGTAACCAAAAAAAAAAAAAGGGGTGACTAGTAATCTCCTTTTAGCCGAGCACTAATGTGAAGGACGTATACCTCAGGGATTCACTCGTGATGCGGACGGAGCACGCCGAGCGCACCGGTCTGTGATGGCCTGAAGAGAAAGGCACTCACCTTGACTGTGCGGATGTTCCACGTGTTCTAAAGCATCCTTCATCTCTTTCTCTAGAAACCCCTTTCTAGATGCATCTGCGAGAGCCGAAGCTTTCTTTTCTGATTTCAAATGAAAGACTTTTTCTTTAGCTTCCTCCCACTAAATGCAAATAAATGAAAGAAAAGAAAAATCACCTAAAAGTTGGGGCAATAGGTGTTCCGACAGTCGAATTAGCTCCCTCTGTTTCCTCTACTCCACTTCCTTTGGGATTCCCCCGGCAAGCAGGATCTGTCCGCTTTTAGGGTAACCTGAGTGCCTGCCTTGGGCCTTGGGGGCAGAGGCACTTCTCATGTACCACCCCGGGCGTCAGGGGACCGCACAGCACACAGACAGGAGCCCACTGTCTTTGAAATAACAGGTCCTTTCAATACATGTCAAATCCTGTGGGATTAAGCTAGTTTTTAAAATTCATGACGGCTCTCTTATTTAATCTGAATGCTATCCCTTAATAAAATCTGCCCAGCTCTGGTACATATGCCGACCACAGGGATGTCAAAGAATTTCTATTAACCCCGACTTTCTTTTTCCTAAAGTGAGAAAATGATTATCTTAAAACTAGCTCACGGGTAACAAAAATAATGCAGTTAAGATATCCGACGACTCCTAAAGTCTGTCAGCGGGCTAGGCCTCAGCTCTTGTACGCAAACACAAGTAGACCTTTTACGTTATACACATGCTAATGCGTGAAATAACACAACTTTAAAGAATCATTAGGGCCGGGAAGGACCACAGAACTCCAGAGGAGGGAGAGAGTCTGAGGGATTTTAAGGCGGCACCGAAGGCAAGCTAGCTTCAGAACCCAGGACAGCAGATTCGAAGGAGCGTCTCTGTAGAACAGGGAAGCCCGCACAGTGATTCTGAGTGCATCTCACCCCAGTCCCGCAGCGCCTGACACAGCTCAGTCTGGTGCCAAGGTCAGCAGCCCTCGAAGACGCGGGCCTCCACCGTCACTCTCCGGGGGAGCACAGCCTCAGCGGGCGTTGCCCCCACTGCTCCCTGGCCTTGACTCACAGTGCTATCAGATAGGGCCACGTGCCCTTTGGAGGGGGTGGCAGGGAAATGAATAGGAAGAGTGACTCGGAGGAAATACATTATAAAAGCTTTTGGAATAGACATCGCGACAGAGCGGCATAAGGAGGAATGAACTACAGCCGGTTCTCTGGTTCCTGATCTCTCCCTCGCTTTTCAGTGTCCTCAGGGAAGCCCGTGTGTCTGTGAAAAGACCTGCAGAGCGCGGGTGCCAGAGATGCTCACGGGAGCAACCGAAGGGTACATCCGTGTGATGTGATGTAAACTCTTAGTTGCCTCCTCACATCCTTTCTCTCATTCGTCTTTAGGGAAACAATTCTAATTTTATTTGGGATGATAATGCTCCCTGCTAAAAAAAAAAATTCCGTATTTCCCAACATTCTTTGCAGGCAAATGTGGCTAGAAATGTGACAAGGGACTTCTGGGAAGGAGTTAGAGTTGTCTCAGCTGGGAGTTGGACCTTTTATATGTCTGCCCTATCTTCTTCCTGATGGCTGGAATGCACACATTGATGGCTGGAGCTTCAGCAGTCACCTTGGACGATGAGCTATCCTTGAGAAGGAAAGCCATGCACTGGGAAGCAGTACAGAGAGACTGAAAGGGCTACTTTCCCTAATGACCTCGGAGCTGGGAAACAACCCTGAACTTCTCACCGCCACACTTTTTTCATGTGGAAAAGAAAAACACATCCATTGGCTTATAGTCACTATTATTTTGGGTTTTGTTAGTAGCAGCTACATATAATCCCTGTTTAAAAGTCGTCTACCTCGTAAGAATCAAGAATTAGGTAATATTAGTAATATTATCCTGTCAGCCAGAACAAATCTACTCCCGGAAGCTGAGACGTTGAGAGGTGCTATCATTTTCAGGTATCATATATTAGGTCACTTCTCTGTGCACACCTATTACAATTAGATGATCTTTCAGCTCTTTTCCAACACAATTTATCTGGTTTGATGCTTTTGTCATTTGATTAAATGCTCAAAACTTAAATGATGAGTAACAAAAAATCTGTGACACCGTTCTTACCTTTTTAGCTTCCTCCCCCATCATCGCGTTTAATACTTCTGCTTCTTCCCTTCTGTTTTCCCGAAGGAGTCTGGCTACCTCCCGATAACACTCATTGCGCTGCAGATCGTCACATCTTTGTTTATGTAAAGCCTCAATTCGCCAGTCGGCATTTAGACATGCTTGTTCAGCTTCTGCCAGATTTTGTTCAATTAACTAAGAAATATTTGTAAATTTCAGTAACAAGGTCAGACTATATATATAATATAGTATATCTGTTCAATGAATCCAAGTGTCTAGGGTAGCTAGTTTTTTTTTTTTTTTTTTTTTATTGGAGAGAGAGAGAAAGAAAGAGCACGTGGAGGGGAGGGTCAGAAGGAGAGAGAATCTTAAGCAGACTTGGTGCGGAGCATGGAGCCCGAGGCAGGGCTTGATCTCATGACCAAGAGATCAGGACCTGAGCCGATACCAAGAGTCTAATGCTTAACTGATCGAGCCACCCAGGTGCCCCTAGGGTAGCTCTTTGTAACCTTTGTTGCACATTAAAATCACCTCACAGTGTTTAAAACAAATTGCTGTCCAGGACCCAGTACAAACCAACATATCAATCTCTGGGGTGGCAGGATATCGGAACTTTTTTTTTTTTAATATTTTATTTATTTGACAGAGAGGAGAGAGATCACAAGTGGGCAGAGAGCAGGCAGAGAGAGAGGAGGAAGCAGAGAGCCTGATGCGGGGCTGGATCCCAGGACCCTGGGATCATGACCTGAGCTGAAGGCAGAGGCTTAACCCACTGAGCCACCCAGATGCCCCAAGGATACTGGAACTTTTACAAAGGTGATTCTAACGCATACATAGTCAAGGTTGAGAATTTCTAGGCTAAACAATGAGTGGTATTAAACAATTTCCATCTTTCAACCTTTTGAAAAGGAGTCAGAAGAGCTCATTCTTACAGACTGGACAAGAGCCTTCAAGGAAAAATAAATGGTAGGCTACTCTGGTGGGCCCACCTAAGGGACTGCTGTTAAGCAGCAGGTAGAGAGATCTTACACTACTCCTGGCCCTGGACCAGGGCCAGGCCTCACCACAGACCCATTTAGCATTTTGGTAACTGGTAATAGAGACAGTTCTCTCCTGAAGTTCTCAAATTCTACTTCAGTTCACTTAAGCCAGCATTTCTGAAAGGGTACTCCACAGACACTATAAAATAAGTTTGGGAAATTTTTCTTAAAGAATCACAATGTACCATATCCTCAAATGTGGCAGGGAAAAAAACCCCAATTTTAAATAGCACTTCCAACACTTACTTGCCACTCTCCATTTTACTGAGTAATAGTTATTAATATTCTACAGAATACACTTTGGAAATGCTGGCTTATGTACCAGGCAAAGACCTGACCTTGTGCAACTAATCTACTCAGGGACAATTTCTGAGACATAACACAGTAGGTTAGTATCTATAAAGTTACTATTTCCCTTGTATTTTCTCCTAAGTCTTAAAATTCTCAAGAGTATAAAAGATACATGCATATGTCTGGCAGTGAAGTGAGTAACCTGTAAAAATAATGTGAGATTCTAGGAACTGTGTGACAACTGAAGCAAAGAAGTGAATTAATGCAACTTTATAGAGTTTAATCTTGAATTTCTCTTTTGAAAGGATGACAGATGTAGAGGTGCAGGGCAGGGAAAAATAAATACATAAAAGGATGACAGATGGATATGTCCCCCTCTCTCTATATACTAAATTTGCCGTATTTTTACCTTCTGAGTTTTTTGGTTCTGAGTTTGATCTGTTTCTATCAGTTTATGAAACATGTGTTCTTCAAGATCCACTTTTCGTCTAAAGGCATTTGCATCTTCTCTCATTTCTTTTGCAACAGCTTCCTGATTTCTCATAAGATTCTGTTAAAAAAATTAATTGAAAAAAATCACAAATCTATATAATAATGCTATAACACAAAATGGCGGGTTTTTTTCTAGAATACTAGCACACAAATAAAAAATTGTCATCTGATTTTCAAAGTAAAAAGCAAACAGCAGTGACATCACTGAAAACACAAGAAAGGACCCCCCAAAATTCTCTCATCCACAAAAAGCACTGAGAACACTGGCATGACCAACTTTTCCAGAACTCTGGAAATTCACCAAAGGCTTGCAGAAATTTGGGGAGCATTTACTCATAAAAATGCCTGAATCTTGGTAAGAAGAGTAACCCTTAGGGCATTTTTAACTTGCACTATTCCTAGTCCCACCCCATCCCTAAACTCTGCATTAGGCTTGAAAACCAGTAGCCTGGAAGTCAATGGAGGGCGTAAAGTGGAGTTGGAGCTCCTTCAAACTCCCACTCCCAGAAGACTGTCACCATTTGACCTGTCTGGTGGTTCTGGAAGAACCCACTCCCCAACGCTGTCTTTATTTGTCCTCAGAATTCACCCCTTTGAACAGCCTTTTTCCTGGGGACATTTGCTGAGAAACATCAGAGCAAACTGTTGAGTATCTTGGCTGCCTAAGGCAGTAGACCACAGTGCAAAGCACAAGCTAATCAAAAAGCTTTACAGAAAAAGTTGGAGAATTAGATGTCTGCAGGGGATTCTGAAAAGCTCTGATAGATTCCGGGGACCCTAAAAGTCCACGTGCACGCATAAGGGTGTGCACTTAGCAAGGGCAACGTGAGTGCTCAGATCCGAGAAGGTCCTGAGCTGTCCAGTCTGCACGGTTAGAAGGCGAAGTGTAAGAGCTGTAAACTACGGAGCTAAGTGCGGAAGGCGCGCCCCAACATAATGCACACAGAGCCCACTGGCAAAGACTAGAAGCTTTCTGGTTCCAGGCAACTACGGAAATCTGGTCAGGACTTTAATTTAGTTCCATAAATTAATCTTTACAGAATGAATTCAGACCAGCCACTAAGTAAAGAGACAAGAAACCCTGAGGAGGGGGGAGAATCTGATTTTCAGAACTGCCACACTTCATGATTTAAGTATCTAGTTTTCAACAAAAAATTACACGAGATATTAAAAACCAAAAGTATGGCTCTATATACTCTGAATAGACATTAGCCACATGTTCTCCAAAAAAGATATAAGAATGGCCAATAAACATATGAAAACATCACTAAGTGGACTAGCATCATTAATCATTAGAAAAAAAGCAAATCAGAACCACAAGCTACCACTTCACATCCAGTGGTATGGCGGTAATCAAAAGGACAGATGGCGATTGTTCACAAGGATATAGAGAAATTAGAACTCTATGCTCCTAGGTATATACCTAAGAGAACTGAAAATATATGTTCAAACAAAAAGTTGTACATGGATGTTCACAGCAGTACTACTCATCACAGCCAAAAAGTGGAAACACCCCAAATATCCACCAATTGATAAATGGATAAACAAAATGTGGTCTTATCCATACAAAGGAATATTATTAAGCCACAAGAAGGAAGGAAGCACTCACTCACACCACTACAGAAATAAACCTTGAAAACATGATGCCATGTGAAAGAAGCCAGCCACAAAAGACTACACATTGTAAGATTTCACTTAAATGAAATGTCAGAATAGGCAAATCCACCAAGACAGTAAATAAGTGCTTGCTAGGGTCAGGGGGCTGGGGAAGTGAGTGCTAATGAGTACAGTGGTTGAAAGAAAGGAGAGCAAACAGTATTCATGAAAATTTAAGTTAAAAAAGCAAAACACCAATTGTATGTGCCAAATAATCTCACTTATCCTTATTAGTGATATTAGCAGTTACTTGCCAATTTAGGGATTTATTTCTACTTTTCTAATTATCTACTGGTAACATAATTACCTTCATAATGAAAAACAAAAATGTTTTCCAATTATATGCAGAGAAGAGACATGTATGAAGAAGCTTATTGCCACAAACCGTAAACCACTTAAACATCCGACAACAGAAAAAAAGTTTAAGTTATGGTTCATCCATATCTACTACAAACGACAACTACCAAGATACATAGTCATTTACCAAAAGGATTTTATTAAGTAAAAAAGAAAAGCAGAATTTAGTATTTTAGCTACTCCATAAAGAGGTAAAAGGATGTATGTGTAGAGATTAGGGATTAGGAGGACAACAATGGAAATCTACAAACGGTGAAGAGCAGGAAGACAGGGCAGTGGTTTAAAGAAGCGGACAGGGGAAGGAAGCTGTCCGTTCATCTGTAAAACGGTCTAAGACTGTTTTCGGCCAAGGGGCAATGACGGGAAACTAACATCTACCCAGCTCGTGCCAGCAGCAGACAGTGCACAGTGAAGGGCAACTTAGGAGCTGGAGTTATTCAAATCCTGCACGTTATGATGAAAAGATTAGCCCTTGACCAGCTCTAAGCCCCCGGAGTAGCCTGCCTGGTAAGAGGGTCTCTGTAGGCCTGGGCCCTTGGGCTCTGCCAGGTGGTTTATGCTAATAATGTGACTCGTGGTGGGAGCCCAGGACGCACTGTGTCCGCCTGACCTCTGCAGAGCAAGTAACCAGGGTCGGCCACGTGCACGCTCCATGCCTGTGGGCCTGACCCCCAGCAAGACCCTGGATACTAAGACTCCGGTGAGTCTGCCTGTTGGCAATTACTCTCTCTCCCTTGTCGTCCATCTCTCCTGGCAAAATTAAGTGCCATCTGTTTGACTCCACTGGAAGAGGGCAAGGGGAGGCTTGTGCCTGGTCTCTCCTGGACTCTACCCTATGTGCCTTTTGCCTTTGCTGAGGTGTTGTTGTTGCTGTTTAAGGAATGTCTACGCCCATGATGGGGCTCAGACTCATGACCCCGAGATCAAGAGTCACAGGCTCCGCGGACCGGGCCAGCCAGGTGCCCCCTACCTGGGCTGAGCTTACTCTGTATCCTTTCAATGTACCAAACCATAACCATGAGTGTTAACAGCTTTTTCTGAGTCCTGTGAGTCCTTCTAGCAAATCGCTGAGCCAGAGGGTAGTCCTGGGGACTCTTGTCACTGACATATACGTATTAACGCATTTAATCCTCCCAGCAGTCTTGGCAAGGCTGGTCCCAGGCCAAGGAGAAGGTACAGGTGCCCGAGAGAGAGACTGGAGCAGAGGCAGAAACTGGACTTGACGCAACAGGGTTCTAGGGGACCAAGGGAATGGAATCTGGATCGGAGGTCAGTGTGCGCTTATTTGTTTGTGGTTAGTTTTATTCTCTTGCTAAAAAAATTTTTATTCAAATTACATATATATGGAATATTGAGCATATATTTCCAATAGGGGTCATCACAATAGAGTCTGTTTTCCGGGATATGATTTGTTTACAAATAGACGTAGTTAATCAAACTGATGTAAGAGCTAAGTTTGGCAGATAAAGTATTAATCACTAAAACTGATGAAAAAGGCAGGAGCTGCACATCTGAATCTACCGGACCAGATAAAGTTCATGATTTTATAAGTTAGTTTTGTTGAGTAGGCTTGGTCTTTAGTTCTATTAGCTTCATGTTTTGTTTTAAAAGATTTTATTAATTTATTTGACAGAGAGACATCATAAGTAGGCAGAGAGGCAGGCAGCGGGGGAGGGGGGGAAGTAGGCTCCCCACTGAGCAGAGAGCCCGATGCGGGGCTCGATCCCAGGACCCTGAGATCATGACCTGAGCTGAAGGCAGAGACTTTAACCCACTGAGCCACCCAGGCGCCCCAGAGTTCTATTAGTTTGCTTAATACACACTTTTCCTCAGAAGAGGGCAAAAATGATAATGATTCATAGGAAGAAACTCAGCATTACGTCCGGGGCGTTCCTGCCCAAAGCACGTAAGTTGAATCTTATCATGAGGAAACAAGAGACAAGTGCCAACTAAGAGACACTACAAAATATCTGGCCAAATGCTTCAAAAATATCAGTGTTATAAAATATAAAGAGACTCAGGAGTGGTGCCAACATAAAGGAGATTAAAGAGACATGACAACTGAGAAAATGGATTATCTAAGATTTTCTTTTGCTCTAAAGGACATTTTTACCACAACTGATAAAATCTGAGTAAGGTTTATACAATGGATAACCATAATTTGTTCGTTTCCTGATTCTGATCATTGTTCTGTGGTCATGTGATAAGGATTCCTTGGTTTCAGGACATATACACTGAAGCATTTAGGGGGAAAGGGGCATCAGGTTTGCAACTTTCTCTTAAAAAGTTCAGAAAAAGGGCGCCTGGGTGGCTCAGTTGGTTAAGCAACTGCCTTCGGCTCGGGTCATGATCCCGGAGTCCCGGGATCGAGTCCCATATCGGACTCCCGGCTCTGCGGGAAGTCTGCTTCTCCCTCTGACCTTCTCCCCTCTTATTCTCAGTCTCTAGCTCTCTAATAAATAAATAAAAAAAATCTTTAAAAAAAAAAAAAAGTTCAGAAAAAAAGTGTATCTACGTGTGTACAAGTACATACACAGAAAAGAGAAGGATAAAGACAATTTAGCAACATGCTAATACCTGAGAATCTGAGAGAAACATATTTGAAAATTCTTAGTGTTTTTCTTGCAAATTTTCCATTAATTCTGACATAATGCCCCGCTGGTGCCATTGCATACTTCCCCCAAAGAAAAGACAGTAAAAAGTAAACTTAGGTTTGTAAAGTAAACTCCAAAGGAGTTGAATCTAATTCAAAATCACAGGAGACTTAGCCAGGGTGTAAATCCCTAGCTCAGTGCTAGAAGCAGTTCAGTGTGGAACTTAAAAAGTGTTGTAGACACGAATGGATGCCATATGTTTTAAATCTTATTTAATGTGAATAACAATCATATGTTACCTGTTACATATTTGCAGTTATCACTAATTTCAAAGTCTCAACTTTAAAAGAGGGCTGAAGGAAGTGAAAACTTAGGGTCTCAACATTAAATAAACGAAGAACAAAATGCTTTTCCCAAACAGTATTTATCTTAACAAAATTCCTTTTTCCAGTGTCATGGAAACTAAATTATATATTCTAAGTAGACACTTGATAATTTATTTCCAGAAGATTCAAATTTAAAGTCCTTTACAGCTCTTGTCTGATTTACCTTACTTACAAAGATCCTTATGAAGTACTGGGCTAATTTTGTACTCACTATCACACAGACACAGGAAAACTTAGTAACTTGGTAGAAAATCATGAAGCAAAATCTGGGGCTTACATCTGGTCCCTCAGACACTAGACTAAGACGCTAAGAGAAACATGAATTAAAGAATTACAACAAACTGTACATTCAGACATTTTGGCTACCTTGCAATCCTGGATGACACTATATGCTGCTTAAAAAAAAAAAAAACAACCAACAAATAAAATGAACATTAAAAAATCATGAATAAATACAATCTAAAAAAAGTCTGTATAAACCCTGCTTCTCTCATGGTGCAAATAGGCAATTTATACCTTCTCATAAAGTCTTTTTTGTGATTCAAGTTCCAGATGTCTCATTTCCAGGTCTTTCGCTGTAGTAGCAATTTCTCGATCTCTCATGTGTACCTATGGCCAAACAACAAAGTGTGAACACCAAAAAGAATATACAAGGTAATTTCTGTTTAACAGATTTAGTAATCTTGTAATCCAAACAACCCAGAGTATTTAAAATAGGAAGTATTGGGTTTTTGACACCTGAGTAATTGATGGTATATTAACATTCACTGTAGAATCTAGGAATAATGTCTGAGTTAAAGTTAAAGCTTAATTTTCTAAAAAGGAAAGTACAATTACCATACGCTCATCTACCCAGGCTGCGAGAACAGATGGCAGTTCTTACCACACTCTATCAGCCAATATTATGAGTTGGAAAAACTTGAGCAATTTAAATATGTGGTGGTTAAAAATATAGACTGTTTAATCTTATTAAATATAACATTATTTAATGTTCTTTTTGATTAAATGACTATACTTAAAAATTTTTTTCAAAGATTTATTTTCTTAGAGCGAGACAGAGTGAGGGGGAAGGGCAAAGAGAGAGAGAGAGAATCTCAAGCAGATTCCCCACTGAACACAGAGCCTGACATGGGGCTCGATCTCAGGATCCTGAGATCACGATCCAGCCAAAATCAAGAATCTGTCACCCAGAGGCGCCTGGGTGGCTCAGTGGGTTAAAGCCTCTGCCTTTGGCTCAGGTGGTGATATCAGGGTCCTGGGATCGAGCCCTGCATTGGGCTCTCTGCTCAGCGGGAGCCTGCTTCCCCCTCTCTCTCTGCCTGCCTCTCGGCCTGTTTGTGATCTCTCTCTCTCTCTGTCAAATAAATAAATAAAAGATTAAAAAAAAAAAAAAAGAATCTTGTCACCCAACCAACCGAGTCACCCAGGCATCCCTAAATGACTATACTTTTATAAATTCAGTTTGGCAACTAGTAACTCCAAGTTTAAATGTGCTCTGCTTGGACTTAGCTAATTTAAAGTTCACCGTTCTCCAAATTTTGACTACTTGGAAGGTTCTCACTCCTACACACTAGAGGGTTCGAATTAGGCCCTCTTTAGGTAGACAGAGAATCTTAGGAGCGGTCTTAAATAAATACTTGGCTACCTGAAGTCTCCATTTTTTAGGAGTGATATGTGTTTCAGAAACAGAACAAAACAAACTATAACCCCATCTAGCCCCGTTCATTTACTCAGTAAACATTTAATGTCTGCATTACTATTCGCATCTGTAAGCATTAGATGTAGTAAAGATAAAAGATACACGATCAAATACCTATCGCTGGAGAAACAAAGTGTAAAGATGAAATACAGTGGGATGTGCAAGAAATAAACCACGGACTGGCAACCAGTCCAACTTAAGGAGGTTGCTGGGAGAGCAGCTAGCTCCAAGTGCTTGCGTTCATGAAACAAGAGTAGCAGAAATGCCAGAGCGTAGAGGTGGGGCACAGTTCGTCATGCTGCTCGGGACCTTCAATGAGAGAAGCTCTTTTGCTTATGGATTTTTAGACACACACGCAGCCTAGCGCCGGAGCAAACCCAGCGCAGCTTTGCTGACTGCTAATGGATGTGCAGTCACTCGTGCGTGCCCGCCTTCCTGCTGGTGCCCGCGCTGTGAGGAGAAAAGCGCCCGCAGCTGAGCAGGCCAGAGCTCACTGTCGGGACAGGGAGATGAAGGACAGGAGGCTGGAAGGGTAAGCAGAGGCCAGGTCACGCAAACTGAAAGGACCTTACAGGATTCTTTGGCCAAAAAAAAAATGCCTTCGCTGTCTCAAAGAGTTTGGAATAAAGAGGTCAGAGTTCTAAGCCTGTATTACTCCGGGAAAGAACATATGCTTTTCTAGAATAATGAATTGTCAGCCTCATTTACTCAGTGAGATCATGAAAAGGGATCACAAATTTCAAAAGCCGATTTAAAATTAATTGGCTTTGAACAAAACAAAAAGTATTATCTCATGCTATAGAAGAGATGACAGATTTCTAATACGGATGAATTCAAAATACTTTCAAAGACTGAAAAAATACTTTAAACATGCCATTAGGATGGGGTGAGGTAGGGACTCAGAAAGAAAGAGCGATACAATTCTCAAAGTCTATTTGAGATGATACACATTGAATCGAGATTACTGCAGAGAAGGCTGAAAAGGCAGACTCATAGTGGGAATGAGGCCCACTAGTTAGAAAGAGATTATGAAGCTATCGTTCAGGGTGGTGCTGGCTTAGAAGGAGCTAAGATACATAAGGGACTTTAACACTGAATAAACCATCAGTTGGCAAATGACTGCTAATCAACAAATGGGTGTGACTGTTCCAATAAAACTTATTTATGGATACTGAAAAATGAATTTCATGTTTTTTAAAATGTCACATAATATTCATGTCATGAAATTATTACTGTTTGAGTTCTTTTAACCGTTTAAAAAGTCAAAACCAGGGGTGCCTGGGTGGCTCAGTTGGTTAGGTGGCCGACTCGTGATTTTTGGCTCAGGTCATGATCTCATGGGTCATGGGATTGAGCCCCGCGTGGGGCTCCATGCTCAGCAGGGAGTCTGCTTGAGATTCTCTCCCTCTGCCCCTACCCCATTCACGTTCTCTCTCTAAAATCAATAAACCTTAAAAAAAAAGTGATCAGTAAACATTGAGGTGTACGATAAGTACAAACTGACTGCTAGATTTCCAAGACTTAGTATAAGCAAAATGTAAAACATCTCACTAATAATGTCTTTATACTAAGTATGTAATAAAACCTGGGAAATATATTAAGCTAAACAAAATGCTATTAAAATTAATTTCCTCTGTTTTTTTACCTTTTTTTTTTCCTTGTTTTTACGTGTGGCTGTTAGAAAACGAAACTGCCTATGGGGCCCACATCCTATTTCTACTGGACACTGCTGCCCCAAATGGCACAAACAGCCCATGTAAATTGGTAAGAAAAAACTTGATAGGAAACCCACAAATGGTATGGATATACCATTTACAGTTCTTGTACAAATGGAAGGTAAGTAACTGGAGAGATATGTAACCTCACCCCCAAGAAAAAAAGAGACAAACTAAAATATACAACTTCTACCTATGAGATTGGCAAATATTAAGACTGAGGTACTCCAAACTGACTAGGGTATAAGCACTCTTCTATATACACTTAAAATAACTTAGGTGGGTTCGTTTTTGGAGGATAATTTGGTAGATCTTGGAATTTACTCAACAAAACTGAATGCGTAAGTCCTCAAAGATCTGCGCTGGGACTGTGTAACCTTGCACCGCCCCGTAGAGCAAAGCCCTGCCAGCAACCTCGACGTCCAACAGTGGAGTAATTAAACTATAGCATAGCCACACACTGGAATACTATGCAGCCATAAAAAAGGGGCAAAGCTCTATCATCATTTTTTCAGTTTATTTTGGGGACAAAAGGAGAGAAGAGTAGGGAAGGTCCATTTTTGACTCCATGTATTTTAGAATGGAAATTTTCTGATATTGGCCAGGTGCAAATTTTTATATGAAAAGAGCATTTCTGCTGTGAAGAAAGCATTACTTCACAGTTAATGGTTCATTCATACTTCTGTTTTCAGAGAAATAGTCACCAAGGACACCGGTCAAATTGACTCATTTTCTTGGCATTTCTAAAATTTTTAGCTATTAATGAAATATGAAAGAGTGGACAAGAAGCTGAGGGAAAAGTAAAGAGGCTATTTAGTGTTCCCTGTGAATTCTGGCAAGGACATTTAACTTGAAGGTAGGAGAGTAAACGGAGTGAATGGAGACCCTGTGTGAACACTAAGACGCGGATCGTAAACCTTTCTCTCGATTTCATCGTCCAGTCTTCTTAGTTCCATTTCACGCTGATCTTGCTGCATCTTCAGAAAGCGCCTTCTTGTAGCATCTTGTAAGTGCATTTCCTTGACTTTCAGCTCTCTTTTCACAGAAGCAAGTCTTTAAATACAAAATACATCAAGAGGAACACATGGACACACTGCCCAACAGAGATGTAGGTGGAAAAATCGCATGTTTCACAACAGAGACGGGCCCACCACTGACCTAGGCGAGCCCGCCCCAATCTGCCGGTGCCGCTGCGGCATCCCACATGCCGAGGAAAGATGCCCGTGGCTGCCCTCGTGGAAAGGGCAAGGGTCCAAACGCAACTGGCTATTCTTTTCGTATTTAAACGTTCCTAAAAGGTCTACTCAGATCATCTCAGTACAACCAATACCCTTTATCTTTATTTAGTACAAGGTTAACGCTCAGTACTTGTGTTTTACCCGCATTAGAAATCAGTTTCATAAAATTCCAACCAAGAGTAAAACTCAGTAAACACTTACAGAAGTGAGTTTCCCAACAATTAGGCTTAGTCTCCATGCTCATCCCATAATCTTAACTAATTCAAACATTTTGCTTTAGTAACATATTTTGAATTAGCACTGAATACTTCTTCCCTGTCCTCCAAAGCATGAAATGCAAAACGAGATAATCATTTTATGCTTCAATTTTTAAGTCAGACAGATGAGTTTAAAACACAATTTTAAAAATTCTGCTCCCCTAAAGGTGATTTATCCAGCACTGTGTTACAAATCATTTCTGCCTACTCGTACAACGTTTCCAATAATGTCCTCCAAGGTACATTAGACTTGTATTACTTCTGAGTAATCAGTGCAAAGGTATGCTCAGCATAGTTTCAGAATTACCTTGCACCATATGCCAATTTTTTGAAATGTGGTAGATGCGGCTTTTTTATTAGCTTAAATTTTTGCTTAATGGAAATGCCACAGCTGGGTAATGCTATGTATATAGAAAAGAAACAAAATAAAAATTATTTAACTCACACGTCCAGATTTTCTCAAAGTGATAACACGTACCTCTGTCTTTGTTGTACCATCTTCTCCTCCTCCCGTAAGAGCAATTCTCTCCTCGTTTCTTCAGCTTTACGAAGCAGTTCTTGTTTTTGGTACCAGGCCTCGTCTTCAACTCTCTGCTGGTCTACTTCAGCTTGCATATCTTCAACCATTTGCCTTAAGTAGGGAACACTGACTCTTATACCCAGATACAGACAAGCCCCCAGTGCACATTGGTGACTACACAAGGGTAAATTGCTATTTGCCTTTCACTTTCATATGTACCTCATCAAAGTGGTAGAAAGCACTGAAAAGGATGCCCTATGTAAGTCTCACCAAAAAGTGCAAAGAGAAAAAAGTCAAGCGAAGAAAACTGAGTAATTTAAGTCCAAGATCAACCAAAACACAAAATGTATAACCTGATTAATATATCATTGTTTTACTTCTACATGCAAGAATTACATATCCTTAAAGATATTCCCAGCCTTCGGGGCGCCTGGGTGGCTCAGTTGGTTGGGCGACTGCCTTCAGCTCAGGTCATGATCCCGGAGTCCCGGGATCGAGTCCCATATCGGACTCCCGGCTCTGCGGGAAGTCTGCTTCTCCCTCTGACCTTCTCCCCTCTCATTCTCAGTCTCTCTCTCTCTAATAAATAAATAAAATCTAATAAAAAAAAAAAAAGATATTCCCAGCCTTCAAACTCTGATTTTACACAAATACTTAGTAATTTACACGTGGTTTTCGTAAAAAAAATTCTGTCTGTATTTACAACAGATTTTGCTGCTATCACACAAAGAGTAACTATTCCAGGATTACCTCTCTCGCAGGTAGTCCAATTCATCAATCCTTATTCTTTCTCGCTCCTGTGTCTGATAGTCCACGATGAACTTGGGATATTGGTTAAAAACTGGATACTGCCCTTTGGTCAACGCCACAAAGACACGAAGCATGCTGTCGGGATGAATATCAGTAGGAGTGGTATCCATGAGACGATAGACTTCTCTAATGACAACACTAATATCCAGGTTATTCCGATGATGAAAAAAATACTGGAAGAAAACGTTGGGTTTAAATTGTGATTTAACTAACAAAGCAATTACAAGGTAGAATTAAAACAAGAGTTTAATAAGTATGAACTAATGTTGTCTTTCTCTCTCTCTCTCCTTTCTTGGCAAATTCACTGAAGCTTTTCTTAACCCAAGTTTTAAAATGAAGAGTCAATCTCATATTTTCAAAGCCTAATAAAAATTCAAAACCAAACTTCTGAAATAACTTTTTAAGTTTTAACTCAAACAGAAGGCCTCCTTTATATTAGAAGAAGAACACTTCAACAGACAATGGAGCAAACTCTTCTGCTAGGATTTTCTCCTTGCGAATTCTAAAATAAATAAATCTGAAAATAAATTAGCTTGATTTGCTAAAAATATCTGAGATGTTTCCACATTATCTTGTTCTGCTGGAAGGTCCAAATTCTAAAATACATATAGGTATGTATCTTGTGAACATTAAGTAAAAATAAAGTTTGACGGGGCGCCCGGGTGGCTTAGTTGATTAGTGTCCGACACTTGATTTTAGCTCAGGTCATGATCTCCGGGTGGTGACATTCAGGCCCTCCATGGGCTCCGCACTCAGTGGGGAGTCTGCTTGAGATTCCTTCTGTCCATCTCCCTCGGCCCCTCCCCATCCACTCTCTCTCTCTCTCTAATAGATAAATCTTTAAAAAATAAAAACTAAAAACCTTTAAAAAAAACAAAGTTTGACAGGAACCGCAAAAGAAGTAACAAACCCAATTCATCCTGTCTACCAAAAGAACCTCGGGTATGCCAATTTTATTATTTATTATTATTATTTATTTATTTTAAAGATTGCATTTATTTAATTGAGAGAGAGACAGTACGCACGAGTGGGGTGAGCGGCAGAGGGAGAGTGACAAGCAGACTCCCTGCTGAGCGCGCAGCCTGACTCAGGTGGGGCTCCATCCCGGAACCCTGAGATCATGACCTTAACCAACTGAGTCAGACACTTAACCAACTGACCCTCTCCTTTGAAAAACCTCCTCTAACGCTTTCTTTCAAGTAACCTTCCTGCCATATCTCAAAATTCTCAGAGTAACCATTTCTTGTGTGTAATAAGCATCCAGATTGTCCAGACCGGCTGGGTCAGTGATAAAACCACCCGCAGACTTAACAATGACTCAACCAGTAAACATCCTTTAATAGGCAACTAGCACTAAGCTCCAGTATTACCGTGTTTCTTTTCTGAAGCTATGACTTTAAATAGTGTGCTGTAATCGCCTGCTGGATTACCGGCCGGCGAGGTCAGAGGAAGGACGTGGTACACCTTGCTCTCCACTGCGTTACTCCCACCTGGTACCGGGCATGCAGCAGGTACTCAATAAATGCATTGATTCTTCAGTGGAAATAAATGAAACTCGAGACCTGCTAGTTCAGAACAAGGATAGTTACCTCAAAATCATCTTTAAGACTGCAGCTGAGCAAAGGAGCTCTCGAACATATGTTGTAGGCTACAACAGTCATCAGGAGGAATGAAGGATGGTTGGAAAAGACATTATCAAATAATTTCAGCCACTCTTCTCTGGTTAGTACTTCTGAGAAAACAGTTTCAAGAAGAGGCCATGCATACAGCTGAAATAAATAAGGAAAAACTTCCTAGTTTTCTATGGAAAAGTCATAAGTCCTTGCTAATACTCTCTTACATTTGAGGTGGCTGTTAAAATCATTATAGTCAAAACAATTATGAAAAGAACTACCTTAATATGGACCCTTCTTTATAGACTTTTGCAAAAGAAGTTTAATTAAGAAAAAGAATGGAATGCTGTTAAAAATACAAAAGGCAGTATGTTCTTTTATTATACTCTTTCAAGAAAATTGTCTTATTTATATCCAAACCAATGTTAGCTTCCAAAATAAGTCATGTTATCCTAAAAACCTCCTACTTCTTACCTGGGAAGTTATGTCATGAGCTATGAAGTGCTGCAGCAGTTCTTTGTCGTGGAATGCCAGAACATTCTCTATCATACTGAGAATATTGATGGGAGGATTCGGGAAATATTCAAACCAGTGTTGACACCAATTGACTATGAAGAAAAAAATTGAAAATATATCTTTACCATTTGATATTATCAAAGGACTTGGCAATTCTTACATGTACCCACTTTATGTCCTCTATATGCCCATTAATAAAGAAAACATGACAACTCTTGAAGTTCTAGAACTTTTGATTTTAAATTTCCATCCTGTTAACATTGTATTTTAGGTTTACAGAATTGGCCAATTTCTTCAACTGAGACAGCCAATGAGAAAGTGTCCATTAAAACAAACAGAACTTCCCAAAATATTCCTGATCTTCCCCACAGAGCACTCTGCTTCCTTCTTCTCCTGGTTAACAAAATGACCTTCCTACAAAAAGTTCCTTAAGTCTTCATTAATTGTGATGAATGTGAAATGACAATCTCCTGAAATCTACTCAGATTCATACCTAATCAAAATTAGAAAAGTTTACAAGAAATGTTCAAAATTATTATTTTTTTTTTGAGAAAGAGAGTGGGGGGGGCGTGGCAGAGGGAGCGAGAACTGTAAGCAGACTCCATGCCCAATGTGGAGCCCAGACGTAGGGCTCTCTATCATGATCCTGAGATCATGACCTGGGCTGAAATCAAGAGTGGGATGCCTAATCGACTGAGCCACCCAGGCACCCCCAAAATTATATCTTACACATCAATAGCATCACATAAAAGCAAATGGGCATGTATCATATCCCTAACTATTAAATGTTAGAATAAACATGTCCCCATTACTAGTACAAGAGTGACTGATCTACGGCCATGATAACAAGTGACCATCAGAATTGGTTTTAAATCTAAGCCATTGATGACAATTTATTCAGTAAACCTGACTTTGAAAACCCAACCAGTAACTGAGGGATTCTCTGAAAGTCAGCCAGTGGAAAGCAGAATCTATTCTGTTCAAGATGCCTCTAAAGCTCATGTTAACTCACAGAGTACCACCCCCAAAACATTCCTCAAAAACCCTGGTAAGATCAGTTAGTTTCACTCAGTGAACTATGCCTAATCACCATAGCCCTCCTTAATTATTCAATTTGGAATTTTATTTTAAACACTGAATTGTGGTTCTGTCCTTT
Organism: Nasua narica; assembly: GCA_028533885.1. Taxonomy (NCBI): domain Eukaryota; kingdom Metazoa; phylum Chordata; class Mammalia; order Carnivora; family Procyonidae; genus Nasua; species Nasua narica. Next base: position 154,005,470 of record CM052798.1, on the reverse strand, counting down.
GACAATAAGATCTTCTTTCTCATATTAGCAAAAGAAAGCTTAAAGCGGCAGAATTTTGAATTACATCTGGTTATAAAAGGGCCTACCAGTTCTAGAAGTCAATTATTTATTAGTAAGTAAATGTGAGTTAATAATTAAGGCATAAGTAAACTCTTGCAAAAACTAAGATTTAAAAGAAATTATTTCAGCTTCTTTAACTGCTGCTCTTAAGTTAACTTTAAAAGAAAATCCAGTTCAGCAACATGAGCTCAGTGTCTTCCATGTCTCAGATGCTGCTGGTCCTAGGGATTTTAAAACGCCCCCCATACACAAAGTCCAGAGTTTTACAACTAATCCTTCATCAAGAGACCATTGTTCTCAATTAGGCACAAGGGAAATTCTGCTTTATATATACTAAGTGTTTGCCTTCTGTTCTATTCTGCGTGGTGTCACCGCAAAAGTGTGGGTGGAGAACCCAGGGACAGAACTGACGGAGAACAAGATAAAGGGAAGTAACTGTGCGGGGATCCTTGATTAAACCGGAAGAACTCTCTTTTAGTCGTGAAAGAGGCTGCAAGGAGCGCTTCAAGATGACTTTTATAAACATACTCCAAATTATACATCAGACTGACTGTATTCCTTCACATCTTCTCCCAGGTCCCAACCAGACTGTGAACCTAAAAAGCCGAACAATGGTGTATTGCAAGCAGGGCTAACATTGAGTTGGAGCTCAGTAATGTTTCTTGAGTAAAACTGGTTTGAGACACTTGATGAAAATTCCCAGCTACTCATGCTGACCACGATGGCTCGCCTAGATTTAAATTTCAGGCTTGGAAGAGAAAACCAATTCCTCAGTTCCTCAGCACATAACTATACTCCAGCGATATAAGATTTTACTGGAAATAAAAATCAGTTTTGCATGCTTACCTACACATAAACAGCTTTACTTATGGTAAAATATCATTTGTCACTTTAACCATTTTTAAGTATGCAATTCAGTGCCATAACTTAATGCACAACCATCACTATTTGCAAAATCTTTCCCCAAGGAGAAACTCTGCCCATTTAGTACTAACCTCCCATTCCCACCTCCTCCAAACTCTGGAAACCTCTAATCAATTTTGTGTCCATAAATCTGCCTATTTGAGATATTTCACATAAATTTGTTCTTTTGTGCCTAGCTTTCAGGGTTCATTCCTTTATACGGTTGAATCATATTCCACTGTATACTATATACACAGTTTATCCATTCATCTGTTAACAATGATGATACTTGGGCTGTTTCCACCTTTTGGCTGTTGGGAATAATGTTGCTATGGACATTCACCTACAATATCTGTTTGAGTCTGTTTTCAGTATTTTGGGTATATCCTAAGAATGCAACTGCTGGATTATATGGTAATCTTATGTTTAACTTTTTGAGAAATTGCCAATTTTCCACAGTGACCACCATTTTACCTTTTCAGCAATATATGAAGGTTAGAATTTTTCCACATTCTTGCCAACACCTGTTTTTTTTTTTCCTGTTTTTAAATTATAGCCATCCTAGAAGGTACAATGTGGTAACTGTGGTTTTGATTTGTATTTCCCTAATAACTAATGATCCAGAGCATCTTTTCATGTACCATTAGCCATTTGTGTATCATCTATGGAGAAAAGCCTAATTAAAACATTTGCCCATATAAAAATTGGATTGTCTTTTTGTTGTTGTTTCTTTTCCTTTTAAAACTCTGAGTGTTATTGCCAGGGTAAACTGATATAACCCTTTTGAGGAATCAATTAGAATATTCATATTTTATGACCTAATAATACCAATTATTCTAGGAATTGGCCAAGCGAAAATATTATACATATTTATAGGTGAAGATAATTATAACATTGTTAGGTAAAAGTTAGAAATAACCCAAATCTCCAACAACAGATTAAACTAGTATATTCACATTAGAGAATATTAAAGTCATGAGGGGGAAAAAGATTACAGTCAATAAAACATTTATAAAGTTTATAAAAAGAGAAATGTACCTAACATATTAAATAAAAGTAGTATAATTACAAAAATTTTAAAAACTGCTTAAAAAGTATGGAAAAATTATTTAAAAAACTAATGGTCTAGCAGTTGGTGCACCAAACTATGATACACCTATATGATGAAATATTATATTACACAGGGAATAAATTATGTTTTAAAGAATATTTAATGACTTGGGGGAAATGCTTTTATAAGAAATTAATCAATATATTATCAAAGATTATCAATTAGGAGGAGGAACATTGGTAAATTTTCTTTTCTTTTGTATGTTTTCCTGTATTTTCTCCAATCAGTAAAAATTTATCAAAACAAATGCAATGCAATTAAATGAACCAAAAAACATAGAGAGAAATATACTATAGTATATTCACAATATGTATGCTTGAATCTTTTTATTTCTACTTTCCAAAATTTCACTGTAGTCACAGTTAAGTGCTTCTCTCCTTTGTACGAGAGAACCTTTAAGAGTAATTTAAAATACATATAGAATCGGTTATTTTTGTTAAGCCAATCTGTAACTGGGTTCAGTTTATTGACTGTTGAACTGACCTGATTATACCAATATGAAAAAAGGACTCACTTTTCAGAGTAGATGCTGCTGATGGCAGCCAGTAAACACAGCGGCTCGGAGCACAGAGTAGATGCTGCCTGAATTCAAATCCTTCTCTGCTACCAACCTACTCGTGGGAACTTAAGCTCCATGTGCCTCAATTTCTTCAGTTATAAAAAACAAAATAACAACGCCTATCTCATCGGACTGTTAAGATTCGGATAAATTAATAAAGGCAAAACATGGAGAGTGGTACCTGGTACACAGAAAGTTCTCAAGAAACGTTGGCTCTGGGTGCTGAGAATGAGGACGGCAGTTAGGACTTAGCACACAACAGGCACTGGGTGCTAAATCCTTGATGTACTTACTACAATCCTATGAATAATAACTGACTTTCAGTAAGTGAAGCATCTGCTTCCTAACTTTTTTTTTTTTTAAAGATTTTATTGGGCGCCTGGATGGCTCAGTTGGTTCCTGGAGTCCCAGGATCAAGTCCCGGATCAGGCTCCCCGCTCAATGGGGCGTCTGCTTCTGTCTCTGACCTTATGCTCTCTCTCTCTCTCTCTCTCCCTCCCTCCAATAAATAAATAAAATCTCCAAAAAAAAAAAAAAAAAGATTTTATTTATTTGAGAGAAAGAGCATGCGTGCACGCACAAATGGGGACGGGAGCCGGACCCAGGGCTGGATCCCAGGACCCTGAGATCATGACCTGAGCTTGACCCTTAACCGACTGAGCCACCCAGGTGCCCCTGCTTCCTTCCTACTAACAAAATCTAAGCTGTAATATATCTTCTAAAATGCAACTATCCAAATTCTCTTGTAAATGAAAAGGTTTATGTATAAATGTCCGAACTGCCCATTTCATGCTGATTGTTTAACACCAGAAATGTTAAATGTTGCCAAGCTGCAAAGACATCAGAAAGTTATACAGGAAATCCACTCTCGGTTTCATCATTTAATACTTATTTACTTACTTATGAGAGTAGCAACAACTTCAAAACAAATGAGCTGGTTGTTCTGGAATAATTTTACAAATGGAAATGCCAAAAGTGGAAGATACGGCGTGTCGCTAAAGATGGCAGACCAGTGAGCTAGTGCAGACAGCGTTCTGTGAGTCACGTAAGGAAACAAAGACCAGAGGACAGTTTATTATTGATATTTGACTACATAATACAATCGCCTGATAAAAAACTTGCTACAGAAGGTATAGTTGATGAAAATTCTCCCTCCTACCTTAATCATCTAGCGTACTTCCCCAGAACCACTGTTAAAAGCATAGATCCTTTTTTAAAAAATCACAAAAGCTGGTATAAACATTGTTTTGCACCTTGTGTTTTTCACTTAATAGCATCTTGGAAAAAGTTCATTATCGGTAGATGCGGAGTTCTGATACATAAGACAGTTTTGTACAGATGGACCTTACTTTCTTTAACTTGGCCTTACGGAGCATATAAATTGGTTCTAATCCTTTATAAATAATGCCATGTTTAATGTTTTATTTACATCCTTCTTCATGTAGGAATATTGACTTGGATAAATTCCTAGAACTGGAATTGCTGAGTCAAGAAACATATACTTTAATTTCGATAGCCAGTGCCAAATTATTCTCTGCAAAAATAGTGTCTATTCACGTTCTCATTAGCAGAATAAAGGAATGCCCATTTTCTCACTCTGGCCAATGTGCTTTCTTAGCCTTCTTTTTAAACCTTTGGTCTAGGTGAGAAATGACATTTCAGTGTGGTTTTAAATGTATATGTATATATTTATATCTATATATATTTTCAATGTAATTTTAATTGGCATTTATTATAAAGGAGATACAGCATCTTTTCATGTTTAAGAACCATATCCCCAGCTATGAACTACACATTCAATCCTTTTTCCATTTTTCATTGGTTGGCCCTTTCCATGCTTATTTACATGAATACTTCATACAGAAATCAGCCTTTTATTTGTCCTACATTTTGTATATACTTTCTCAGTTTTACATATATCTTTAGGGAATGTTCTTACATGTAGAGATTTGTGTTCTTATCAATCTCTTCTGGATACGTCAAGCTTAAAAAGGCCTCTTTCTCTAGGGCTATAATTCTCCTACATTTACTTCTGATATTTTTAAGGTTTCCTTTTTTTTTTTTTAAAAAACCTCTCGTTTTGAGATAGTTTCAGGTTTACAAAAAGTTGCAAAATCAGTAGAGTTCCTATATACCTTTCACTCAAACTAATGTTAACAACTTGCATAAATACAATTATCAACACTAAGAAATTAACATTGGTACCGAGCTATTAACTATATCAGACTTCATTCAGATTTTATCATTTTCCCCATTTTCCTGGGTGTCATTTTTTCGTTCTGCCAATCTAGGGTGCCACACTGCATTTCTTTGCTACGTCCCCATAGGTTCTTCCAATGTGGAAGCTCCCAGTCTCTTATCTTTTGGGCACTGACAATTTTGAGGAAGACTACATAGTTATTTTATAGATTGCCCCTCAATGTTTTCTCATGATTTAGATGGAGGTTATAAATTTCTGACAAGAAACCAGGAAAGTGATGTGCAACATACTGATGTATATTATTACTGGGATCTTAAATCTGACTACTTGGTTATGGTGGTATCGGCCGAGTTTCTCTGCTATAAAATTACTCTCTTCCCATTTATAATTAATAAACATCTCAAGGAAGACACACACATTGCTGCAATATACCGAACACACCTCTGTAACACTCTGAGTAGTTTCCTGCTTTTGATGGGGTATTTCTTGTGAAGGTTGAGAAATGCCACATGCACACCCTTATCTTCCAGGCTGCTAAATGCAGTATGGTTTTCAGGCAGCTGTAGCAGAGAACGCCAAATGAACATTCTGAAATAAAAATACAATTTTAACCAAGAAAAATGTGGGGGGTAACACTGATTTAACATAAAAGAAAGTAAATTTTACCTGTATTTCGTTGGATATTCACCATAGCCTTTTAATAAGATTTGTAAACGCTTTTTGTTTAATCCATCTGACAACTCATTCTTAAAAAAAAATAATAATAATGTCAGTGAGTGACATAATCACAAAACTAAAAAGGTAATCTAGCCCACTGTGGCTTTCCAGCTTGCTTGCTTGCTTGCTTGCTTCTTCTTTCTTTCTAGATTTTATTCGTTACTTATTTGTGAGAGAGACAGAGAAAGAGAGAGAGAGAGAGAGAATGAGCAGGGGGAGGAGCAGAGACAGAGGGGAAAAGAATCTCAAGTAGACACCACGCTAAGCAGGGAGCCCGACACAGGGCTCGATCTCATGACCCTGGGGTTACGATCTGAGCTGAAACCAAGAGTGAGACGCTCAACTGACTAAGCCACCCAGGCGCCCTGTGGCTTTCCAACTTTAGAACACAACACACAGCAAAAAAATATTTTTACAGAACGGGACTCTCGAGTCTCTCTCTCCCTCTCCAGCGTGCATGTACACAGCAGATAAAGTTCATGACACATTACCCGAGATCTGGGTTTGGCAGACTTTTCCTGTAAAGGATCAGAGAGCGAATGTTTTAGGCTTTGTGGACCAAGAGGCAAAATCAAGGATATTATGTAGATACTTAAAATGTAAACATTTAACAATGTGGAATGTATTCTTAGCCCGAGGAGCCAGATGTGGCCCGTGGGCCGTCAGCTCCTAACCCCTGCAGCGAGAGAAAGCATCCCAGTCCCTTCTTCCTTCTTTCTCGCCCCAGCCTTTCACTTTTCCCCCCTTTGCACTTTTAAGTCAATTTTAAGTCAATTCCAATCTTAATGGAAAAATTACTTTATAGATTTGGGGATGAGGAAGCCATTTTCAGAGATGACCTCATCTGAGGCTAACGACTCAATGAAACAGATGGGATGTTGTTTTTATTTTGAGAAAGTGGGTGGGTCAGAGCTCAGTGACACCAACTGTTCTGTAAGTCTTGGCTCAAGATTCAAAGTCAGATTTTCTGACTTCGTGCAATGCCCTTTTTACCATAAAAATACAGGCAATTCCATGTAAGAGGGGGCGAGGGGACAACCCAAGATAATGGTGAATGAAGACCCTCATTTGAGAGCCATGCGCCAGAGACCGAAGACCAGGCTGGAGCAATAGGATCTAGGAAAGAGACATATTGACTCCTGTCATGGGCGACACACCTGCTGCCACCAGAACTGCTTTGTAAATGGAGATAAACCCAGGTGAGTTTGCCTTGAGTTTTATCTGTTCTTATCTTGACCAAATAGGGATAAAGTTCCTACTTCCCCTTCCAAGTCCTGATGCCAAGATTAGGGGAAGAGCTGCATTTCAGCCTGTACGAGGGTTCTACTTTGACCTCCTCCTTCCAGCTGGCTGTGGATTGCTTAGAAACACTCCACTCCCTCACCCATTTCTGCAGGATCTCCAAATTTGACTCACACTAGAGCGCTGCCAGCTGCCCTGACGGTGGTGCCTCTTTTATCTCCCAGAAATCAACTGTGATCGTGCCCTCAGTTTTCCCGGAAAAGGCTCCTGTGAATTCTCAGGAAAGCTGAGGTCAGACCATGTCTCAGAGCTATCATTCAGCTTACTTCCTCCCTAGAACATTCAACGAACAGGAACGATACTGTCCCATCTTTACACAGCAAGATCTGTGCCTGCTACTTAGCTTTTTAAAACTAACCAATATTTTTGGAGGGGAGTTTGGTGGGGGAGGGGGTAACTGGGGGATGGGTGTTAAGGAGGGTACATGTTGTTAATGAACACTGGGTGTTACATGCAACTGATAAATCACTAAATTCTGCCCTAAAACTAGTAATGCACTATATATTAACTAAATTGAATTTAAATTAAAAAAGAAAACTAACCAGTATTTGGTTTAGGGTTACATGTAGAGCTAACAACACTATAAAAATTATAATTAACACAAAAATGAGGACGAGAGCTACATCTATGGGACAGGGAGAGAAATGTGGCTGGGGATAAGCACACAGGAGCTTCAAAGCTACTGGTAATACTCAGTTTCTCAATGTGGATACGGGTATGTTCAGAAAAGTGCTAACATGCCAGGTCTGAGAACGCTACCCCTTAGAAAGGCTTACTTGCAAGGCTGTAAGTGTCTAGAAACCTGGGTTTTGGGAAAGTTCCCGTAATCCCCAGAACCAGTAGGGGTGGCTCACTGTGTGTGAATTGTCTGTACACCGTGGTTAGGCTAAACACTTGTTTTCCTTGTAGAGTCTGGGATTTTGAAATGTACTAAACAGACGATGCCTACATTAACCAGCCTCCACTGAAAACTCCATCCTCTAGGGCTCTAATGAATTTCCCTGGTGGATAACACTTTTTTTCTCTTCTTTTTATGCGAGTTTCACAGTTTTACAATACTCAGAGAAAAAAAAGAGGTCATCACAATTAATGTGAACAATGTCCTGTGTTGGTGAGAATGTGGGGCAGCTAGAGCTCCCAGATTCCTCTTGGCGGGAATATGAATTGTTTCCGTCAATTTCTTGGGAAAATCGACAGCTTTCTGTAGCTGAACAGAAGCGTTGCCAACAAGCCGGTAATTCCATTCCTAGGTTTATACCCAGCATAAATGTGTCCTATGTTGACCAACAGAGAAGCTGCAATGTGCACAGCAGCCCTACTTTTAACAGAAAAAAAAAAAAAATTAGAAAACCACCCAAATGCCTATTGACTACAGAAAAGATAAAATCTGGTTTATTCACATGATGGAATTTTATAGAGCTATGAGTGAATGATTTATAACCACATGGATTTCTCAAACATAAATCAAACATAATGTTGAAAGAAAGAAGCCAGATGCAAAAGAGTACAAACTGAATGATTCGATTTATATAAGGACCAAAAAAAAGGCAGAACTAAAGTATGTGTTACAAGCCAGGAGAGTAGTCACCCTTGGGGTCGGGGGGGAAAGCGTCTAGAAGGGACCAGGAGAGGCCCCTCTGGGGTGCTGGTAATGGCCTATTTTTTGATCTGGGTGCTAAACACACAGGTGTGTTCAGGCTGTAGAAATTCACTGAGCTGTACATTTCTGTGTACTTTTCTGTGTGTGACTGATTAATGTCAACAAAAAGTTTTAAAGGCCTTGAAAATGTTAGCAATTTCTTTATTAATATTTATATTTACTTTCGACTCCAAAGTAATATATGCTCTCTGCAGAAAATTAGGAAAATAAAAATAAAACTGACTGAAAGCCCTTCCCTCAAAGGTAATTCTATTAGCTTCTTGGTTTTTCTTCAAAAATAATACATAGGTACTCCTATTCTTTTTAAATCAAATTGATATCCAAGTATATAGTTCTTGTAACTTGTTTTTTATATTTAAGATACTATAATTATTTCCCTTTCCTCTTAAATATTCTTAGATTTCTAGTGTCTAGCTTTATCATAATGTATATGACTGGTTACCTACCATTGGACATTTTGTTTGTTTCTAAGTTTTTCTTGAATAATTTGCACACACACACACACACACACACGGTAACAGATTGTCTTACATAAGGCGAAAGCCAAAGTGGTACATTCTTTTTTAGAACCATTTGGCTTCTACGATCAAACTTTGTATCCATCCTCTGACTTAAAAATTCTCCTTCTCCAGAAAGATTTGTTCGAACCCTCAAAGACAACCGTATGAGGCTACACACCACATCACGGACTGTGAAACAGGAGACTCATGGCACCACCTAGACACCGGCTAAGCAGGGCAAAGGCTAAGGTATGGCCACAAGGGCAATACAATGCGAATATTTTTTAAATGTTGTAGCGCCACAGGCATAAATACAAACAGTCAACATGTTAAGTAATAAAAGGCATAGAACAGTGCTATAGTATGATTCCATTCATGTAAAAAAAAAGTAGGAAAGTTAATACATGCAGACAGACGTATGTTTATATATGCAGGGAAGACTTCTGAAGGATAGCACAACTATTAACCATGGTTACCTCGGGGAAGTGTGAAAAAGAGTGGGCTACCGAACAGGAGGAAGAAAGGTATATTTTTATTTTTTCCCTTCATAACCTGCTACACCAGCACTGTCTAACAGCTAACGCAAGCCAGGAATGTAATTTTTTTTTTTAAGATTTTATTTATTTGAGAGACAGAGAAAGTGAGAGAGGGCATGAGAGGAGAGAAGGTTAGAGGAAGAAGCAGACTCCCCGTGGAGCTGGGAGCCTGATGTAGGACTCGATCCCAGAACTCAAGGATCATGACCTGAGGCGAAGGTAGTTGCTCAACCAACTGAGCCACCCAGGCGCCCCCAGGAACGTAATTTTAAGTTTTCTAGGAATTACGTTAAGAAAGTAAAAAGAAACAGGTAAAATTAAGTTTAACGTTTCAATAACCCAAAGTAACCAAAATATTATCATTTCAACCTATAATCAACATAAAATTATTAATAAGATATATTTCAAATTCCTTTTTTAAAAAACGTATTTACTTATTTGAGTAATCTTTCCAGCCAAGGTGGAGCTTGAACTCACGACCCCGCGACTGAGTTGCATGCTTTTCTGACTGGGCCAGTGAGGTGCTCCAAGACATTTTATATTCTTCTCTTTCTACGAAGTTTTCCATATCGGATGAGTATTTCCCATATACAGCACATCTCACTTCAGACTAAGCACATCTCAGGTTCTCATTAGCCACATGTGGCTAGCGGCTAGCGTACTGGCCAGTGCAATTCTGTACTCTTTGACTTCTTTAAAAACCATAAACATGTACTGATTCTATGTTTAAAATTTAGAAGGCACGTCATAATTTCAGTTACAACTTTCTTCTCTTCATATCTTTCCTTTAACTTTTCAGAGAGGGAAAAGTGATGATGGCCTACGGTATCCTCAATCCTGTCCACAGCAGAGTTCATGACAAACAAAAGTCTCATTATAATACATCCTTACCTCTTTATTTTCAAAACTACCAGCCAGGTCTTGCTTTAGGATTCTGGTTTGCATTCTGTTTTCCCTTGATTTTGCCGGCCGCTGGACTCTTCCTGTTGTTACTTTCATCTTAAGGTCACCAGAATTCAGTTTACTCTTGGGCACATCTTCAATCACTTTCACTAACGGAGGAGGTGGCTAAAGGGGGTAAAAAATAAAATCCAGTGGTCACCCTTGGAAAACGGACCTGTCCCTGTAGGATTTACAAAATTTGTTGTGATCAGTTTCATAATGTGCTTTAACATACACCATTATTCTTCAAGCAAAAAGTGTACATTAAATATCCAAGAATGTTCCCTTGTTGTTAAAACAAATTTCTGCCAAATTCCTTTGAAGAACACAATAAAGATACATGATTAACAACAACAGAGAATTTAATTATCCCTTGAAAGCTGGCCTTAAATCATAGTATATCAATCCATTTGTTAAGAAGATTTTATTTGAGAGAGAGAGTATGAGAGCGAGCGAGCAAGTGAGCATGAGCGGGGGGGGTGGGGGGTGGGTGAAGAGGCAGAGGGAGAATCAGACTTCCCACTGAGCAGGGAGCCTGATGTGGGGCTCGATCCCAGGACCCCGGGATCACGACCTGAGCCGAAGGCAGATGCCGCCCAGGCGCCCCTAATCCATGTTTTTTATACTTGCATGATAAAGTTAGTGGTTTGGTGAAAATCGGCAGAGAAGGCACAGCTGGACGTAGGGCCCTCCTAGAACGGGGAGAGAAGCACCCTAATATTCTTCAGGCTCAAGTGACCTTCTCGGATGGAGATGTCAAACGACATTCCTTGAGAGGCGTGGGACGCCTGCCTCTCTGCCCCTGACTCCACAGAGAAGGCTGTTAGTCCCCCAAGGCATCAACAGCTTAATGAGCAATTTGGACAGCACCACTCATTTTTATGGGAAAATAACAAGAAAATGAACCCCAACAACTTACCTAAGGGAAAATGATTCGCTAACACATTTTCTCTATGAATAATACCACTTTAAATCAAAAGAGCTTTCTTGTTCAAAGGAAATGAGCAGATAAGAATTTCATAAATATTATGAAAGTACAATGACTTTCACAGACCATTTAAATGTTTGAGGCCAATTATTGCTAAAAGCTTCTTTATTAGTTAGCCCAGACCCAAATCAAAGACTAGGTGAATGTGTGATTTTTTAAAAATTTTTTCTGGAAGCCAAAGTGCCAATTCCTTTCATACGAAAACAGAGAATAACCCAGGGAAGACCCTGTATGTCCAAATGAACACATTAGATTAAAAAAAAAACCACACACGTTAGACGCAGTACCTTGCATTCACATTGCCATGAAAGCCAGAACAGTGACCTTCCAAGATAATGTCTAATGAAAATGAATCACCACTCCTCAGAAAAGCTCTTTGAAAAGGATACCAAACTTTCTGACCTCCTCCCCTCATACCCCCTCATACCCCCAGCAGAAAAAAGCCAAACAAAGCAAACATCTTGACCCTTTTTCATAACATAGATGATTAAAAGACTACTTTGAGGTTTCAAAGATTTTTCTTATGTTATCTTCAGGGGTTTAGGACTTCTGCTTTTGAAACGTGCAGCCTACTGTCTGAGTCTGAAAAAGTGTTCCCTGGGGTGCCTGGGTGCCTCAGTCGGGTGACGCAGCTGACTTCAGCTCAGGTCATGATCTCAGGGTCCTGGGATTGAGCTCTGCGTCAGGCTCCACACTTGGCGGGGAATCTGCTTCTCCCTCTCCTTCTGCCCCCCTCCCATCCCCCTGGCGCTCATGCTCACTCGCTCTCTCATGCTCTCTCTCAAATAAATAAAATCTTTGAAAAAAAGTCTTTCCTATTGCCAACTGCAGTATGAGGAATACATAACACTGTAAAATGTATACAGTAGGTAATGTGATAATACACATGGCAGATACTAAATTTTTGTTTTAAAATTATTATGGAAAACATTTAAAGTTTCCTTCCTTCCTTCCTTCCTTCCTTCCTTCCTTCCTTCCTTCCTCCCTCCCTCCCTCCCTCCCTCCCTCCCTTCCTTCCTTCCTTGTTTATCTGACAGAGAGAGAGTGAGCAAGCACAGGTGGGCAGAACAGAAGGCAGAGAGAGAAGAAGACTCCCTGCAGAGCAAAGAGCCGGATCCGGGACTTGATCTCAGCACTCTGGGATTGTGATGACCAGAGACGGAGGCAGATGCTTAATCAACTGAGCCACCCAGGTGCCCCTAGTTGTAACTGTTTCTATAAGGTTTTTTAAATAGTATTTTTCTCGGATACATTGTCATTTATTTACGTCAAGAAAGAACCCAAGGATAATGGAAAATACAACAATAGCTCTAACCAAAAAAAAAAAAAAAAAAGTATGAAGGTCACTTATTCTATGATCTAATTTTTCAATTCTTTATCTATGAAATTCAATTAAAAATGGTCTGATTTTTGAATATTGTCCATTTTTAATATCCTTGAACTATCTTCTAACCCCAATCCATTCTTCCAAATCTTTACTAAAATTTTTATTCTAGGGGCGTCTTGGTGGCTCAGTCAGTTGAGTATCTGCCTTCGGCTCAGGTCATGATCCTGGAGCCCTGCTCGGCGGAGAGCCCGTTTCTCCCTCTCCCTGCCACTACCTAGTGCTCTCTCTGTCAAGTAAATAAATTAAAAAAAAAAAATTTTTTTAATTCTAGTGCCACATTTTTTTCTCTTGAATTTAACGAAATACAATCTCCCAGAAGTTAGGGCCTAAGATATGGCCTGCAGAGCCGTACCTTAGTAGTGTTAAAACTACCATACATAAGTAGGAATTAATTTACTTATTAGCACAATACCAATAATTCTCGAATGGCCAAAAAAACAGGACTTGAAGGAATGGAACATGGGTCAGTTCTGTAAAAATTACAGACCTGAGCCTTTGTGTAAGCCGGCAATAGTCAGAAAGACATTGATGGTGCTGGGAATACGTACAAATGAAGAAGAAAAAAAGATTATCCTCCTTCTGTTATATGCTAGCTTTTCTGGTCAAGATGATGTTAATTTGCTTAACAAACAGCAGAGAGGAAGTCACTGACTTACTCTTTGTTTTTTCCCAGGTCTCTCTCCGCTTCTATTAATACCATGTACCTAGCTCCTGCAAAATTCAGCCAAGCTGAAAACCCTCATTAAGAGCAAATAATATGAAAAAAAAAAAAAAGAGCAAATAATATGTTCTTAAAACTTTTAACGTTTATGAGAACAGTAGAGTCTGATTCCATATGGTTAAAGAAAATGTATGCACGTGCACACCCCCCCCCAATAGATTCTCACTATTCACAGCAGTTCTATCCTATAAAGAAGCCGCAGGTACGGAGTCAGTGGGTACCGAATCACCACTCCTAGGAGAAATATAGCCTGTGAGCCAGGGATCACAGCATTTCTGTCAACCAATCAATACATAACTTTGTCCAGTGTGTGTTTGTGTTTGAAGACAGCTATTGCACACATGCGGTTGATTCGTGAACACTGAACTCGCGCCAACAGCACTGTAACTCGTGACTGCACGTACCGCAGCCTTCTCACGCTCAGCACTTAAGCACTGTGCGTTGGGGGGGCGGGGGCGGCATTTAGAGCAAAACCAACAACAAAAAGCACAGACATGTGAAAAATCTGACAGTAACAGATCGGGGAAAGGACACCCGTTTGCAGAATGAGAGTGGAAACCAGAAGGCCGAGGGGTGCCGGGCATGACCCGGGGCTACGGGGCGGCAGGCTGGGCCGCTCAGCTCCGTGGGGCCGAGTGCGCAGAGTACTGCCCGGGCCACGGATGTACTTTAACCAGGAGGCGAACTCAGTTACAGAATGTGTGAGCAACAAGCACGGACTCGCTACGTTTGCAAACGTAGAAAAAGAAAGCCTGGGAAAATATACACCTCAAAAATCATCTGACACAAGAGAGACTGATTCTCGTCTCTTTATCTGTTATCTTTTGATTTTTTTTCCTGCTTTGACATTATTACCTGTCTAATTAAAAAGAAAAAAGATAAAAAGGACAAGAAGGAGCACACACATGGCAAAGACTATGTCGTTTTAAGAACCGAACACGGGGCCCTGCTAATGACTATGTGATGAGTCTGAGGCCAAGCTTCTTCGTCCATAAAAGGAAAGGGTTAGACCAGGTGCTCAGCAAAGTCCGTCTCAGAGCCAGTGACACAACTCCAGACCTCGCAAGGCTGCACACAGACAAGGAGACTTAGCAACAAGGTGGGGGAATTCTAGATAACCATAAAAGAGAAGTGGGAAGTATATTTTAGGTGAAATGAACACTGCTGCAGACGTACAAATGAGAAATGAGGGCCTA
>CM052798.1:153914442-153990188 GCA_028533885.1 Nasua narica | reverse complement strand
GGGGGGACCAGAGGGAAGTTATGAGTCTGGGGAAGTAAGTTAGACAGGTAGAGCAGGCAAGATTAGAGAGGACTTTGACAGTCAGGTCTTCGAGTCTGGACTTAAAGCAGCAGGCAAAAGGAAGGAAGCTGCTTAGAAATGATGACAGTATTATTTTAGAAACATGCTATAGAAAAGATGGACTGATGGGCAGAGGCGGGCCCCGAGGGCCCTGAGTTTTGGCAAATTGGTTTAAATTACTGTGAACTCAAGAGGTGTTAATACAGGGTTGGCTAACGTGAAGATCGACAAGAGGAAGCATTTATATAGGTATTATTTCAAATTTAAGAATTACGACTTAAGGGGTGCCTGGGTGGCTCAGTGGGTTAAAGCCTCTGCCGTCGGCTCAGGTCATGATCTCAGGGTCCTGGGATTGAGCCCCGTGTCGGGCTCTCTGCTTAGCGGGGAGCCTGCTTCCCTCTCTCTCTGCCTGCTTCTCTGCCTACTTGTGATCTCTCTCTCTGTGTCAAATAAATAAATTAAAAATCTTTAAAACAAACAACAACAACAAAAAGAATTATGACTTAATATTGACTAGATCTAAAGATATACAGAAACTTGGGAGTCCTAGTGCTCCAAGAGTTCTAGCCTATGAGATGGGAAGACAGACTGGGACAGAAATGAAGAGACCGGGACTGAAGATTTCTTTTGGGAAGGAGATCATGAGAGGCCCGCTGAATGGGTTAGGGACCCACACAGATGCCTGTTAGGAAGGCAGCAACTTAAGAAAGGAGCATAGCTGAGAAAAGTGTGGAGGGGCCTGGCTGGCTCAATCAGTAGAGCATGTGAATCTTAATCTTGGGGCTCTAAGTTTGAGCCCCACATTGGGTGTGGAGATTACTTAAAATCTCGGAGGAAAGAAAAAAAGGCATGGAGATGTGGCTTTGGGAGGAAGATAAAAAAAAAACAAAAACAAACCCAGAGTATGGATAAGGTCCAAGGAATTTAGAAAATCAGAGCATAAAGATTTTATTTGTTTTTAAGATTTTATTTATTTGAGAGAGAGAGAGAGAGAGAGAGAGAGGGAGGAAGGGAAAGCACAGATGGAGAACCAGGCTCCTCACAGAGCAGGGGCTCAATCCCAGAACCCCGGGATCATGACCTGAGCTGAAGGCAGATGCTTAACTGACTGAGCCACCCAGAAACCCCAAGATTTTATTTTTGGTGATACAACATTTAAATCTTAAAAAAAAATCATGAAGTTCTTTATCACAAACCTTATTTATTTCTTGTGTTAGAGCTTGAACTGAATATATGTTCAGACTTCCATTTTCCATAATAGATGCAATGTACCGTCCATGTGGACTGATTACTGATGAGCTAATTCCTTCATCAAGGCTCCCAATTTCAAAGAGAAGTTTACAAGTCTGTATATTAACGAATCTCATTATACCATCTTGACTTAGCACTCCAAGAACCTAAGGGTAGAGAGAAACAATGTATGAATTCCAAAAACACATTTAAAAGTCAAAAGTCTCAAGACGTCATAGTAAGTCACTGGACTTACTATGTGATATGTATACAATGTATACAAATATCGAATCATTATGAAGCTAATGTTTTATGTCAATTATACCTCAATGAAAAAAAAGTCAACTGCCTGAACATCAAACTACACACACTTACACGTACATAGGTATATGTAGTTATATATGGGTTAAATATGGTTACCCAATTATACTGGTAAAGAGCTATCATATATTTCAAAATCCCTAATTACGGCTCATGTAGATTTGCCCTATTTAAGTTCAGATAAGCCTGGCTCTGACCAGAAGCAGCAAGGGGCCCACCCCGGGAGACTATGGCAGCGAGCATCTGTACCAATCCCTTCAGAGGGAATACAGATGATTAGACAGTGCTGAACTTTGACCTCCGCTCTGGCTGTCAGAGCCAAGGAGGGGGGAGGGTTTGTTTTCCTTCAGCACCCCCACAGCTTGATCAGAACTAGCGGCGGTCCTGCTGCGCCCACAGAAACCGGACTCTGGCAGGTGGAACAGTGAACAGAGAAAGGAAGCCTGCGGGCTGCAAGGAAGGGGAAGGGGAAACTGGTTTTTAAAGGGGGAAAAACTTAGTTTTTAACTTATGTAATTTGAAAAATTAAAAACAAGTACTAAAAAAGTGTAAGTTAATACACAATAGGCCCCTCTACTGCCTCGTCCACGCCCGGCTTCTCTCCCCAGTGCGGGGCCGGTAAGTAGTGCCACCACGGGCCGCCCGAGCTGCTGATGTCACCTGCTACATGAGAGACGACAGTATGGACATGGCTGGAGACAGTCTGAAGGTGGCAATCTCTTCTGGTGGGTCAGGCTGCTGGAAACCCCCCTCATTCACAGCTGGTGCAACCTCTCGGGAGGGCAATTTGGCAAGATCCCCCAAATTACAGAATGCACATCACCCTAATCCCACTATTTCAGCTCTGGTATATTATTCTACAGAGAGGATGTGTGAAATGGTATGTGCAAAAAGTTATTCAGCACACCTATTATTTTTGTTTTTTTTAAAGATTTTATTTATTTGTTGAGAGAACAAGAGAGAGAGAGCAGGGGGACGGGGAGAGGGAGAAGCAGACTCCCTGCTGAGTGCGGAGCCCGACGCAGGGCTCAATTTGGGGCTCAATCCCAGGACTCTGAGATCATGATCTGAGCTGAAGGCAGATGCTTAACCGACTGAGCCACCAACACATCCCTCAGTGCATCATTATTTTTAATAAAGAAGGACTAAAAACAAGCTAAGTGCCCAGTAACAAAGCACTGGTTAAAAAACGATGAAATACAGGGTGCCTGGGTGGCTCAGTGGGTTAAGTCTCTCTGCTTTTGGCTCAGGTCAGGATCTCAGGGTCCTGGGATTGAGCCCCGCATCAGGCTCGCTGCTCAGCGGGGAGCCTGCTTTCCCCTCTTCCTATGCCTGCCTCTCTGCCTACTTGTGATCTCTCTCCTCCCTGTCAAATAAATAAATAAAATATTAAAAAAAACCAAACAATGAAATACTATGGAGTTGTAAAAAAAAATGAAGCTCTGTACTGATATAGAACAATCTTCAAGGTCAATTAAGTGAAGAAAAGAAAAAAAAAAGTGAAGAAATGCAAGGTCCAAAGCTCCATAAAAAAGTGGCAGAAACACAGGACTTACAACAACAGCGGTTATGGAGAGTGAGTAACTGGGCAAAAGGGAGAGAAGAATAAGAGACTTCATTGTCTTATTTTTTAAAATTTTTTTTATGTTTTATGTTTGTTTTTTTTTTAAAGATTTTATTTATTTGACAGAAACAGATCACAAGTAGGCAGAGAGGCAGGCAGAGGGAGAGGGGGAAGCAGGCTCCCTGCTGAGCAGAGAGCCCGATGTGGGGCTCGATCCCAGGACCCTGAGATCATGACCTGAGCCGAAGGCAGAGGCTTTAACCCACTGAGCCACCCAGGCACCCCTGTTTTATGTTTGTTATCTTTTACGTTTTCACTGTCTTATTTTTATTTTTTATGTTTTTATGTCGTGAATGCATTATCTACTCAAAAACGTTAAGTTAGGACTACCTGGCTCGCTCAGTTGGCAGACCATGCGACTCTTGATCTCAGGGTCATGAGTTATATATGACTTGTTAAAGTACAAGACTCAAAACAGTCAATTTATGATAAGAAAGTTAAGGTGTGACTACTCAACCATTAAAAAGAAAAATGGTGTGAGGGCGCCTGGTTGATTCAATCCATAGAGAATGCAACTCTTGATCTCAGAGTCATGAGTTTAAACCTCATGTTGGGTGTGGAGTCTACTTTAAAAAAAAAAAAACAAATAAAATGAAATAAAATACATGCACAAAGAAAAGTTTTACAAAATGGTGTGTAAACTAAGGCAAGTTATAAAGAAAACATGTTTCATAAAACTGAGGCAGCCAGTTATGGTAGATAAAACAGTACAATAAAAAGAAAAGTTTTAGGGCGCCTGGGTGGCTCAGTTGGTTGAGCGGCTGCCTTCGGCTCAGGTCATGATCCCGGAGTCCCAGGATCGAGTCCCATATCAGACTCCCAGCTCTGCGGGAAGTCTGCTTCTCCCTCTGACCTTCTCCCCTCTCATTCTCACTCTTCTCTAATAAATAAATAAAAAAAAAATCTTTAAAAAAAAAAAAAAAGAAAAGTTTTAATTCTACTCCCTGCTTTAATCCTTACAATTAATAGCAATGTCCATAAATCACTTAATGTTTCTATGTTTTAATGTCAGTCCATGTAATGGTGCAAATAAAAAATAACATACTAAAGCACCCCGTAAACCATAAAGCGTGATATAAATTTAAAGTATACTGATTTTAGAAAAACGGTAAATTCAGTAATACACGGAACCTAATACTGTAAATTTTTTTCAATTTCAGACTCTTTGTAATCTTAGTAACTTCAAGTCCTTTTAACAATCATGATACAAGAGCAAAGACAGTTCAGAAACTGTATAATGTCCTACCTTTATATTACTAACCTGATTAGAACCAGCATCAAAACTATCAGGGAGAAATTCGAGGTGGCGGATGGCTCGAACTTTAGGAGGCATCTGAATAATTCTGAATAACTGCTTAGCTTCCAAACACCACAAGTGAAGGTGGTTTGATTTCCCTCCAGCGGCCAAGATTCGACCATCTCTGCAGAACAAGAAAGTACAACCACATGGACAGTTGACAGGAGCGTGGTCCAATAGGACCCAACAGGATAGAAATGTCCTCTCTGTGCTGCCCAGTATGCTCACTACCGGCCTCATGTGACTGAGAACTTGGAATGTGGCTAATGCTTCTGAGGAAATAAATTAATTTCATTTGATTTCTACTAAATAGTCCCATGCAAACAGTGGCTACCATACAGGAAAGCTCAGGTTTACGGCGTATGTATTTTTTACCTATTGTACTAAGACACCAGCTTAACAAATAGCTGTTTGATGACTGAGAATTTCTGAGTAATGTTTATCTTTTACGGCATAATCTCAAAATCACTTACCGCTACCCAACTTCCTCTATTTCACATAGGACTATATACTGAGTTGGTATCGCACTGCTACATGAAAACCCCAAAAGCCCCTACTTTTCTTTTTTCCTGCTCAGAGCAAGCTGCTTTTACAAGGTACAAAACGAATAAGCTGCATTAACTTGCAGCACTGCTGGTCATTCATTCACCAAGGACTTGGAAAGTGTCTACTACAAGCCAGGTATCGGACCAGGCACCAGGAACACAACGGTGAACAAGGCAGGCGGGATCCCTGCTCTTGTGGGATTTTCAGTCTAGAGGAAGGGAAGCAAATAAATGCACTTGATCTCAGCTGATGGTAAGTTCTATAAAGAACTATAAAATGAGATGGGAGTTAGAGTTGGGGAAGGAGGAAGGTCTACTCCCTAAAAAAAGTGAATGAGCCAGTTACGGGATGATTTGGAGGAAGAATCCCATGCTGGTAGGAATCCCACACTGGTCGACACGTGGGTGCTGAGAAAGGAATAAGGTTAGCCACCTAAGGAAGACAGAGAAGTCACACTCAGGGGTAGCCAGAATCGTGTTAAAGGGAAAGGAAACAGGAGGAAAGAGAAGAAAACAGACCAGATGGCAGAGGCCTCAGGGAGTTTAGATTTTGGGGAGTTTAGATTTTACTCTAACTGCAAGGGAAACCCTTTCAAGGGAGTTTAATAGGGAACTGACATGATTTGACTTATGAACTTAAAAAGACCACTCTATTAGGGCACCTGGGTGGCTCAGTTAAGCATTTGACACTCTTGATCTCAGCTCAGGTACTGACCTTGGGGTTGTGAGTTCAAGCCCTGCATGGGGCCCCACACTAGGCATGGAGCCTATTAAAAAAAAAAAATTAAAACCAAAACCAACTGCCCCTACTCTATCTGCTATAGAGAGACTGACTTTAGGAAACGAAATTGAGGGGCACTTGGGTGGCTCAGTCGGTGAAGCATCTGCCTTCGGCTCAGGTCATAATCCCAGGGTCCTGGGATCGAGCCCTGCATTGGGCTACCTGCTCAGCACGGAGAGCCTGCTTCTCCCTCTCCTCCCTCCTTGTGCTCTCTCTCTCTCACTCTCTCAAAATAAATACAATCTTAAAAAAAAAAAAAAAAACGGAAATGAAATTTAAAACAAGGAGACCAAATGAGACTCTGATAGAAGTCTGGAAGAGACCGGGGTAGTTGGAGTAGGGTAATAGCTGTGACAACACACAAGATCAGACCAATTCAAGATATTGTTTGGTGGACCTGGTGGAAATTATTCATGACTTAGAAGACAGTGAGAGGAAAATAAGAAAACATGTGTTTTCTAGCTCTTTCCACTGAAAAGGCCTAGCGACAAGGATCAGATCAGTCACACAAGGAGTACCCCTAGCATCCAGATTAGGTTTTGAAATATCATTACCCACTAAAATGAACCCAGGCGCTTTAGAAAAATGGCCAATTCCAAGTTTGGGACAGAAAATGTGTAAGATAAGCCTGGAACATCTCGTCAGATGAGAAAGAACGAGAGCTTTCAGAATAGTAAATCGGGGTTGTATCAAAAGGGTTCAGAGCCAACTTGAAAGGATCTCGGTGGTCAAAGAGGAGAGAACTAGCATCACTAAGAATAATGTTAATCAATTAAATCATGTCAACTATGTTTAAATCCATTCATTTACAAAGATTAAAGACAAAGCCTTCACTGGCTACCTCTGAGAGATGCCAAAAACCAATTCATTATTTTTCATAAAAAAATGTGGAGGGGCTTTTGGGTGGCTCAGTCAAACTTAGTCTGACTCTTGATCTCAGGGTCGTGAGATTGAGCCCCACATTAGGCTTCACTAAAAAAAAAAAAAAAAAAAAAAGTTTTTTAAAAGACAGGGAAATCAAGCACTTATCCTGCCTTTCTTTTGCAGCTATAAAATAACCAAAGAGTTGATGAGAGGAAGTTCCCTCCTATAGAAGGTTTCTAGTAAATAAGGGAAGAAGGAATGACAGAATTAGCCTGGAACCATTTTGCTAACCTCTAAGGCAATAGTGGTTCCAGGCCATGATCACTAATGGCCACTAATGTCACAAGAGAATATTCGTCTGATGAAATTATGCAAACCACCTACCATTATCACGTCTTCCTGACCCTAAATCAAACCTGAATCAAACCTAATTCAAATCTGATTTGACTCAAATCCGATTCAAACCTGAATCAGACGAAACCTCCAATTTACAGGAAATACAGGTGTGACCACTATACTGAAAACACAGACAAGACAGTCATATTAAACATCACCACAGGGATGCAAAAAGCAAAACCTAAAATATAGAGAGTGCTATAGAATAAAAGACCAGTTCCTTAACAAATAAATTGCAAGGAAAACATTAAAAAAGAGTATTTAAAATCTAGCCAAGAAAGTGAGTTTAAAAATACAATATAAATACTATTGGTTGCATTCACAAAATGCTGATTTTAGTATTTCTCTAGGCATTCTATTTACTATGAATAAATTTTTAGCATCACACACACAAAAAGGGATATATCATTCAAGACACTGTGTGAACCTTGTTTGGTTCCTGATTTGAACAAACACTGGATATACGACAGTATTGAGAAATTATTCATTTTTAAAAAGTGTGATAAAAAGGGGCGCCTGGGTGGCTCAGTTGGTTAAGCGACTGCCTTCGGCTCAGGTCATGATCCCGGAGTCCCGGGATCGAGTCCCATATCGGACTCCCGGCTCTGCGGGAGGTCTGCTTCTCCCTCTGACCTTCTTCTCCCCTCTCATTCTCAGTCTCTCTCTCTCTAATAAATAAATAAAATCTTAAAAAAAAAAAAAAAGTGTGATAAATGGGTTAACTGGAATTTAAATAAAAACTTGAAAAACAAAAGTGACCATAGTACTATGGTTATGTTCCCCAAAGGACCCTTTCCTTTAGAGATACACACTGAAATATTTATGGATGAAATGCTATTGCTTGGGCTTTGCTTTATGGCAATGCAGTAGGTAGTAGGAGGTAGTAATAGGCTGAGTTATAGATAAAATAAAAACGGCTAAAGTTATTACAGCTAATGAGAATGCTACAATTAGGGTTTCCTGTATTTCTCTATTTTTGTACACATTTGAAATTTGCCACAGTAAGTTAAAAAGAAAAAGTTCTACAGAACATATATAAGGTCGAAGGAAACTTTTCTCATATGACAATAAGATAATGAAAACGGAATGAAAATTTGAAAAATTTTACTGGAAGCTAGATTTCTTAAAAATTCTGTGTTTTAAAAATGTACCTTTGGCTCAGAGAGGGAGACAAACCATAAGAGACTCTTAATCATAGGAAACAAAGTGAGGGTTGCTGGAGGGGAGGTGGGGGGAGGTGGGGGGAGGTGGTAACTGGGTGATGGGGATCAAGGAGGTCACATGATGGAATGAGCACGGAGTGTTGTATAAGACTGATAAATCGGGGCGCCTGGGTGGCTCAGTGGGTTAAAGCCTCTGCATTCAGCTCGGGTCATGATCTCAGGGTCCTGGGATCGAGCCCCGCATCGGGCTCTCTGCTCGGCGCGGAGCCTGCTTCCCCTCTCTCTCTGCCTGCCTCTCTGCCTGCTTATCATCTCTCTCTGTCAAATAAATAAATAAAATCTTTAAAAAAAAAAAAAAAAAAACAGACTGATGAATCACCAGACTCTACCTCTGAAACTAATGATAACTTACACATTCCTCATTTAAATGAAATGACATTTTTACAAAATGTACATTTGGGTGCCTGACTGGCTCAGTCAGAGGAATGTTTGACTCTTGATCTCAGGGTCATGAGTTTGAGCCCCACGTTGGGTACAGGGCTTACTTAAAAAAATAAACAAACTTAAAAAAAAAGTGAAAGACACATTACCTGGTCACGGCAAATACTTTGTATAATATACTAGAGCTTTCAGGTGGAGCCGGCAACTGATACCTGCAAGAAAGAGTATCACATTCCCAGGCGAAGATGGAATTGTCTTTAAAACAGCTGAGGATGGTGTTACTTAAAGGTAAAAAGAACACCTAAAGAGGGAGAAAAACAGTTATTGGTCGTATGGCCCGCAGCCCTCTTTACATTTAAAATTATACAAGATGTCAATTTTTGTTTTAAAAAATTGCTTTTTCTTAAACTGGAAAAAATACACATTTATGACATATAACGAGATGATACTGAAATCTCGTATACTACTATAAAACTGAAAGGAAAAGGTAAAACCCTTTAAACAAAAAAATCGGGGACTAAAATGACTAGGCAATTCATAAAATACAAAGTAACAATTTTAAAATACTTAGCCTTGTAAAAGATTCAAGTGAAAAGAACATCTTATGTTTATCAAATCGACTTTAAAAATAACATAAACACATACACAAGCTAGACATACACTTACATATGTACTTGTTTATAAACTATGTACTACTATAAACATGACATGAAATACAAACTACTCATAAAGATTACGTATTAAATGCTGGTGAGAGGAGAGGAAATGGGCCCAACTGACCCGGATGCTGGTAATAAAAACCGGTTAGAGACACTATATGACATATTTGGACAGCCTGGAAACTATGTATCTCTTCTGAACCTGTCGGTCTGCTTCTAAGAGCTAATCTTTTGGAAGAAAAAATCAGCAAGGGGCTTTCAGATAAATGTATACAAATGTTTGTTGAGCATTATTTATAAAAGTAAAAAGTTGAAAACAAAACCATGATGTTTTAAAAAAACAAAACAAAAAAAACCCATGATGTTTTACTAGAGGCTCAATTTATTTAATGAACAACTGCAATTGAACTTGATAGCAAGGTTGGAAATACCATTTTATTCTAATTTCTATGTTTCTATTACATAAGCTCTACATGATGCTGACTTTTGATAATACAAAGTTTTAGTTAAAATTCACCCTTTTCTCCTAAGAACGTCGGTGGCCTCTAATATGACTTTGTGTGTCATCTGTGTAAAGCATACAAAGGGAGGGAGGGAGGGAGGGGAAAAGAAAGGAGGAAAGAAAATGGAAGAAGCCTATGCCCTAAGAACAAGATATTCCTGCCCATCATCTCAAAATGATCTCAAATAGCCAGGGACATTTCACATGGCCAAATCCTTAGTTACATCGCTAGCTCTTTTTTTTTTTTTTATTTGACAGAGAGAGAGAGGGGGAAGCAGGCTCCCCGCTGAGCAGAGAGCCCGATGTGGGGCTTGATCCCAGGACCCTGAGATCATGACCCGAGCCAAAGGCAGAGGCTTTAACCCACTGAGCCACCCAGGCACCCCACATCTCTAGCTCTTTATTCTTTGATCCCCAGCTGGAATAGCCTTCTTAATGGCATTACTGTTATTATAATACTCTAAATTTGAACATATTTTGTCCTTGTTTCCGCCAGTTTGTCTTTATAAGCTTTATTATTTTTTAAGACTATAGGATTTGGTCTTGTGTTAGAGAGGAACAGGGAGTTACTGGGGAGGCAGAACACTGAACAACTGGTAGCCTCTCACTCTGACCCCTGATTGGTCACTCACCTTCACCGTTTCCTAGTGTCAGAAGGAGGCCTGTTTTCTCTGAAATGCTACATTCTTTGGGAATGAAGCGTTCAACGTTTCGAACACTGGAGTGTCTCTTGAGTACTTACAATCTGGAGGCCATCATCGTAGTAAGGAGAGGGAACAGACCAAAAATGACTGTCCGGGGGGAAAGTAGGCTCAACACCAAATCGACCGTGGCTTCCTCCAGCGTTACAAACATAGGAATCAATAAGGCACCTACATGAAGTACTTCTGCAACCTTGCATAATAATTTGTGTTGTCACCCAGTCTATTATATATATGCAGTTAAGAAATGATTCTAATAGTTAATGATGATACTATCAAAATTTCAGACGATTGAAACCCGTAATTTTTTTTTTTCCTTTTAGAGGTGGAGTGAGGGGCAGAGGGAGGGAGACAGAAAATCTTGAGCAGGCTCCACGTCCAGAGTGGGCCTCACATAGGACTCCATCTCAGGACCCTGAGCCGAAATCAAGAGTTGGATGCTCAACCGACTGAGCTACCCACACACCCCAAGAAACCTGTAATTTTTATAACAGTTGAAGGCTATTATCATGAACTGTTTTTCTCATATGCATGTAATAGTATTTTTTAAAATAATAAGTAGTGCTAAAAACTGCAACCCATACATACATGCATACATAATGCACTATGGGACTTACTGGTTAATTAAAACAATCTACTCAGTGTTAATGCTAATAAGACAAAATAAAAAATGCTAATTCGACTGCTGTCCTTGCCTGATTCAACCCTCGCTTTTGTCCTTGGCTCGCTTTGTCAAAGACAATCTCTGGTAGATGGTTTGCCAACAGATTCAGGAAGATTTATGGCAGCCCTAACTGAAAGAATATGCAATAAATACATTATGATCTATAATTATTGCACTGAAATGCTGTTTGAAAGCCGATGTCAAAAAAAGTGACTTAAGATTTTTATTATAATTAGCAGTATTTTTCTAGAAAAGTAATAAAGTTTATCCCTACTGGGAGAAGCAAAAGCTTAAAAGTTAATGAACACCAACTGCTATTTTAGGGGAAGAGCTATGATAGATTATTGCCTACATGATTAGTCATTACTAGATTTGTGATTTTAATTGCCAGATTTTAATGATTATAAAATTGTTCCTAATGAATCATGTCATTATTTAGATAGTGTCATCTCTTGACAATCATAAAAAGCTTAGGAAAGACTTAAAAAGCACTAACAAAATACACTTTTTGGAGGGTTGGGTAAAAGGGTGGGGGTGGGGCTGCAGGTCTTCCTCATAAAATATGAAAATCCTAGGCTTCCCAACTAACTTTTGAGAATTTTGTGAACTCTTTTCAAAGTTGAGGGTTCAGTACAATAATAAAGAGGAAGTTAAGTCAAATAACTCAGCAGAAATTTAGTGAGTGCCCACTGCATACAGAGACTAAATTAAGTTTAGTAACACGTTCTTTGTTAAATGTTTTCTCATATCCATCACAAAACCTCTTCCAATACACACTGAACCACAGTAATCAGAAACCCCAGAATTTATTAAAAAATCCCAAACCAAATATTTAATTTAAATATTCTACCTCAAACACCAACAAAATAATCAAAATTTACTAATATGAAGAGGTTTGATCAGCTTACCCGAGAGGCAATATGGTACAATGGAGTGACTCTGGAATAAGACAGGCTTAGATTCAAACCACAAGTCTTTGGTAAGCTCTGTGACACTGGGCACATTACTTAATGCTTCTGAACTGCAGATTCCCCATTTATAAAATGAGAATAGTATCTACTCTTGGGATTATTTAAGTTTAAAAATAACTAAACAAACTGTTAGGTATATAGTAAAAACTCAACAATTGCTATTGCGATTGGTATTGGTTATTCCTGTTGCCGGGGACAAAAACCAGTGGAAAGATGTTGGAGTGATAGGTTCTTTATTTTTTTTTAATTTTTAAATTTTTTTAGAAGATTTTATTTATTTGACAGAGCGAGAGAGATCACAAGTAGGCAGAGAGGCAGGCGGCGGGGGGCGGGGGGGGAACAGGCTCCCTGCTGAGCAGAGAGCCCGATGCGGGGCTCGATCCCAGGACCCTGAGATCATGACCTGAGCCGAAGGCAGAGGCTTTAACCCACTGAGACACCCAGGCGCCCCGGAGTGATAGGTTCTTTAAAACCATTTTCAAATTGGGTGCATGGGTGGCTCAGTCGGTGAAGCATCTGACTCTTGATTTTGGCTGAGGTCATGATCTCAAGATGGTGAGATCGAGCCCTGCGTTGGGCTTCGTGCTCAGTGGAGAGTCTGCTTGAGAGTCTCTCTCTCCCTCTGCCTCTGTCCCTCCTCCTGGTGGCGCATGTGCACCCTCTCTCTCTCTCTCTCTCAAAATAAATTTAAGAAACCTTAAAAAAAAAAAAAAGAAAAATATTTTGAAACGACAGGTCCAAAGTTATTTTTCTGAAACCCTCGGTGTTAGCTGTATCCCTGAATTCAGAATTATTTCCAATCTGAGAAAGGTAATATGATGTATGTTCTGGAACAGTATGTAGAACCCCTGGGCGACCCGGAGCAACTCTGGTATGTTACCAAACATACTAACGTTTCAGCCTCCTGTCAACTCAGTTCAGGTTCTGCTGCCAAAGGAGTTCAGGCAAGATTGGATCTTGCCACCAAGTGAGTTATTTGAAAACTTTAGGGTTTCTGAATGGCTAGTGAGGTACTATTCATCTATTTCATGTAGTTCAAAAGAGACAAATGAGTTACCTTACAGCTTTTTGAAAAGATAACTAACTGCACTGAGATGAACCAGACAACAGCGGAAGCTGCAGCGGCTGCAGCTCACTTGGTTATAAGCACTTAGTATAGCACAGCAGGTGCTAGGTGCTAGGTGCTCTGTATAAGCTATCGCATCCGGTCCTGAAGCCAATCCCATAGTGCCTGCTGCTACCATCTGCATCCCGCACATAAGGTAAACAGCTCATCAAAAATGTTGAACAGGAATCTACTCAAGACTTTAGACTTAACTTCCGGCTTACAAGAAACACAAATGAAAGAATAAGTTAAATGACATAATGATGGACAGTAGGACAAATTCAGAATTTGGGGCATTTTTCAGGACAACGGGCCTGGCTGCTCTCAAAATAAATAAATGAATAAATAATAACATCATGGGAAAAATGGTAGAAGGCTATTTTATTTTACTTTTAAAGATTTATGGGGGGGCACATGTGTGGGGGGGTAGAGGGACAGGGAGACAGAGAATCTTAGGCAGACCCCCCACTGAGGGTAGAGCCCAACACGGGGCTCAATCTCACCACCCGGAGATCGTGACCTGAGCCAAAATCAAGAGTCGGATGCTTAACTGACTGAGCCACCCAGGTGCGGGTAGAAGACTATTTTAGATTAAAAAGAGCCAAAATAAAATGAGACTCATAGGATCATTTGTCACCACATCTCTCTCTCTCTCTCTCTCACACACACACACACACAAAGTCAGAAAAGTTCTGTTAAAGATATAGAATCAGAAATTGGAATAAAAACATAGATTTAGTAAAAACTTGATAAGAATAAAAGTTTTACTTTAAGATTAGTTTACAACTACTTCCTATTTTCAACAGAGTAAGCCGGGAGTGGCAACAGTCCGGCCCCTTCAGCTCTTGTATAGCCCAGGAGCTAAGAATGGTTTTTTACATTTTAAAATTATTTCGTTGTAGGTGGTTAAGTAAGTATATACATAATATCCTCAAATTTGCTCTTGGTCTGCAAAACCAAGAATGGTAAAACTATTTGGTCCTTTGATAAAAAGTTTGCAGGTAATGTACAGACTAAGATGGTCTATTATTTTAGAACAATATATCTATATGCATACTGCATACTATACATACGTTTTCTAAATTTTATTCTCGTATCGCTAACATTCAGAGTCCCATCTTTTAAACTAAAATGTCTAAATGACCAAGCAAGGTTAGAATTGGCAACGGTCCAACATCTAGTAATTTTAATTTCATGGTAAAAAGAACAGATGCTTTTTGTGTCACTGTTTCATAACTCTTTGTTTCCATTGTGGGTTCAATTCCCAATGTGTTCTTCTTTTGAATTTAGAATTCAATTTAGTGCTGAAGCAATTAAAGAAGAAAAGACCTACTAAGATATTTGGCCCAAACCCCTGAAGAATAAGTTGGCTACAACTTTTATTTATTTTTTAATTATTAAAGGCAATCTAAAGAACTCTGAGATTTCCATGGAGACTACAAAATAAATTTCTGGTTGACATGCACTGTTAGCTGTTCACATTAATGACCAAGAAATTAAAAGTAATACTGTACGTATAATATAACCTGAAGCAATAGAATGAATCACACGGGACACTCAGACAATCCTGAAAACAGTATTAGGCTAATCAAATGGAGAAAAAAAAATGCAGCCTTAAAAGCAAAAGAAGTGGATATTTTTTTAAAAAGTGATATATGTATACAATGGAATAGTGATCAACAACAAAAAGAAATGAATTACTGATAAGTCCAACACCATGGATGAATCTCAAAACCATCATGCAGAAGGAGAAAAGCTTTACAATGACCACTACTGACTAGCTCTATTTGTTTGACATTTTAGGACAAAACTAATCCACGGTAGAAAGACATCAGGACGGTGCTTCCCTGGGAAGGGATAAAAGAGAACTTTCTGGAATGATGACAGTAATAGGTCTGCACAGGTTACCAAAGTGTATGTATCTGACAAAACTTAACAAATGAATACTTAAGATCTGTGCATTTCATCATATATAAGTTTCACATCAACAAATACTGAACCAAAGTCAATTAAATTCAGGCTTAAGTATTTATGGGCAAGTATACGGACGTCTGCAATTCACCTTAAAATGAAAAAAAAAAAGAATAAATGGAGGGACAGAAAGATGGACAGATCCATAACACAGTCTAGGGACGTAAGTACAGTAAAGGGTAATATAAGAACATATTAATGACAGAATCTAATGATATACATGGGTTCACTGTGGAATTCTTACAAATCTACTCTATGTTTGAAATATTTTTTTCCGTGTTCCAAGATTCATTGTTCATGCACCACACCCAGTGCTCCATGCAATATGTGCCCTCCTCAATATCCAAGACCAGGCTCGCCCAACCCCCCACCCTCCCAATGTTTGAAATTTTTTAAGACAAAAGCTCAGTAAGTTATAAACTGCAGCCACAGGCAACATCTCCAATCCCGTGGGCCACTCTGCTTTGCGTGTTGCTGTCATGAGAACACAGCTACGTGGGACAAAGTGAATCATTCGTTACTCTTGTATCACCTATAAATCCTACTGCCCAAGAGACTAGTCTGAGAAGCACAACAGACCAGGTGCGCCCCACCTCCACTGACCTTTTGGATACCCACGGACTGCCGAATATTCAGCTTTCTTTTCCTCTGAAACGTATCCAAGTCCCACAGCTGGGCCGTGTCAGAAGAGGTAGTGATGGCGTATCTCCCGGAGGCATGCACGGAGATCGAGAACACTGACGACTCATGTCCTCTCATCCAGCTAACAAGCTCCTTGGTAACTGTGGTAGGACATAAAAGTTACAAAGGTAAAGCACTCCATCTCATCCAAGTGCGGATTCGATCGGTGGTTAGGTATTTATGAGACACCTCCACTAACATCTGCAAAAGAAAAAGCCTCGTTGGCCAGTAGCTAAAACGCATGATGGAACACGTTAGTAACATGAATGTCACTAGGCCGAATGAGAAAGGGCTTAAGAACAGCTTTCAATGTGACAGTAGGGAGTCTGGGCTTTCTCTTGGGAGGCACAGTTTTGTGGAGAAGAATATCATAGCTGGTGTGTATTTTAGACAGAGCACTTTGAAAGTACATGGTGGACATACTGGAGAGAAGGAAGAGATTAGACAATTGATTTATTTGTTGCTATGATAATCCAGGAACGTCATAAGGAAGATCGAGAACTAAAAAAATAAAAAAATCAAAATAAAGGAAGGTCTAGAACTAAAAATGTGACAATGGAGAAAAGGAACAAATTCAAGAGCTATGAAGGAGAAATTCAAAGGACTTTGTGATCAAATATATGGGTTGAAATAAAAGAGGAGGTAAGTCTTCAGTGGTTCTAGCTTAGTTATGTAACTAGATGGCAATACTAGTAGTTGATTTAAGAAGTACGTGAGGAGAAACAGATCCAGCAGTGTGGGAAGAAGGGATCCTCAATTTCATTTTTAAAACTCATCCTGAGGTGTGTGCATGCATGTGTGAGAGAGAAACACAGAAAACAGCCTGGCAGAGAAAATACCAAAAATGTCACGGCAATTATCACTAGGTCATAGAATTTTAAGTGATTTTTATGTTCTCTTTTCATTCTCCTGTGTTTCCAAATTTGCTATGGTAGGCAAGTTTTACTTTCACGATCAGAAGTTTTTCCTCCAGAAAGAAGAAACTGAGAATAGTCTGAAACCAAGATGTAAATCTGGGAAGCATTAAGATACAAAGTAGGTCAAAACTGAAAGCAGAGGGAACAGAGGGAACAGAGAAAAAGCCCTGGGGAGCGAGTAGTAGTTTGCAAACACCAGTCTAAAGTCTGGCATTAGTTAATGATCAATTTTTCATTGGTTTTCAGTGAAAGGAGAAAAATAAGGATAATGAAATGGAGCTTAAATTTAAAGTACTACCTTTAAATTGAGTATTATATCCTTCTAAGTCCGTTTATGTTAAAAAAAAAATCTCGTTTCATGAAATGGGAGTTCTATTGTTTTTTCCAATGTCATTTAGCAAAATTAAAAGTTGACAACCCATGAGGGTTGTTCCTCTTTTTCCTTTTAATTGAGTGAAAAATCCCAAAGTCTAGGGACCAGTCAAATATCTCAGGAGGGAGCCTAGTAAGAAGTTGGGAGGGCAGGAGGAGAACCAAGAGAGAGGAGTAGGAAAACTAAGGCCCTGCCCTAACGCAAAGTGCTAAATACTCCTGAGAGGTAGAACGAAAAGTACAGAGGGTTTCAACCATCAGAGGTTACTAATGACCTTAGAGGAGGAGGGAGTGGAGGGTAGGAGAGTCAGAATCCGCTGTTGGAGGCTACGAAGCCGTGGGATTCAGCAGAGAAGAGGGAGGTGGTCGGGGAGGTGGAGACAACATCGGAAGGAAGGGGCTTCACTGGCGGGGGAAGGGGTTCGACAGACAGAAGAGACTGTAAGAAGATGGACCAGAGAAGAGAAGAGTGGATGGAATCCAAGGGAAGCAATCACAGATGAGTATAAACATTTAGTTTCTTAGAATTTCTGTGCCAGCAGCATCTGTAACCAAAAATTGGAGACAGTTTAAAGTCCATTGACGGATAACAGGTTTAATAATTACGGTACCGCCAACAACTACACAGTGGAATATTACATGCTGATTTTAAAATACTGCATGAATTTTTAATAAGGTTAAGAAAATGATTCCACTGAACAATCTACATAGGATGGTCATATGTTTGTTAGAATGTAAAAGATGGGGCGCCTCCAACTCTTGGTTTGGGCTCAGGTCACGGGCAGCAGCGTCGTGAGATGGAGCCCATATCCTTAGGCTCCCCGCTCAGCAGGGGCTCTACTTAAGATCCTCTCTCCCCACTTCTGCCCCTCCCCCTCCCCGTCTGTGCCCGTGCGCTCACTTTCTCTCTCAAATAAACAAATAAATAAAATCTTTAATAAAAAAGAGAATGTAAAAAAGTATATGCAGCAAAACCAGACTGGAAAGATAGGTCCCTACTATAAAAACATGGACTGCGTCTGGGCATTACTGAAGGGTGACTAGTTCGTCTTCTCACTCGCACAGCGAGAGCAGAGCAGCGATGAGGAGCAGGGCCCCCAGAGCTGGGCTTCCAGCTTAGGAATCCTGGCTCCCCTGCTTACAAGCCGTGGGACCTCGGTCAAGTTAATTCTGTGCTCAGTCTCCTCATCTGCGAAATGGAGGTAACACTATCCCCCCATATCCGCGGGTCTTACGACAATTAAAATTAATGCGTATAAAGTCATAGAACAGTACTTTGCAAAGAATAAGCACTATGTAAGTGTTAGACCACATTACAATGGTTATTATCTTTCCTCTTAAAGATTTATTTATTAGAGAGTGAGAGTGAGCACCCTGAGGTCATGACCTGAGCTGAAACCAACAGTCAACGCTTAACCAACTGTGCCACCAGGAACCCTGGTTATAACCTATTATTATCTTTTCTACATATTCTATCAATCATTTTAATAACAAGAAAAAACAATACATTTGAGATATCTACTTTGTTAAGAGGTTCAGTTTACAGAACTGTAAATTCTCTAAAAATATATGGTGGTATATAATACACAGGATACATTAAGAAGTTTATTATTCTTGTACGCCAAGTACTAAGGAATTGGTGCTTCAAAGAAAGGTATGGCTTTTGTCCAGGCTCCTGGGGGGCACTCTCTAAACCCCTAAAACTCCCCCAGTGATGGGGTGTCTCTGTTACTCACGGCAGGTACAGCAGGCAATAGCAGCTGGCTTGTCTAAGGAGAGAACCTCAGAGCGGGGGCCGGCCACATGGGAAAGACCAACCGGGGGGAGCGATCGGAAGGCTGGGGCTTTGGGTCACGTGATATCCGCCCGACCAGCAGAGAGAGGAGGAGGGCTGGAAATCTGAGTTCAAACCAGTGGGCAATAATCCAATCAGTCATATCTATGTCACGGACCCTCCATAAAAAGCCCTAGACCTCAAAGCTTGGGTGAAGTTTTGGTTTGGCAGTACTCAGCGTGGACAGCCACTCACTGATGCTGGGAGGGTAATATGTCCCGAAGGATAACGGCAGCTTGTCTTCTGGGAGCCTCCCACGTTCTGCCCCACGCGTCCTTCCTTTGGCTGGTTCTAATTTGTAGCCTGCTGCTGCATTCAAACTATAACCGTCAGCAGGGTGCTTTCCTGAGTTCTGGGAGTCATTGGAGTGAATTACCAATGAGTAGTTGTGAGGAACCCTGGGTTTGTAAACAGCTCACATCATGTGAGGACGGTCCTGCGACCCCCAAACTTGCAGCTGATGTCTGCAGCGAGGGCCGTCTCATGGGGACTTCTCCCCCAGGCTGTACAGACTGGCAAACTCCTTGCGGTACTTCCGTCTAAATTCGACTCTTATTCAAAAGATAAACAGGAGGACTTCTTACCTGTGTCGAAACATTTAATAGAATAATCAGCTAATGCCACAAGGAATTCAGACTTCCTATGGAGATTAAAGGCCAGAGCCGTGCAAGCTTGTGCTGTTCGCTGAACAAGATTAAACCTATTAAGAGATTACTGCATTAGTATTAGAAATTCTTCCAACAATCATCAATTTTACGTTGGAGGAGTCCTTAGAGATGGAAAAATGAAACCCAGGAAAATGAACCCTCATATTGGTAGGCCAAAAATAGATTATGAAGAGTGCTGTCTGCCACGTACAGGAATCTGGAATTTACTTAGGTTTGAAGCTTAGCAGAATGATGAGCAGCCATGGCTTCCAGGAAGGGGATTTTGGCAGCGATGGCAAACGGACAGCAAGAAGAGATCATGAAGCAACCTACTACAGAGCCTCTCAACCACAGCTCTGGAGCTAAAACGAAAAGACAAACAGGACAAGGAGTCGAGTGGGAGAAGGGTTGGTGATGCATCAAACATGAGGTGGAAGGGGGGAATCAGGAATTTCCTCTCGTGCAAAATGAAGGTAAGAAAAGAGTCATGATTAAGAGATCAAGTGAACTAATACGCTGATTGAATGAAATAACATATGTTAAGTGCTTAGCAGAGCACTTGGCACACAGCTAGAGTTTAATTTACTAAAAAATCAAGTTTTCAAGATTGGGCAAAAGAGGGACAATTTGGGGGTTAGGAATTAAGTCTGGTTTTAAATACGGTGGGTTCAAGGCCTTTAAGAACATTTAGAGCTGCGCTGCCCGAGAAGTAGAGTGTGGGCCACAGGTGTGATTGAGAACTCTCTAGGAGCCACCTTGAAAAAGTAAAAAGAAAAAAGGTAAAAATTAATCTTAATAGCATATTTTACTTAATATGTACTTATTATCATTTCCACATTTAATAAAAAATTATGAATGAGATATTTTACATTCGTTTTTTTCATACTAAGTCTTCCAAACCCAGGGGGTATCTTACGCTGACAGCACATCTCCATTTGGACTGGCCAGCTTTCCCGGGCTTGAGAACGCGACAGGGCTAGTGGCTACTGCACCGGACAGCCCGATCTAGAAGCTAGCCAGTGTGCAGAAGTAGATCGGGGTTAACAGTGTTTGCATGGCAGCTGAAGCCTTAGGCTTGGTGCTGATGAGATTATGAATGAGAACACGGAAGGGAGCAGGCCAAGGACAGATGCCCGAGCAGCACAACAAAGGGGTAGGCACTGGCAGAGGAGTCAGCACAACAAGGGGGGGGAAATGATCAGAGAAGTAGAAAAATCAGGAAAGAACTGAACCTTGAAGCAAAAGAAAAAAATTCCAGGGAGGAGTTAGAGACAAGTATTTAGGAAGATGAGAATTGAAAAGAGACGAGTGGATCAGGCACGAAAGATTTCCAAGGGATCCCAGCACGGGGGGCGTTAGAATCGGACAGGCCTGATTTCAAGCCTCAGCTCTCACACTTACTCCTCTGCTCAGCTGTGATTATTTATAGATGGAGAGAAAAGGGACAGTGGACAAAATAAAAGAGAGGAACACTCATGGTGCCAAGTCCCGGGGGTAGCTACAGATCGAGATTAGCACTGGAAGACAGTAGGATCACTTATTTTATGAATAAACCAACCACAGGGACGGCCATATGTCTGAGGCTGCATTGGGGAACAGGAAGGGAAGCTGGAGAGTGTCTATTTTCTCATGGGTTAGGAGGCCAGGGAGTGGAGCAAGAGTGGGGTCATACCTAAGGAGACAAGGAAGCAGGCAAAGACAAGGAAGCTGGAGGAGAGTGGGAGAAGTAATAACTTTTGATGAGTGAATGATGGGAAAGCATCATTAATGCTGAAGTCCATTAATTCAGTAATGGAGTCTCTCAACAGCAATTTTTGTTTTCTTTAGCAGTGGGAACAGAGAAGAGACAGTTCTACGGATTTAAGATTGAGAGCTGGCAGGGTGTGTTAGGCAAGAGTAAAGGGCAGGAGAACCAGGACCATTACTTTTTGGTAAAGAGCAGAAACAATGATTAACAGATATCTAATAAATCACAGAGAAAGTAATTATATATGACTTCTTTTTCTGAACTATTTAAGTTACCGAGATCATGATTCCTACAAACAAGAAAATTCTCCCATATAATCACAATACAACTATCAAAATCAGAAAATTCCACTTATATGTTACCACCACCTAATCCTGAGACCCCATTCAGTTTTGCCACTTGTCCCCAAGGATGTCCTTGACAGCAAAGAATCAGTCCAGATTCATGCCTTCACTGGCATGGCTCTGGTCTTCCTCAGACTGGAATAATTCTTCTGGTTTTTCTACAGTGTTCTGGACCTTGACCCTTGGGAAGATTAAGGACCATCTTGTTATACAATCCCTTGATTTAGCTCTGTCTGATGATTCCACTGACCGGATTCAGGTGCTATGTCCCTGGCAGGAACACCACAGAAGGGAATAGTCTGCTGTTTTCCCTGCTGCCAGGTGGCACACAAATTTTGATTTGTCCTGCTCCTTGTGTCATCATTTGATAAGGTAGTGTTTGCTCAACCTCTTCACTGAAAAATTAACCTTTTCCCCTCTATGATTAATAAGTATTTTGTGAGGGGCTGCTTTGTGGCTGTGTGAGTATCCCTTCTCATTAAATTGTTGTTTTGTTGTTTGATGACAGCATGAAGTTCTAGATTTCAATTTCACTCAATGGGTTATGATCCCTTACTATCATTATTTATTTTGATACTCAAAGAGTCTCCAATACGGCAAGAAGGTGCGCTTTTAAGCTGACATTTATGTCCTTTGGACAGTCTTTGTTTAAATACTTCCTCCTTTCTGGCTACAAAATGTTCCAGGCTCACCTGCCTCCATCCTGAAACGGGCCGTTTCTGCAAGGATCCCTGATTACTTTTAGCAGAGCGTGGTATTTGGAACAGAACTGGGCACTGGGTGTATTCATTGCTACTGGGGTGTTGTTGTTCCCAGGTCCCATAAGTGGACAAAGCTAGGAAACATATGTACCTATAATGCATTCACTCACTTGCACACTTCTATTTATTTCTATGTCAATATATTCAAAATCGGATGTGCACAGACATATCCAATTCCAACCTGGCACCCCAGGGTTTGTTCTTGTTTTCTGCCTTTCCATATCTCTAACTCCCCTTTCCAACTGTTAGATACCTGGCCCCCATTATCTTCAGCATATTTACTCACTTGATCAAAGCCTCCGGTCTTTCCTATGATTGCCCCGTCCCCCACACAGACACTTTCTGACTCTGGCCAGGCGGAGGTGGTTCTCTCTCCTGCCCACCCCCACTGCAGGGATGACTCCCTCCGTTAATCCCACATAACTGCTTCTGTACAAAACTGTTGAGCAAAGCAAGAGAAGGTGGACGAGTGAGGATCAATTCTTTAAAACTGCTAGAGGTGTAAACTGAGACAATAAGGTACAAATGAAATTACACTCTTTTTAAATTGCCCGATAAAGTACCAGATATTGCTAAGTGAGCAATAGTAAATTTTTAAATTTAAAGAACAAGCTACTAGAGGTATTGTGCAAACTGGAACTTGAATTCTCTAAAAAAAAAAAATCTAACCATATTTTCTATGCTTTCCCACTTTCTTCCGTCAGCATTTATGACAGTGTTTTACAAGGTACCTGAAATACAGTAAGAACTTGATGAATCTTGCTGAATGAATAATTAATAGGAGGTACTAAAATTGGCTGTAAATGACTTGTTAAATATGATCTACATCAAAGATGTCTGCTCACCTGTTTCCATACAAGTCAAAAACATAGATATTTCCTTGATGGTCCCCAGCAATTAAGCAATCACCTGAGCTGTCAAAAGCCATATTCAAAAATCGCAAGACTTTGGGAAGGTATTCAGAAGTGCTGTGAATGATGTTCACGATAATCCTGTCAGAAGCAAACAAACAAACAAACATACTTAATTCTATGTCAAGTATTACTCATGAAAAACGCGGCTATTACAGGAACTTCACTAATTTTGAAGTTTCCTGCCTACCCGTTCCTCCCTCTTCTGCTACTCTCCCAGAAGCCATACTAGTGATTTCTAGAAGCAGGTGAGAAAGTCATTATCAAAGTGGCTACTGTGCATATAGATCCATTAAATACTTGAAAACTTACTATGTGTCACACGCTGAAGCTGGGACCTAAAAGTAATGGATGGACACAGGCCCTGCTCTCAGGGATCTTTCAGTTTAGTGGTGAAGACAGATATTAAAAACCACGAGCACACATATGAAAAGATTCATGAACTGTGATTAAGTGATAGACAATAACAAGATATGAGAGAATGTATTTTTGATTTAGTTAAATTGTTACATGAAGCAACAAACACATGCTAAAAACAATGATGTAATAAGTGAAAAGTAGTTTATTTATTTGGTTTTTTAAAGATTTTATTTCTTTATTTGACAGGGAAAGAGAAAACACAAGTAGGCAGAGAGGCAGGCGGAGAGGAGGAAGCAGGCTCCCCGCTGAGCAGAGAGCCCGATGAGGGGCTAGATCCCAGGACCATGAGCCGCAGGCAGAGGCTTAACCCACTGAGCGAAAAGTAGTTTTATGTAAACCATAAGCCACTACGTGTAAGAAAGATTTCAATTCAGTATCTTTATTTTAAGATATCTTAATGAAATTTTGTAATATAAAGTGTTCCAAAGTGAATTAAGTGTACATGAGTTTTTATTTTCAGCTATATTGGCCTAAAGTTACTATTTTTTTTAGAAGATCATGTACCACGTATCTGTTGAAAAGAAACCTGTTACAAAACTTGCAGTACAGAATGAATAACTTCTTAAAATAGTTTATATGTGCCTATTCAGGTCACGAAGATCAGAATAATTCCCTTTGTTGCAACAATAGTTTTTTTTTTTTTTTAAAGATTTTATTTATTTATTTATTAGGAAAGAGAGAGAATGAGAGAGAGCATGAGGAGGGAGGTCAGAGTGAGAAGCGGACTCCCCATGGAGGTGGGAGCCCGATGTGGGACTCGATCCCGGGACTCCGGGACCATGACCTGATCCGAAGGCAGTTGCTTAACCAACTGCGCCACCCAGGCGCCCGCAACAATAGTTTTCTAATCATGAACATTTTTGTCTTAATTAACCTTTTGTGAGTTCTGAACTCAAATCTTAGAAACATTTATCTTGCTCCTTATCATTTCATTAAAAAATATTAAACTGAATTAAGTGTATTAAATATTTTCTTTAGTTTAAACATAAGGCTTTTCACTGGGTGAAACAGCAAAATTCTTAGGATACTTAATGTTTATCAAGTCTCTGACAAAGATTCTTTGCTTGGCCAAGCTTTAGTCTAGCTCCTGAATCTTCTCAGGGGCATTTCTCTGTCTGTGTGCTTCCTTGTAAAATCTAGTTTTAGCACGAACCCTGTTCAGTCCCTTTAACTAGAACCCCTGATCATCCATGATAACTGAGCAGTTTCTCATTCTCCACCATCTCCCAGCTGACATCTAGTCACCCTGGCCTGTCTTCTTCAAGAATCTCTTTAGGTGGGACGCCTGGGTGGCTCAGTTGGTTAAGCAGCTGCCTTCGGCTCGGGTCATGGTCCTGGGGTCCTGGGATCGAGTCCCGCATTGGGCTCCTTGCTCAGCGGGGAGCCTGCTTCTCCCTCTGCCTCTTCCAGCCACTCTGCCAGCTTGTGCTCTCTCTCTCTCCCTCTCTGACAAATAAATAATAAAATAAAATCTTTAAAAAAAAAAAAGAATCTCTTTAGGTTGGTTTACCCAGAACTCCCTTATCCTAGATGTTTCCTCTGAGTGATTTTCCATCTACTATCTCCCACCCTGATCCTTGGCAGTACATCCTCCCTCGTCCAGGCTGCAGCCAGAGCTGAGCCCAGTTCTATACTGAAGTGTCCTTCCTCTACTTCAACAG
Organism: Nasua narica; assembly: GCA_028533885.1. Lineage (NCBI taxonomy): Eukaryota > Metazoa > Chordata > Mammalia > Carnivora > Procyonidae > Nasua > Nasua narica. The sequence continues at coordinate 153,964,598 of CM052798.1, read as the reverse complement.
AGGAATAAAATCTGTTTTTACCACTTCAACTACTGTCGAGCTCTGCTTTTCCTTTGACATCCCCAAAGGGGAGAAGGGGAGAATAAATATAGCAAAATGAGGAATAATATCAACGTTCCCCGGTAATTAAAATCAGACAGAGTCAACCACTTTTTCCTCAGGTCTTATTTCTATAACATTTACTATGTGTTTGGATTCCAAAATTATATGATCATTGTTCAAAATAAGTACAGAAAAACACTAATAAACTGATTATAACGCTACCGTCTAGATAATAATCACAATAGCAACATCGCACCCCTCTGATTTCACATAATGCACACATACAGCATTTACTTTAGAACAACTGTCTTTCAATTGCTCACAGGTTGCCTGACAGTTCCTCAGCCCTTAAACATAATTAAAAAACAAAATATTTACCAAACACCAAATTGCACGAGACACTGCTTTAAAGTCTAAAATGCCCTAAGACGACCCTGTCTGGTAGGAACGATTATCTTCACCTACAGTCTTAGTGATTAACTTGCCTAAAGTCACAGAACTGGTAAATGGACATTTACTTCAACTAACGTCCATCTGACTCCTCAGTCTCTGCTCCTCGCCTCTCCTGACACCATAAAAATGGGTTTTGATGAACAAAAAGAAAGCTATGGTTTAGTGGAAGCAAATAACATTTGTATAAAACCTTTTTCTTTCCTTTTTTCAAACATGCATGTATATCTGGATATTTTATAACAGCAAGAAACAGAATTACTGTGGGTTGGCAATAACTTTTAGAACATTTAGAGAACATCAGAAGTAGGGGTTGTATTTAAATAAGCTCTGAGTTTGGAAATGAAAATCCCTACTGAAGAATCCCTAAACAAAAACTTTCAAAAGAGTTGATGGGACAGCAGCATTGCTAGGGGGCTGACAACGACCTGAAATCAAACAAGCCATTAGTACAACCTCCTCCACGCAGGGTGGTTCAAGCAAGTCTAGTTGGCACTTGAAGTCTGTTGATTTGTTGAGAAGCTGCCAAAGGATCAACAGACTAGAAACATGAATTCAAGTGATGCAGCAAAGGCCATGAAATCTTAGGAAATTAAAAGCAATGGGCTCAATCTGTGTGCAGCCATTGGAACCAAGATGGCACCACTTGGGGCAAAGGTTTCCATTCAAGTCTTGAGTGGCTAAGACTCAAACAGGTCAGGTATCTGGGACCAGAATGAAAAGAAGAGCTGGGGAGGGAGGGAAAAACAGGCAGAGCACAGAAGGCTTTCAGGGCAGTGAAAATACTTTGTATGACAGTACAATGGTGTGTACATGCCATTGTACATTTGCCCAAACCCATAGAACATTCAACCCCAAAGTGAATCCTAGCATAAACTGTGGACTTGATAATGCTGTGTCAATGCAGACTCATGGACTGCAATGAAAACACCTCTCTGATGGGGGATACTGATAATGGGGAGGCTAAGCATATGTGAGTGCAGGGGGTATATATGAAATCTGTCCCTCTCAATCTGGCTGTGAACCTGAAACTCTCCCTTAAAAAAAATGTTTATTTAAAAAACAAACACAACCAGCAGCAGCAGCAGCAGCAGCGCTGGCCTTACTAGAAGGCCACCTTGAGCTGTAGAAAGTAGCCCCCGTCGTCACCGCCATATACGCTAACGTGTAAACTCTACAAAACCAGAAGTTCGTTTTGTTGCACTGCTGTCCCCCAGAGCTTAGAAGTTTGGCACAGAGTAGGTGCTCAACAAACAGTTGGTGGATGCATGCTTGTCTGAATATAAACGATGACTTAAGATGGGTAAGTTGCAGCACTAGGAAGGGGTAGACGTGCACCTTTCCCCTTTCCCGGCATCCTTCTTCCTGAGTTCTTTTCCAGCTGCAGTAGTTAACAAATATTTACTGAGCATCTACAGGGCGCCAGGAACGCTACAGGGTTACTACGATAATCAAGGCAGGCAGAACCCTGGTACCAATTCTCTCGTGCACCTCGCCCACCCCCGCCCCATGACCAGGAAGGGGGTCTCCGACGACCTCGGCGTCCGGAGCACAACAGAACTCGGGCTACCTCCCTTTCAAGAGGTCATCTGGGCAGGGGATCGGGGAAAGGTCAGAGACAGAGCCCGAACCTCCCCCCAAAGGCCCCCAGCCCTCCTCCCCTAGACCCTCCCCAACAGGGCCTCCTACGCCTCTGCAAGGACGCAGAGTCGCCCCTCGCCGGCCTCCGGCCCCTCCGCAGCCCGCCGCCTTTACCCGTCCCGAGCGGCCGGGGAGGGCTTGCGGTGCCACAGCTTGCCGCTCTCCTTGTTGCCCAGGTCTGTGCTCTGCATGGCGAAGCCCACCCGCGGCCGTCGCCGCCGCCGCCGCCGCCGCCGCCGGGCGCGCAACCGACCCGGCACTTTCCCGGCAGGCCCCGCGCTCCCCGCCCGGGAAATTTAAGCTCTGGACCCGGGAGATTTGAGCTGCCGCCCCGGCGTCCGGGATCCCCGCGACCAGACCATCCGCGCGCCGGACGCCGATCTTTCTATTCACAGCCAATAGGGAGGAGGTTTTCCTCCCAACTCCGCCCAGGCGACCCCTGCAACTCTGAACAATGGAACCGACCAACGACCTTCTCTTAGACTCCGCCCCCTTTAGATGTCCGCCCCCAAGCCCAGGGCCCAAAGCCTTCTGGGAAGCGTAGTTTTCTGCAGGTGGCACGGGGGTGTCAGCAATCCACTTGAGAATTCTGCACTCTTGGGGCCTCCCGGGGTTTTAGGCTCCCCAACGAGGCCAATAAAAGTGGTTTTCTCCTGTGGCCCCTGCGTTCCTTTCTACGTTGCTTTTAGGGATGAAGGGGTGGTAGAGACGACTATTAGAGAAGGACCCAAATGCGTTGTGAGTTGAAGGGTTCCTTTTATAGAGCGTTCGGGCTTAAAAGAACTTTTATAGAGTCCATTCTTCTTGTCCTTTTCACCATCGTGATTCCCTTTTCAGTTGTAATGTAACAAGAGGCGCCGGTATCATGGTGTCTAGTCCACCGGTCATGGACCAGAAAAGCAATGTCATCAACAACCAGTTGCATTGACATCAGAGTTCCTTTTTATAAATAATCCCTTAGCACTTCTCTCGTGCCTGCCAGGTATCAAGCGTTCTTCTAAATGCTTTACGAATATTAATCCATTTAATCCTCATAGCAAACCTACAACGTTGGTAGTACTATTATTCTCATTTTTTTGTGCTCTGTCAGGCAGTACATTGGTTTCCTGAGGCTTCAGGAATAAATTATCACAAACTTGGTAAAAAAGAAAAGAAAAGAAAAGTTATTCTCACATTCTGGAGGCCATATCAGAAATCAAGGTGTTGGCCGAGCGGCTCCCTCCAGAGGCTCTAGGGAAGATTCCATTCCTTGGCTTTTCCAGCTGGTGATTTCCTTGACCAGGGACCACATCGTTCCCTTCCAGCTCTCCACTCTCTGCCTCCATCCCGCATTGTCTTCTCTTTCCCACCTCTGTCTCAAATCTCTCTTGCTTTTCTCTAGAGAACACCTGTCATTGGATTTAGGGCCCACCTGAGTAATCCAAGATGATCTCCTCATTTGGAGATTCTTTACTTAATTACACCTACAAAGACTGTTTTCTAAATAAGGAAACATCCACATGTTCTGGGGATTAGGTCATGGATATATATTTTGGGGGGGGTCACTGTTCAACCTACTACAGGTAGGTACTTCTTCTATCCCCATTTTGCAGACAAGGAATTGAGTTAGTAAGAGAGCCAGGATTAGATTTTTAGTCTTTTCATTCTTGGTCTCCATGTTTTTCTACAACAGAAAAATGAGTTCTTGCAAAATTATAAGGTCATGATATTTGAAAATCTCAAACTCTACAAAAAAAGCAAAACTCTCACAAAAATTGATCAATGTAGATTTTATATTTTGTATTGTTACCGAGGGGTGGCTCTGAGAGACCACACAACTTTTAATAACCTATTGCAGAAGAGACAATAACATTCTCATTTTTATTTATGATTTGAGATGATAATAAATTGTGCGTGTAAGTATTTGCATTTTTAGTCAGTTAATGTAGGGTGTTAAGCTATGGGCACTTAACTTGAAACACAGGTTATTTCTCACATTTCTATCCCACGCAGGTAACCAAGCAACATTTTTATCAGTAGCAGAGACAAATGTGCTGAATGATTTCTTTAACTACTTGGGTTTAACCTGCCTGCAGTTCTGCTTGTATGGGCTGTCACAGCCCATGTGACCATCCTGTTCAATTTCAGGTATGTGATAAAGAGGTTTCTGTATTACACATCTTCTGGACGCCCACTTTGCCCTTATCTTTGGGTTGAATTTGGGCCAGATCTGGAGGTCAGGCTGGCGACTGAAGAGACATGCCCCCAACGGCTATCAGCCTTCTACTTAACTATAACTTCCCAATGTTTACAACCCAAGTTGGTAGACCATCTGCTAGTTCCCTTCTGAATCATTACTCAGTCAATAACTGATGCATCCTATAAATATATTTTTTCAGCCTAACTGAGGTATAATGGATATTCAATAAATGGCATGTATTTAAGTTGTATAATTTTATGATTTGACATATATACTCTCGTGAAGCTATCAGCATAATCGAGATAATGAACATATCCATCACCCCTAGAAGTTTCCTCCTGCCTGTTTGCAATTCAATCACTTTCTATCCCCATCACATCTTGCTCACAGGCAACTGTTAATCGGCTTTCTATGTTGTAGTTAATATTTTCTAGAAATGTATATAAATAGGTCCTAAACTATGTGCTCTTTTTTTTTTTTTTGGCCTGACTACTTTCTTTCAGCATAATTATTTTGAGAATAACTATGTTGTTATATCAATGTAGTTGATATAACTATATAGTTATATTACTTATAGTGATATATAGATCTATATCACTATAGTTGATATAAGAACAGCTCATATATCATATATATGATATATCAGCAGTTATATCAACAGTTCATATGTTCTTATTGTTGAGTGGTATTCCACAGTATTGATAGACCACAATTAATGTATCCATTCACCTTTGATGGACATTTGGATTGTTTCCAGTTTGGGGCTATTACAAAGACAGATGTTATGAATGTTCTTGTACATGTCTTTGTGTAAGCATATGTTTTCAGTTCTGTTGGGTAAATTCTTAGAAGTGGAATGGCCGGGCCATATATGGTAGGTAGAGACTTAACTTTTTAAGGAAGCGTCCAATGTTTTCAGAGTTTTCATTTTGCATCCCCACCAACAGTGTAGAATAGCTCCAGCTGCTCCATATCTATGATGAGTCTTTGTGATTACAGCCATACTAGGAGTGTTGCACTTTACGGTGATTTTAATTGCCCTTTCCGGAATGACAAATGATATGTTCAGCATCTTTCATGTGATTATTTGTTTTCTGCATATATCTTGGGTGAAGTATCTGTTCAAATATTTTATGCCGTATTTAATTGGGCTGTTTTTTTCTTATTGAGTTTTGAGAGTTCTTTACATATTCTGGATCTAAGCCCTTTATCATATTTGCGCTTTGCATTATATTTTCTCCCCATTTGTGTCTTGTTTTTTTGGTTCTCTTAACAATATCTTTCAGTGAGTAGATCTATTAATGTTGACAAAGATCAACCCAACAGTGTTTTCTTTTGTGAATTGTATGTTTGGTGTCATATCTAAGAAATCTTTACCTAATCCAAGATCACAAAGATTTCCTCCTGTTTTCTTCTTTATATATATTTCAAATACATCCTCAGAGTGGACAGAAAGTTATGTGTGTCCAAGGGATTTTAGGGAGTTGCTTTGCAAAGTCCTTTCTCCTTGCTCTCTTCCTTATCCCACTTCACCACTGCAGAATGACTTCTTTTTAGTGGTGATAATCTATGATCTAGAGAGAGAAGAAGCACTTCTACTTTGCCTACTTTGCTAGAGGGCATTTTGTGGACATCTGGATTGCTTAACATCGAAAAACCCTTTCCGTTGGGGAAAAAAATCCCAAGATATTTAGAAGGTAAAAGGCAGCTCTCCCCCTGGCACCCAGTTCTCCAACACTCCCAAACCTAGGCCAGTCAAGGAGTGAGCAAGCAAATCAAACCAGTTTGGTAACCGAAGACAACTGAAAATACAATTCAAACATTTACTGTAATCTCTCAAGGAGCACCAAGTAGAAAGCAATTAATAACCTTTAGCAAATGTCTTCAAATAGCCTTTCTCCTCTCATTCAGTTAGCTAAGACAAAGTTATGCCACAATCACTAACAACTCTAAAACTCAGCAGCTTAAAACAACTCAGCGGCGTGTGTTACTCATCTTTAGTCTCTAGGGAATCGGGGTTGCTGGAGTAGCCAACATTGCAAAAGTTTTTGGTTGCTGTCCAGGGGGAAGAGAATTCTAAAGGTTCTCATACCAGCGATTAAATGCTCTAGGCCAGAAATATCACTATAACTTTTACTCTCAATTTACCACCAGAACTGTGTCTCCATCCAAACGCAAGGGACTGGGAAGTGCAATCCTACTAAGTTAGTTATCTGTAGCTGCAACATTGCTCTGAAAACACGACCACCAAAACTCTGTGCCATTCAACCGTGAGCATTTATTGCTTACACATCTGGGATCAGCCCGGCTGCTACTGCAGCAGAAGGTAGCCTGCCTTGTCGAATAGCGTAATTTTGTCACCATTTTTACAAATGAGGAAACGAGGTTTGGCGTACTTATTTACCCGTCTAAGGTCATGAAGCTATTGAGGCAAGAGTCAAATGTTGGGGCGCCCGGCTGTCTCAGTCGGAACAGAATGCAATTCTTGATCTCGGGGTTGTGGGTTTGAGCCTCACACTGGGTGGGTGTAGAGTTCACTAAAAATTCAATAAATAAATGAAAACATAAAATAAAATAAAACAAATGTAGACCTCTCTGATTCCATTATCTCACTTTGCCTTTCCTGCACCGGATGGGTGTGGTTCTGAATTCTTTCAAAAGACCTATCTTCTGGACCAGAAAATAATTTATTGTGGGCCTGGGTTAAAAATCTCTGGGAACTTTCCTAACAAGACTGTTTTATCTCCTTGGAAAAAGGGTTTATTTGCACATTAAAAGGAGTGTTGGTAAACAAAGATGTTGAGAGCACTTAAAAAAAAAAAATAAAACACTGGGGAAGTGGGGCTGGGGGAGGGTATGGTTAGACGGTAGATGTGGATAATTTTGTCTCTCCAGCGCTGTCCCTACCCCTGCCCCCACCTCCTCAAAATGTATTGTTACACACACTTCTGGGAAACGCTTCTAGCCCACATCTCACTGGCCAAATGATTGGCTCAGGGGTGAGGTCTGACTCAGCTGAACCAGCTGAGGATTGGGGATTTTTAAAGTTGAGACCGAATGCCCCTAAGTCTCAGTCCCTCTCTGGTAGCAAAGACTGGGAGCTTCGGGAGGGGGGGGGGGGGGAAAGGAGAGATAGTAAAAGAACACTGTGCTCCTGCAGCCTTTCTGTCTCTGGCTCTAATTATCCCAGAAGCTTGCCTGGACTCCTGTCCTTCCTATACTCTGGTTATTTGAGCTAAAGCCTTGCTTTCTATTTCTAAAATAGATGTAATTGGAAGAAAAAAGAATCAGAGAAGGCTTCAGGAGGTTGATACATGAGCTGAGTCTGGAAAGATGAATCGGGGTTGCAAGGCGGAGACGTTAGGGAGGGAAACGGCATTTGCAGAAAGTCAGGGGCATTTGTGAAACAACGTGGACCCTTCTAGAAACTAGAAATGCTTAGCGTAATTAAAGCACAGGATGCACAAGAAGATACTATGCAGGTAAAGTGTTCAGTGCCTAGAAAACCCTCAATAATAATAGCATAACAATTATTATTATTATGTGGATGAATGGTGGAAGAGAGAGACGCATGTCAAAGTCAGAATATAAAGGACCCAGGCTGCCATTGTAAGGAGTTTGGATCTTATTCTAAAAGGTTCTAGGGAGACTTGTGGTTTCCAGACACATCCCTCTGGCCGCAGAAGAAAGATGACTTCAAAGAGTTTGAGGCTTGAGGCAGGAGGATGGGAGCTGTTGTTATGCCTGAGACAGTCACCATAAAAGGAATCCAAACAGGCAACACTTAGATGACAAGGGTACATTGATGTATCGTGTAGGAAAGCTGACATTGCAAAGGAAAGAGTTGTGTTTCATCAGTGAAACAGAAATGAGTGTCATGCTGCCAACTGATGCAAACCCAGGCCATGTTTTCCACTTCCTAGATGACTCAGCTGTTCGGCGTGGTAGGGAAGTGGGGAATAAGGCAAGGGCCACTGCAGGTGAATTATGACACAGCACCCCTCCCCCACCCTTCTAACATGACTCAGAAGAGAAAAGGAAAATCAAAGAGACATGCTCCAAGTTGCTTAAATAAATATTCATGTCTAGGTGTTCTCATAAAACAGACATGAAAGCAACCAGGGGCAGTGTTTCCTGTGTCATCCAAAGGATCCGGCAGCTGGAACTGGCAGCCGGAATGGTGCAGTATCAAAGCAGAGGGGGACATGTGATGTTGATTTTGACAGGCGACAAGATCACCCCCACATGCTAGGAGAAACTGCTGTGGTTTCTAAAAGGCCTCCTGCTGGCTGAAGGAAGGAGGAAACCAAAGAGCGAAGCTCCCTATTCCGTGATGGAATGGGCCGTGGCTGCAAGTTTCCAGTCTTTACACCCCTCCCACGTGAGCAGGAGAGGAAGAGGGTATGGAATTCCCCCCCCATCATGACCACAACTGTCCCAACAAAGGCAGCCTGTAGCCACCTCTGTCTTAGTAACAACCGTATCATACCCCATCTTATGGATGGGGCATAATATTATCATACCTCTATTGTTGGCAGTTGGGTTTTAAAAAATTATATGCAGACTTTATGCCAGAGACATTAATGTCTAAGTGCACTATGGTAGGCGCTGGTCAAAGGCAGCATGGGAAGGTTCTAGGGGGAGCATCAGCCTTTACAATGTGCTCTGCCGGTGGTGGCCTATGCCAAAGGCCTCGGGGACTGAATAACTAGTCTTGATTCATAGGCTCCTAATGACATTTGCGGGCTCAGAGGACAGGCTATCAATCACATGTGACAGAATGCCAGTAAACCGTGAGTAAAATACCTCGAATTGTGTAAGGGAGGCTGGGCGAACTGAACAAAGCATTCATTTATTTATTTGTTTGTTTGTTTGTTTGTTTGTTTGTTTGAGAGCATGAGCAGAGCAGGGGTGGGGGGAAGAGGCAGAGAGAGAGGGAGAAGCAGACTCCCACGCTGAATAGAGAGCCCCACTCAGGGTTCGATCCCAGGACCCTGGGATCATGACCACAGGTGAAGGCAGATGCCCAACTGACTGAGCCACCCAGGTGCCCCTCCCAAGTAATTTTTTATTTTTTTTAAGATTTTATCTATTTGACACAGAGAGAGAGAACGAGAGAGAGAGAGAGAGAAGAGGCAGAGAGGGAGAAGCAGGCTCCCTGCTGAGCAAGGGACCCGATGCAGGGCTCGATCCCAGGATCATGACCTTCTGCCTTTGGCAGATGCTTAACTAACTAAGCCACCCAGGCACCTTCCCAAATAATTTTTTAAAAAGAATTTTTTTAGAGCAGTTTTAAGTTCACAGAGAAATTAAGAGAAAGGTAATCAGATTTTCCCATATACCTCCTGTCCCCACACATGTGCATTCCCCCTCATCATCAACGTCCCCACCGGAGGGACACCTCTGTTACAGTTGAGGAACCTACATGGACACATCATTCTTTCCCAGAGCCCATGGTTTATATTAGTTCTCTCTTGGTGTTGTACATTCTGTGGATTTGGACATCATAGTATCATACAGAGTGTTTTCATTGCCCTAAAAATCCTCTATGCTCCACCTATTTGTCCCTCCCTTTTCCCTTTTCCCCAAGTACTTTTGTTTTCATTATACTGATGGCTTTGAAAATACTGCAAGCAACTCTCTGCATGAGGAAAGGGAAAGATAAGATAGGAAATGCACAACGGGATTGTCTCTTTTACCTGTAGAACTTAGAAGGATGCTGCTCTGCCCATAGTGACCTATCCTACCTGGAGTCAGAGAATGATGGGGCTATTTCCCATGGGACTGAATAATGTGAATTTTGCATAAAATTAAAATCTCTAACTCATGAGTACCATGAACACAGAGTCCTCATTTTGCATATTCCTCCCTGTTCTCCGTGTAAGTATGTTGCCCGAGTCCATTGGCTCCAATGCTTACTAGTATGCTAACCTTGGGCATAGCATATAACTTTTCTGTGCTTTGATTTCGTCATCTGTAAAATCGGGATTATAATAGGAGCAAGCCTCTAGAACTGGGAAGAGTTTAGAACAGCACTGGCACACGAAGTCCTCAATGAATGCTAGCTGTTATTATTTTTTGTATCTTTCCTTTTTAAACCATCCAGAATGCTACAGATTTTGCTGATTATTATCCAACAGACAAGAAATGGGCAACGACATTATGCTTTTCTCATTGGCAGTGTAGCACACAGCAATTACTTGGAGGGCTCCGTGACCATTACTTAGCACTACAGATATACAAGAAACAATAATCCGATCAAAATTTGAACACCCACGAGGTCTCTGGTGCTCCCTTCATCTGTATTCTCAAAGCATATTCTGCTAAGCTCTGAAGGGAATTCATCATTTGCATGATGATCTCATCTATTCCCCTCAACACAACACAAACTCCTAAATATTGTATTATTGCTATTTAAGCCTTTCTAAGGAGAGTACCAGTGATGTGATGACAAATTGAACAACTGACCCTCTGGATCAAAAAAAAAAAAAAAAAAAGCCTCGATTTGTAGCATGTAAATATTCCTACTATTCAAGACCAGTTTCAAGTTAGCAATATGACGTCATTGGAAAGAGGTGAGCAATAGTACACTGTTACATAGTATGTTCCTGACGCAGATACAACGGACACAAATAACCTCAAGGCCATTGACAATTGTAAAACGTGGTACAATAATTAAGCAATGATTTTTTTTCAAGTCATCTGACGTTTCAGTTGGCTGTGGCTGTGTAACAAATCGCCTCAGAATTTACTGGCTTAAAACAAAAATGATTTCCTAAATCCACAGTTCTGTGAGTTGACCATGCTCAGCTGAAAGTCCCGCTGCTCCAAGGGTTATCGTGCCGGTCACTAATGGAGCTCCCCTGGGGCTTAAACATCCAAGATGGCTTCTCATCTACCGGTGCCTCTGCCCACGGGGCCTCTCATTTGGCAGCCTCGCTGGAGTTTCTTTACATGGCGCTGAGTCCTAAGGCAGGAATGCTCAAATAGGACAGTCCTGGATGTAGAAGTGTTTCACAAGCCTCTACTTGCATCGTCTTGCCTGCTAATGTCCCATTGGGTAAAGCAAATCACATGGTCAGGTCTAGACTCAGTGTAGAAGGGAACTACACGCCCGCATGATCCCGAGATGTGTTTTGTTAGAGATTCCTAAGGTGATGGGTTGACCACAGATGACATCAGGAAATCCCAGAGGCACATTCAGTGGGAGTACATATGGGAATATATCCTCCTTTGAAGGGGGTTGGGAGGGTTGTCCTACTGTGTGTGTGTGTGTGTGTGTGTGTGTGTGTGTGTGTGTGTGTGTCTTGGGGAGGTAAGGGGTGTTGCAAAAGAAGGAGGAGTGGACAAGCATTGTATGTTACTCAGTGATTCTTAACCAAGAGTGACTGCCCCCAGACCCCAGAGAACATTCAACCATGTCTGCAGACATTTGTGATTGTCATAAATGAGAAGGCGGATGCTACTGTCTCATGGTGCCAAAGATGCTGCTGATCATCTGACCATTCACAGGGAAGCCCCTCACCAACAAAGAACCATTTGACCTGAAGTGCCAACAGTGCTGGGCTGTGAGACCCTGTGTGGAACTTAACACACACACAAATCTGGCTGGTTAGCATGCATTCTCTCTTGCCAACACATTACTTTTTCCTACTGCCTTTGACAGCACGTACAAGAAAGAGAATGCTTTTGGAGCTCTCTAAATGCATGTTCAGTCTATTTGGACTGGCTTCAGACAAATGTGACAGATGTAGCTTTTTTGGCTCCAGTGCCTTGCCTGTCAAGCATATGCATGTTTGCACATTACATCTGTGGCATCAGCAACAACGTTCCGTGACTAAAGGCGCTTGCACAGCCAACTTCCACGGAAACATCTTGAATTACTTTTCCTCCAAGACTTCCGACTCTCAGATGCTCCTGACATCTCTCTTTGCTTTCTCCAGGTAAGCTATTCTGTTCCATTCCTCATGGTACTAAGACTACATTTGCCCTCTCTCTGCAAAGGAGATCCTCATTCGCTAGTTCAATAAATATCAGTGGTGCTCCCATGAGGGCAAGAGCTGTTCTGGGCGCTGGGGAATGGCAGTGAATAAGCCAAAATGGCCCTTCCCTGGAACTTACATTCTGGTTGGGAAGACAGACAACGACTAAGAAAATAAATAAATTATATCATGTCATGCAATGAAAAGTGAATACTTTTTAGAATATTTTACTCATTAGAGAGAGGGAGAGGGAGAGAGAGAAAACGAGGGGGGAGGGGCAGAGGGAGAAGCAAACTCCCCGCTGAGCAGGGAGCCCACCTATCCCAGGACCCCGGGATCATGACCTGAGCCCAAGGCAGACTCTCAGCCCAATGCACTACCCAGGTTCCCCAAAAGTGAAGACACATTTAAGCAGGGTAAAGGGACAGAGCAGGAGGGGTGGGCTGATACCTGGGTTAAGGTGTCCAAGGAAGGCACTGCTGGCCGGTATCGTCTGAGCAGAGAACTGGGCGCTGTGCAGGAAGGAGACACAAAGACAGGCTTTCGACAGTGTACTCACTGCTCTGGGTAAGACATTCGTATTCGCTTTCCAGGGCTGTTGTAACAAAGTATTGCAAATGGGGTGGCTTAAAACGGTGAAATTCATTCTCTGACAGTTCCAGGGGCTAAAAGTCCGAAAGCAAAGTATTGGCAGGGTTGGTTCCTTCTGGAGGCTCTAAGGGAGAGTCTGGTCATGCTTCCCTCCTAGGTCCTGGTCTTGGTGGGCAATGCTGGGTTAATACATGTGCCACTCCAATCTCTGCCCTTGTCTTTCCTTCTCCCCCTACAGTTTCTCTTTTTATAAGTATATCAAGTCACTGCTAATCCAATGGACTGGCTCACTCTCATCAAGTACGATATCATTTAAACGTGGCTAATTCTGCAAATACTGTTTTTCAGGTAACATCGTATTCACAGGTACGGGGGTTTAGGATTTTAATATATGTATTTGGGGAACACATTTCAGCTTCTAACATGATGGTTTGGCGTTATCACAGTGACTAAGGGCACAACAGGAATTTAGGAAAGGGGTCAGGAATGCTAGGCAGACATCTTACAACGTACAAAATGGTCCTGCATTCTTTTGAACGTTTCTGACATATTCCTGTAAGTGAAAATCCTGTTTGTAATATATGACTAGAACCTGATTCTGTTTCACATGGAAACATAAAGAATATTTACAGGGATTTAATATACTCTAAGTTGTCCTGGAATGCAGCTACTGGACTCACTGAGACAAGATTGTACTTGCTCTTTTTTCTTTGGTTTCTTTTTTTAATTTAAGTATATTTGACATATACCATTGTGTAAATTTGTGGTGTATATACTTACTGTTTCTGATGTATATGTGTGTATTATTTCCTCTGTCTTACATAAAAAATGGCATATTATATATAAACTCTTCGCAGTTTCTGTTTTTTTCACTTTCTAAGTTATCCTGAAAATCACTCCGTACATATTCATACAGACCTTCCTTATTCTTTCAAATTATTCTAGGTGTGAATGTACAGTAGACTGCAACCTATCTCCTATGTATGGGCACTTAGGTCCTTTCCAATATGTTGCAATTACAAAAACACAATAAGTAATTTCGTATCTGACTGTTGTACAATTTTTTCTTGGTACTCTTCCAGGTTTATATTCAGGGTAAGTTACTAAAATTGCCATTGTTAGTTAAAGGGTAGTTAAAGGGTAAATGTATATGTTGTTTCTATTCTCCAGGCATTATACTTTTGCCAATCTGGCAGGTGAAAAATAGCATCTCAGTATGGTTTTAAGTTACATTTCTCTTATTATGGGAAAAGTTGAATATCTTTTAAAATGCTTCAGGGTAACCCATTTTTTGGTGAATTATCTGTGCATTTTGTGCGTTTTTCTATTGGGTTTTGGTCTTTTTTCGTCTCGTTTTTCAAAAAGATAGTTTTTTTTTTTAAGATTTTATTTTTTTATTTGACAGAGAGAGAGAGAGAGAGATCACAAGTAGGCAGAGAGGCAGGCAGAGAGAGAAGGGGAAGCAGGCCCCCTGCTGAGCAGAGAGCCCGATGTGGGGCTTGATCCCAGGACCCTGAGATCATGACCTGAGCCGAAGGCAGAGGCTTTAACCCACTGAGCCACCCAGGCACCCCTAAAAAGATAGTTTTTAAAGTAATCTCTCCACCTGACATGGGGCTCGACCTCACGACCCCAAGAACAAGAGTCTCACCCCTTACTGACCGAACCACTGAGGTACTCCTCCCTCTATTTTTTTTTAACAAGTTCTTCATATATTTGGGGATATTAATCTTTTATCTGTGATAAATCTTGAAACTATTTTCTCCCACTTTGTCATTTACCTTTTGACTTGGTGACTTTCTTGTCATGCAAATATATTTTATTTACATAGTTAGATCTGTTCAGTCTGTTATTTTATCACATATGAATTTTGATGTCCTTTCTTTTTCCAGAACTTTCCCAACAGTTGTCCGCTATTATGCATAATCATGTAACCAATGCCAGGCTATGGTGGGGTTTGAGTTACAAATACAACAGGTGGGTATCTGTCTGCATTTGTAGCTCTTTGCTCATATTACTAACTCTAACTGCAAGCATCAGACTATTGCATCACATCTGCTAATGTAGTTGTGCCTGAGTGTTTATATATTAGAATGCATATCATAGTCTAAATTAATTTCCTTTTTATTTATCACTTTTGACAAGTAGGCATTAGAATTATTTTATTGGAATTGTAATTCATGACGACGGTTTTCATTTTGGGAGCCAATATTTGTTTTAAAAGAGAGCATTTGGTCTGATAGGGTTAAGCACCATTCCTTCCAGGGGAAGCATGTTTTCAGTTAAGGGTCCAGCAAACATGTGTGCTGCGTTGGCTTTTCCAGGGCAGGGAACTCAATGAGGCTGAAACGCTGTGACAAGGAGAAAAGTGGGAGGAATGAGTCACAGAAGTAGCCAGGGTTCGGATCATCTGGGACCTTGAAGGTCATGGTAAGAACTTTTCATCACACTTAGGATAAAATTCAACAGAGCTTTGAGCAAGGGAGTGGCAGGAACTGATTTAGGCTCCTGTGTGAGAAGGCAGAGGGCACACTGCAGAGCCAGGAGACCCATCAGGAGTTCACTGAGGAAGCCCAGGCACTAAGTGGTAGGAGTTGGGATGGAGGGTAGCCCAGTAGAGATGCAAAGCAGTTGGATTGGGGATATAGTTTGAAGTCGGAGAGGCCTGGGTTCACTCATGAAATTTATTCAGTCTTGTATGAAGAGTTACACAAGCCAGTTTTTCCACTTCAAGGAGCTTATACTCTAGAGGACGAGACCACTATCCTACACACACACACAAGCAATTATAAAACAATGTGCTGAGGGCAATGATGGTGATTCGTGTGGTGTTCTAGGATATAGAGGAAGTGGGGGAAGCACTAACTTAGGCCGGGGGATGCTGATGGAAAGTCGGGGAGGGGGTCAGGGACAATTTCTAAAATGAGTAATTCATCCCTTCAGCAAGTATTTCTTGAGCACCTACTAGGTGCTAGGCACCCTTGTGGGCACTGGGGATACAGAAGTGAACAAAACAAACTTCTTATCCCTGTGGAACTCACAGCTAGAAGTCCCAAACTGAGACCTTCTTTTTTTGGTGGGAGCAATCAATACTTGTTAGTGCATGTGGGACATAATTTATTGATGTTGTAAAACTATATATAGTCATAAGATTCTGGAAGGCCATTCCCTTGAGACATCTGAAATGTTTTCAGATGGAAAGAAAAGGAAAGAGGAGGGAGGTCTTTGGCTGGAGTGAGAGGGAGGGCCGGTAGGGCTGGACTAACTTTCCAAAACAGACTTTAAGTCCTGAACCTGACCATCCTGGTGCCCTGATCTTGAATTTCTAGCCTTCAGAATTGTGAGGAGCACATTTCTGTTGTTTGTAACCACCCAGACGAGGGCACTTTATTGGATGGCTGAATTAAGAAGTACCACCTCTGGCACTATGTAGACCTGGCTTTAAGTCTTAATGTTTGCACTTGCTAGCAAGGGGCAAGTTACTTCACTTTCCTGAGGCTGTTTCTTCAATTACAAATAAGAATAAAAGTACCTTGAAGGGCTGAAGTTTTCTTTCTTTTTTTTATTTTTATTTTTTTAATTTATTTTTATTATTTATTTATTTATTAGAGAAAGAGAAACTGAGAATGAGAGGGGAGAAAGTCAGAGGGAGAAGCAGACTTCCCGCAGAGCCGGGAGTCCGATATGGGACTCGATCCCGGGACTCCGGGATCATGACCTGAGCCAAAGGCAGTTGCTTAACCAACTGAGCCACCCAGGCGCCCTCTTTTTTTTTTTTTTAAGATTTTATTTATTTATTTGAGAGAGAGAGAAAGAGAGAGAGTAAGAGCGGGACAGGCGGACAGGCAGAAGGAGAGAAAGAGAATCTCAAGTTGACTCCAAGCCGAGCGCAGAGCCTGATGTGGGGCTCAATCCCAGACCCTGAGATCTTGACCTGAGCTGAAGCCAAGAGTCAGATGCTTAACCGACTGTGCCACCCAGGCACCCTGGGTTGAAGTGTTCTTGTGAAGACTTATTAAGCCCATACCCATAAAGGGTCAAATTATTAATACTCAACACATATTATTAGTAAAAAAAAAAAAGCTAGCTATTAGTATACAAAACATACACGTGACAATGTTCCAGCTGTATTTAATATTGCAAAACAGGCATCAGAAATAGGATAGCGGTCAAAGGATCATGCTACACCACTATTAGAATATTATTGAGTTATTAGAATAATACTTATGAGTATTAAATGGATTATTTTTTCCCAAATACTTCCTGCATAAACTCTGGTCCAGCCAGCCTGGTTTACTCATCCATAAAACATTGATGCCTCCCATGTGCTGGTCCTTTGTGTTAGTTACTAGAGTAAAACTAGTACATATGAGATGTTTGGGGGTCTATAAAGAGCTTTGACATTTGTCACTGAAGTGTAGCAGCGTGGTTCAAAGATGGATTCAGGCCCGACAGACCCGGATTGGAATCACCGCTTACGGTTATGAGACCTTGGATGATTTAGTTTCTGTAACAATCATAGTTCAGTACCTACCGGTGGGGTTGGTATACCCAGTAAGGGAGACAATGCTTGGAAGCCTCAAGCCTGGAGCTTGGTAAACAGCAGGCTCTCAGTGCAAACACACAAACAACAAACGACTTTGATGCAGCGGTGGGTAATACTACTATTATTATTAGGTACTTGCCCATGGTCACATACAAGCAGTGAGGGTCACTCGATCAGCAAAGGACAGAGGCAGGACTGGAATCCAGATTCATTCCTTTATGGTTATAGAAGGCTGACTTTATCTAGTACAGAAGCACCTACACATACATGCACACACGCACATCAAAACAACAAATGTGAAATGCTCTATATGGTGTTTAGTAACCATATTCCTTGACCCCCAGTCCAGTGTGCCAAAATCTTTAAGACTTCCCACTTATGACTAAAAATATAGGACCGGTTCTGCCAGGCATGACAGAAAAATGATTATTCTTGCCATAGCTTCACCTGTTAAGATTGGCTAATGAGGGACGCCTGGGTGGCTCAGTTGGTTGAGCAGCTGCCTTTGGCTCAGGTCATGATCCCAGCGTCATGGGATCGAGTCCCGCATCGGGCTCCTTGCTCGGCAGGGAGCCTGCTCCTCTCTCTCTGCCTCTGCCTGCCTCTCTGCCTGCTTATGTTCTCTTTCTGTTAAATGAATAAATAAAATCTTAAAAAAAAAAAAAAGATGGGCTAATGAAATTGCCTACTAGTTAATGTAAAGATTAATTACACCTTTGCAACGTGCTTTGAATTTCTTGAAGACGCCACTTAGGTGGCAGGCATCCATTAGGATGGTGTTCTTGCGTGACTGTTGTGACAAGATATTTGAGTCGTCAGCCCTCTGTCAGCGTCACTCAGCAGTGCCAAGCTCCAGAGCTAGGCAATATTGTGCTCTTAATTGTTGGTCTCCCTCCAGTTTTTTAAAGTCCTTTTTTTAGAGAAACAATTGGAAACACACTTTAACACACCAGGAATAGAGTTTTGGTCATCTTTTCCACCTCTCAATCTTTCTGAAGTTTTTGACATTGAACCTATTCCTTTCTGAACAAACCTCCTTTCTACATATTTTGAAAATTAATTTTAAAATACACAATACTTATAGTTGGGACATTTAAAAGGTATAAAAGAATATGCGGTAAAATATCTCCTTTCTACTCTTGTCTCCCAGCCTTTGAGTTTCCCTTCCCAGAGGTAACCACTGTTCCAAGCAAACACCGTGTGTATAGTTATGTGTGCACCTTCTGTATAATACAACTGTATAATGGCATGGTGTGCACATTGTACTATAAGTCTTGTGTCCTTATTCCTATATTATTAGAGATCATTCCATTTTGGGGTGTAGGAAGCTATTGTTTTCCAACAAAGTTTGGTAGTATTTGACCCTATGGGTAAACCATAGTTTAATCAGTTTTTTATTGATGGCTAATCAGCTATTTCCAGTCTCTTGCTATTTCAAAAAGTGTGGCGATGATTCTCCTTGTGCACTTAAAAAAAAAGTTGGGAGTCTGTCTAAAGCTTAAATTCCTAGAAATGCATTTCAATATTGCCAAAGTGCTTGCCAGAGAGACTCTACCAATGTATATTCTTATCAATAATTCATGACAGTGCCTATGTCCCCCACACTTCCACAATTTTTCCTAGAACTTAGCCTAATTATTACCTGCATGTTTTTAAATGATGCCTTGTTAATGACAGTAACACATGGGCTTCCTCACAAGCTAAGCAATTAAATTCTACAGCAAGCTGTTTGGGAACATTGGGGAAGTCCTCTGTTTAAGATAGCTAAGAATAAACTACCTTTTTATTGCCCAGAATAGTTTATCACAATATATAGTGATTTTATTGAGAAAAACAGAAAAATCCCGAATGTCCATCTAGTCTGATGGCTCTCAAAGAATAGTCTGCAGATAACTTGGATCAGAATCACATGCTGGGAGGGGATAGGGTTTTGAAAATGCAGATTTCTACTTCTAAAAGTGATACACTTTCATTGTAAAACATTTCGAAAAGAGAATAGTAATAATGTTGATGCTCCTTTAAGGCCTAGACATGAATTTATCTCATTTGAATCTTCACAACAATCCATGAATGCAGTACTATTATTCTCCCCTCTTACATTTTACAGATGAAAAAACTGAGGCACAGTGAGACTGTAATTTTTACATGATATCGCTAGTAAGTGGTATAGCCACAACTTAAACCCTATTGTTTCTCAAGCCTGAAGTCAAATTTCAGAGCATGTACTCTCTGAATTCTAGAGCACGACCTAGAAATAAATACTGCAAAATAGAATGTGTGTTGCTTTATTCTTGGTGGATTTTTTTTTTTTTTTTTTTTTTTTTTTTGCATCTGGACTTACTATTTTATCAGAGAAATCTTCCTTAGCTTTCCACCTAAGGTAGATAACCCAATTTCTCTTATTGCACCTTGGATACAATGGGTAGATAGATACAAGAAGATAGGAAGATGCAGAGAATGAATCTCAGGGAGTATCTTCAAATATTATGTTATCTATACAATGCTCTAGCTTTTATTGTATATCAAAATTATAAGGTGGTAGTAATTTATATTTCCATCAGCTTTGTACGAATGAGGACTTTCCTCATATATTCACTATGCTTGATATTCATTAGGTCCCCAAATGCTACATGTTTTTATTAGACTGTGGAATATTTAGTGCCCTTTTATTCTGTAAAAGATGTTTTGTTAATGAACATCAGGGATGTTGTGCTGAGAAATGTTTTCTAAAATAATACGTTGTTCAAAAACTAATGATGTACGGTATGATGACTAACAATAAAAAAATAAAATAATACATTGTTGAACGCACTTTGCTGTTTGAAATTTTATTGTAGATGGAAAATCCCATTCTCCCCCGATTGATCTGAGCTATATGGGTCATTTTGACACATGATTTTCAATCTAGGTGCAAAGCTTTGTATAAGGAGCTTTTAGACCCAACCGTCCACATTTATCTTAAATTTGAGATTTCAAAGGAAAGAGGACCCCCAGTTTGCTTCTCAGCTCAGGCCTAGTCTTGATGTTAACACTTTTACACACAGCACTGCTTTGCTTTGAGCCCATCAAAACACTGCTTCATTTAAATTTTACCAAAATTTTACTTCACCCACTCTTTTGATTGAGGAGATGGTCCAGGTTCCTCTGGAGCGCGGTGTCCTTTGCTGCAGCAAGTAAATAAAGCTAACTCTGGACTACAGGTGTGTTCCTAGTGGTTTTTATTGGATGTCTTTTTTGTTAGCGTAATCAAACTTAAACTGCAGGACCTACATCTGAAAACAACAGGAAAAGTTCTATCTTCCTATCTTTTTACAGATTATTTTAAGAACAAGATGGATTCTCATCTACTTGTAATTTAAAATTCTACTTGATAGTTAAGATCATTTCTACTTTCAGTCCCTCCAACCTTCCAAGCAGGTTGGCGTGGCTGTTTTCTCGGCGTGGAAAACTCCCCAGTTCTTTGCCTGGGGCGGTAGGGCAGTAGCGGGGGCGGGGAGGTGGTTCAGTTCAAAGGTCGCCTCATCCAAGAATTTCTCCCTGAGCATTCTCATCCGTCGTAGGCATCTTTCCCACACTCCCCTGCTCCCACCCCGGCACTCTACCGCATCATCCTATTTTATTATATTCCTTAGTTTTTTCGCTCTCTGAAATTATCTTATTCGCTTATTTAGTAGTTGTCTATCCTCAGTAGAATGTAAGCTCCAGGAGAGAAGGTACCGCGACACCTCTGAGAGCCGCAGGATCCTCGGTGCCTAGAAACAAACTTTTGTCGAATGCAAGAACAAACGAGGGACTCTATTTTCCTCCTTTTTTAAACCCCGCCGGAGAAGACCCACCTGGATTACAAATTCGACTTGAACTAAGTAGCAGGCGTTCAGCCTCGCCATTGGCTGGAGTATTTGCCGTTGCCTCTGGCAACCACTGTTTCCCACCAGTCTTGTCTTCGCCCCTTATGGCCCCGCCCCCTATGACCCCGCCCCCGGACTGCCGAGCTTCCGCTCAGTGGCAAAAATCTGTGGTTGCCCTTTAAGCGGCGGGACTTCTGGTCAACGTCTTCCGAGGCCGCCGGAAGGGGAAGTTTCGCCTTCGAACGCTCCCTCGCTCGTCCGAATTCGGTGGCGCCACGTCCGCCCATCTCCGCCTTTTTATCCGCGGCTTGGGCGGCTTCCGCCTCGACACCTTCCACTCGCGGTGCGGGCCGGGTCCTGAGGGGCCAGGGACGCGGAGTCGGGCGGCAGTGCCTATTCTGGCCACTTAAAAGGCGAAGATGTCAGACATCGGGGACTGGTTCAGGAGCATCCCGGCCATCACGCGCTATTGGTTCGCCGCCACTGTCGCGGTGCCCTTGGTCGGCAAACTCGGTCTCATCAGCCCGGCCTACTTCTTCCTCTGGCCCGAAGCCTTCCTCTATCGCTTTCAGGTACTGACCAGCGACGAGGAGAGTGGAGACTGCAGGTCCCAGGAGGCCTGTCGGCGGCGGAGCGTACAGCGGCATGTTGTGGGCGCGCGGTGCCTGGTGGGATTTGTAGTGCGACCGCTCCAGCGGTTTAGGGCGGGTCCTGTGGTCTCGGGGCGGGGTGGAGACGAAGGGGTCGGGTCTGGAGCTACGGCCAGGATGGCTGGAGATGTGGGTTTGGCCTGGTAGGAAGGGACTGATTTCTCCTTTCTAAGATGATGCTCCCTGTCCTCTACATTCAGAGAAGGAGGCAGCGGGAAGGTAATTCTGTGATAGTGTGTTCTTTTGGACGCCGGTGATTAGCAGCTTGGGTCCACCTGGAGCCGGTGCCCTCTGACCTTGCTCTGCCACCCACGTGGGTGCCATGTGGTTGTCAACTTACTCAACATTCAGTTCTTCGTGTATTATTGGAGTTCTTCCCCCCCCCCCCCCCTTTGTGGGAGTGGTTTGAGGTCAGATGCAAAGAGTTGTTTGCGTTTCATCCAGTCCGGACCTGGTATCTGGCATGTAGTAGTTGAATGTATGAAGGACTGAGTAAAGAGTAAATTGGTCCAGAAATAGAAGGCCTAGTTATTTATTTAAGCATGAAGGAAACTGTCCAGACTATGTCTGGCAAGAGAGTATTAGTTTCCCGGAGATGATCTTTATTCACTGGATTCTGTGATTTAGATCTTTAATCAGTGGCAGGTCGGATACTAAGATCTGACATTAATTTGAGCACATGAGTTGATATGTGGATAACACTGTCTTGTCTTCCCCACCTTTACTGGCTGTTTCTTAGTCTCTTTTGCTGGTTCCTCAACTTCCTGACCTTTAAATGTTGTGACGTGCCCCAGGGATCAGTTATAGGACCTTTTCTCTATACTCTCCCCAGCTGTAGGTGATCTCATTTAGCTCCATGGCGTTAAATACGTTCTATATACTGAAGACTCTCAAATACAAATATACATATTTTCAGTCCAGATCTGTCTCCTGCTTTCCAGCTGACAGTTTGGAATTTATCACTCAGATGACTAATAGGTATCTCAAATTTAAAATGTCCCAAACCGGATACTCTTTTTCCTTTGCCCTAGAAGCATATAGCAATTCCGTTATTACAGGAGCTCAAACTAGTAGTCATAGAATCATCTTTGACTTCTCTTTCTTCCACATCCCACAATTTGCCAGCTAATTGTTTGCTCTATTTTAAACATATATCCAGGTCCCTTTTCATTCTCCATTACAAGCCATTATCATTCCAGCCCAGTTCTTTTCTGTCTTTTCTCTAGACAGCTGGAGTGATCCTTTTAAAATATAAACCAAGTCCCATCAGTCCTCTGCCTGGAACCTTCCAATGTCTTCTCAACTCAGATGGGTAAAATCCAAGTCCTTTCATGGCCTGCAAGGCCCCCTACTATTGCTCTGACTTTATCTCCTGCCACTCCATCTTCCTTTTTTTTTTTTTTTAAGATTTATTTTTATTTATTTGAGGCAGAGAGAGGGAAAGAGAGAGAGAGAGAGCATGAGAGGGGAGAGGTCAGAGGGAGAACAGGGAGCCCGATGTGGCACTCGATGCTGGGACTCCAGGACCTGAGCCGAAGGCAGTTGCTTAACCAACTGAGCCACTCAGGCACCCCCACTCTACCTTCCTTACACATTAGGCTCCACAATGGAATTCGTATTGTTCCTTCAGCAGCCAACTTTCTCTCCTCAGGTCGTTAGCACATGTTGTTTCTCTGAAGGAGATAACCATGATTATTTCCTTACCTTCAAGTCTCTTCCACAGTGCTGCCTTATTGGCAAGGCTTTACGGATTGCCCTACATAAAATGGTACCCCTCCTTCACTCTATCTCCCTTATCCTTAATTTTACTTGCTATGTATCACCTGTTGGCATCTGTTAATCGGCTTCTATTCAGAAATCAGGTTCCAGGATAGCCAGATTCCTGACTTGTTTGCCACTGTCGTTGTTACATAGAATAGTGCCTGGCACATAGCGGGTGCGTTCCTGTTGGTTGAGTGCATGGAAATAATTGGCACTTACTAGTGTCTTGGGCACTGGAGCCACAATAGTGAATAGGACAGAAAGTCCCAGCTCCCATGAAGAAAGTGAGAGAGAGGCATGTGATAGAGAGTGACTTAACATTTGATAGAATGTTCCAGAAAGGCTTCAGAGAAGATATCTGAACTGAAATCTGAATGCCGAGGAGCCAGCTTTGGGATTATCTGGCGCTGGGGACAACTTTCTAAGAAGAAGATATAGTAAGTGGAAGGCTGAGAGGCAGGGCCTAGAAACAGAAGGAAGAGTGGTTAACTTAGTCTAGAGTCAGCTATAGCAATGAGGATTGGTAGGTGAGGACAGAAGTAACGGGGGGTGAGTATGATAAAGCAGAGATGGAAAGGTAGCCTGGGCCTGGATCGCACAGGGCTTTATGGCTTGGACTTTATTTTGAAGACACCAGGAAGGCTTCGGAGCACTTTGAACAGAGTACTGACAAGATTGCTTTGACCACTCTGTGGGATGCACTTGATACATGGGATGGGGGAGAGGGAGGAATCAAGTTTGAAGGCAGGAGAGATAGTGTTTTGGGCCAGGGTGGCCTCGAAGATAGAAGTGGATGGATTTGAGAGCTGAGTGGCCAAGGTTGCTGCTGAAGGGATGTGAAGTGGGAATGGCTGAAGGCCGCAGCCCTCGGAGGTGTTACTGTTCCCACAGTGGATGGTGGAGCCCTTTACCCAGATGGGAAATGTTTAGGAAGGCATAGGTTTGGGGGCGGAGGAGGGCGTGGATAAAGAGTTCTGTGTTAGCCATGTTAAGTCTAGAGATGCTTCTTGGGGCATCCAAATGCAGTTCAGTAGGCAGTTGGATGTTAGAATATGATTTGGGCCCGCAGCCAGAATTGCACACTGTTTTGTATTTACTTGCTTTGGTAATTATTTGTGACCTGGTGACTGTTGTGCACTTTGTGCCTGGGGAGTGGCATGTTGGGTAATGTGTGTACTTGAGGAGCAGCGGTTGTAAATCCTTTTGTGAGAGGAATCTGGTCAAAACTGGCTCTTTGGCCCTCCTTGCAAAGTCCTGCTCACTTGCGCCGTCAGAGGAGTGAAGTAAGAAAGCCTTTCTGAGAGACCAGGGAAATATTGACAGCGGTGACTTGATTAATTAGAATCATCATTCATGTCCCAGCTCCCATGCTTCTCCCGTCTTCCTCTGGGAGTGTCTGGTCGGGGCTCATCCTGACACCAAGGAGAAGCTGCTGGGAGCAGGGACAGCGCGCTGATTGTCCACCTGCGAAAAGGCCGATGTCTGTATCTTCTTTCTGCGACAGGTGTAGCTTTCAGACCCACCTGGAGGAACTCATTTGCAAACGAAGCCGTTGAAGGAAAAACTGTCTGAGATGCAGATGTGTGACAAACAGCGTGTGTTGTGCTTTCTGCTAGAGGCTCATCTTTTCCTTAGAAGCTACGTCTTGAACAGCTTAAAAAAAATTGGGGATGATTGATTTAGAATTGTGGATTCTCGCTGGAAGTGATGAAAGTCACTTCTCATCTTTAGGTCTCGTCTGAGTAGCCTCTTGGCTTGGAACTGCCAAATTTAAAGTGTTATTTTCTTAGTTTGGGTCGGGGTGTTAAGACTCGCTATGCTGTTGTCCCAAGTTCCTAGTCCCTCGCCTTTCACACTCTGTCCATCAAGTAGTTCATAATGATGAAATGTCTTCGTATGGGTCCTCGATTAACTAGGAGAGAGGTGGTAATTTCTTGCAGCCCCTGTGTTTTCTGAGATTGTCTCCCGGGGCTGCTGGTTTCTTTGGGCGGAATAAGCTCGCCCCCTTACATGTGTATTGCACTTCCGCGTTAGCTCATGCAGCTTCCACAGGCATCCTGAGACAAGTGTCACTGCACTTGGTAGACAGCTGCAGATACGGTTTCCACTTCAGTGAGTCAAAGATAGGTCTGAGCTGTCTCCTCCAACTCCTTCGCATAGTATCTACCAAAATACACAGTTCAGTGTTTAGCAAACATTCTTTGAGGGTGATTTCTTCCAAGTCAGTTATCTACTTTCCCTTAAAATAGAAAGAACATGGGATTTCAAGTAGTTGAGTCATGGTTCCCCAGGCCTGGCTCAGACCCTTACTTGTTCTCTCCCCTTAGGCAAGTTACTTCTCCTTTCTGAGGCTCAATTTTGTTACCTAAAAGTGGGGATAGTTTAATACCATATGAATTCTGATCTAACTCTATTGATTATAAGATGCTTCATCAAGTAATTACAACTTTTTGGAGGGATGAGAGAGTAGAAATTCCATTAAATGAGTATATTAATTGTAAGCCACATCCTAGTTTTAGAAACACAAAAATGAGTATCCTCAAATCGAGGAGGTATGTTCTCTACTTCATGCCTCTGTTACATAAAATTCATACAGAAAAATGCGAAGTGCCCAGTAAATAGTCTGGTAAATAATCTATTCAAAAATAGTGCCCATTTTTATTTACTAGCCAATAATAATTCCTGCCATCACTGCCTTTTCTCTGTGGGCAGGAGGATTCTTTTTTTTTTTTTTTTTTTTGGGCAGGAGGATTCTAATCTTGATTTGTAACTGAAATTGAAATATAACTGCTGGATTATTACCCCATATTTTGCCCCCTTAAAAGCTTCCTGACTTTAGATGAGAAGAGATGAACTCTCAGTTTCGATGATTTGTTTTCAGGAATCATTAAGAGATGGCACCAGCCAAATCCGTGATTTGGGCCTTGTGCTTATATTTGCCAAGCTTTTGTTTATGTTATCACCTTTAATCCTGATGACAGCAACCTTAACAGATTATTAATATTCATATATAATCATATATAATGTATATATAATATAAATGACATATATGATTATAAATGAATAAATATCATATATATCACACACCACATCTTCTTTATCTGTGTATTGCTGGACTTCTGGGCTCTTTCCACAGTTTGGCTATTATGGACATTGCTGCTATAAACATTGGGGTGCAGATACCCCTTCAGATTGCTACATTTGTGTCTTTGGCGTAAATACCCTAAGGGGGGCACGAGGTATAATGAGCACTGGGTATTATACAAGACTGGTGAATCTCTGAACTCTACCTCTGAAACTAATAATACACTATATGTTAATTAATTGAATTAAATAATAAAGTTAAAAAAAAAAAAGAGTGTATTAGGGAAGAAAGACCTATTACACACATAACCAGAAGGGAGATGAACTTTGGTCTACAGGCTGAGCATAGAAATAACCTCAAGGTTTGGATTAGAGCTTTAGTGGCTAGGGTTTTGGTATGTACAGCTTTAAAAGCTTTCCTTAACAGTCCTGTCTACTTCAGACAGTTGTGCTGTGGTCTGTAGATAAGGTTACCCATTTGATCGTAGCTTTATCTTTTTATGGAATTACTGGTATACAGGCAGTAAAGTATATGTATTATATATTTGTAGCTTGTTGAATTTTTAAAAACTGAATACCTGTATATGACCAGCACCCAGATCAAGAAGGAGAACATTACCTATACCCCCCACACCGTCCTACAGCTCCCTTCTGATAACTGTCCCCTCCAAGGGTAACTACTATCAGAGATTATTTTTGCCTTTTTTTTTTTTTAACTTTATGTAAAAGAAATCTTACAGTATGTACTCTCCTATGTCTGGTCTCTTTTTCACAGTGCGTATGAGTCACCCGTGTTGTCGCACATGGTTATAGATTACCTTAGACCACCATCTATTTGCCCATTCTACTGGTAATGGGCATTTTGGGTTGTTTTCAGTTTGGGCCATAAAGAATAGTGTTGTGAACATTCCAGTACAGGTCTTAGTGAACACAGATATGTGTTTCTGTTGAGTACATACCTCAGAGTAGAATGGATGGCTGCTTCTTTTTTTAATGCAATAATCACTGACATTTACTGAACAATACTTAAATTGTGTCATGGACTATTCGATTTCATCCCCTCTTATCAGGCTTGTTTTGATGACTATACAACACATATTAAAGAGGGAACAAGGAAGACGCCAAATGGTTATGTACTGTGCCCAGCTCATACAGATAGTAACTGGTGAAATCAGGATTCTAACCCCACTAAAAATTATTCCACACTATTTGGCCTTCCATTAAAATTTCCTTTCCCCACAGATTTGAAATACTACCTTGATAATACACCAACTTGCCATAAATATATCAGTCTGTTTATGGACTTTCTATTGTATTTCAGTGATATATTTGTCTATTCTTATACTACCTTGTGATCATTTAAAATATCTAATCTGATCCTGTTATGCTCCTTAATTAAAATTTTAATCAGCTCCTGTCAACATCACAATCAAGTCCAAACCCTTTAGCTACCTCTGGAGCCTCAGATGTGGGTACAGATCTCTTTCCCCTATGTTTTAGTTAGAAAAACCTTCTGGTAGATGTCTGTGCAGGCCAAGCAGTCATTCCATGTAACATCCATGTCTTCGTGCTTTTGTTCCTATGCTTCCTATGCTACATTTTCTTTACTTCATATACTAGGCAAGCACTCATGGTTCAAAATGTACATGATGGGAACTCCAGGAGTTACACTCTGGGCTAAGCAGTCATCTGCGTAGGTTCCTTTGTGTGTGCATGGTAATGGTTCAAATCTTGGATCCTAGGCAATCCTTAGAGCCGCCCGGTACTTTTGTCCCAATTTCTCTGTTTCAGCCATTACGCAGTCAGTTACCAAGGATACACTTGGTGTATAGACAGTCCATCCTTGACCTTACCAAGTTCGGCCTGAATGGAGAAGTTGGTAAAGTTGGTGTCAACCAGGATGTGGTAAGGTGGGCCCAGCTGTGTGTTGTATTGGAAGAATAAGCAGGAAGGGTAATGGGGGACTTCTCTTTCCTTGAGTGCACTGGGATCTTTCTTTTTAGGTTTTAGTTTTTCCTTCTCTTTAAGCTTCTGACCTAGGAGACTAAGCATTCACTTCATGATCGCATACTTCCTTGCTTTCTTTTGCTTCCCCGTGTTCACGCCCCACTCTTGTTTCTCAAATGGATGGATTTTAATAGCTCTTTTAAAGTGCGCAATTGAACCCGAGTGCCTTTCATTTGTTTTTCTTGCCTTACCTAGGATGTCAAAAAAAAAAGCCCACACTTAGCTAACATTAGCATTTGGCACATGCATGTTCCCCCTTTTTCTTGTTTCGTGACCTGTGTAGAGTTCCTTAACTCCAAGTCAATCAATCTACACTGTTTCAGGAAAATTCTTTGGTTTTGGTACTTTAAAAACCCCACTTTAGACTCTGGGTAGCATTCGTAATGATTTTAGTAGCAGATTGTTCGGGAGATTTTTAGTTCAAGAGTGGCTGCAACCCACTCTCTGAACAGAAGTTTTTGGACTAGTTACTAAAGAGCAGTGTCTTCTCCCTTTTTAAAGCCTTATATGCCAGGGAAGATGTGGCCTTCTTGCTTTGAAGTGAGGCGCTCTGGGCACATCACCTAAACTCTCATGAGGGCCCAGCTTTCATCATGAGAAAGCTGGGGTGAGGATGGGGTGCTGGGGGTGAAAACGAGCTGCTCCCCTCCCCTTCTCTGCCCACAGGCCCTGTGCCCTTGGCGCTGTACCTGCTGCCCATTACGGGATCCGTGAAGGCTTTCCCTGGTTGAGAAACGGCCTCCAACCTCTCCCAGCCCCGAAAAGAAAAGCCATTTTCTTATCCTAACTATTTACATATCAGAGGAAAGGAGGGGATTTAGCTGGGCATGTCAGTGGGGATTTCAGAAGTACATTGTGGTTTTCGGAAGAGATAAGCTCTCTCCTGGTGTTTTTAAATTACAATTTTAAAGTAATACAAAAATAATATTAAGTCTCTTAGATCAATGAAAGCCAAGTATAACTCAAGGGTAAGCTTAATGAACGGGGGAAAAGGAGTGAGATATTTTGACAGACACTGATTTCCAAAGCACAGGTGCACACAGTGGCTAAAAATAGTGTCATGTCGTCAGTGTTAGTGAAAGATGTAGTCGGAAAAAACCAGGGTTTCTTTTCCAAAATGGGGCCCTGAGTAGCTTACAGGAATATGGAGGTAGCTTAAAATGGGAATTTGTAAAAACCATGTCAGTGTGTGTCTCCTCAAAGATTTGTAATACTCATACACCCACACGTACAATTTTTTTTTAACAAAGGACCTTTTAAATCCACTTTCTTAATTCTTATCTTTTACAAAATCTGGAAATAAGGAAGGTGGAGTCAGAGGGCAGATGTCATTGGGTAGATGAAGACAACCAACACGAAGGTCTAGACTTTCCCAAGGCCCCAGGGCTACTTAAGGGCCAAGGCCAGGGCTTGCTTGCTTTGGTCTTAGCTCCCAGTGCTTTTCATAAGCAGGGAGAATCAGGCTTATACAAGCACAGTAGTACTTAAACGTTTCCTAATTGTAATTATACATCATAATAATGATATCACTTGTGAGAGACATTGTAAAAAAATAAGAATTTTGTGTCATAAACCTTGGAGTCAAGCTGCCTGGAATAAAATTCTAGCTCCACCACTTACTAGCTATCTTTGACCTTTTCTCATTCTGTTTCTTCAATTATAATAAAATCTATCTCCTGAGTCATTGCATGTAAATGACTAGAAGAGCACTGTTTCTTTCTTTCTTTCATTCTTTTTCTTTCTTTCTTTCTGGTCTTGAGTTTTCTTTTCTTTTTTTTCCCAAGATTTTATTTGAGAGAGAGTGAGCGAGTGAGAGCACAAAGGGAGAGGGGAGAGCGTGAGTGGGAAAAGCAGGCTCCCCACTGAGCAGGGAGCCCAATGGGGGGGGCTCCACCCCAGGATCATAATCTGAGCCGAAGGCAGACACTTAACAACTGGGCCACCCAGGTACCCCTCTTTCTGTCTTTCTTTCTTTTTTTTTTTTTAGCCACTAATCAAAGTAAGGCAAGTATCAGTAGATCATTCCCCTCTTCCAGATGCATATTGAGGCTCATGAGTGAGAGCTCGCAAGCTAGGACTTTACAGCTAGGCCTTCTCAAATCACTTCCAGTGTTCTTTCTCTTAAACTCTATTGTATCTATGATGAAGTTGTGAATGAATCAGAATGTGTTTTGACCTATTTTGTTTTACTGGTTTAATACAGGGTTCTTGGAAGGTTGCTCCTTTGGGTATTCCAGAAATCGTGTTTTCTTCCACAGGGGATTGAGCTGTGAGGGTTACAGTCCTGCTCTTGGAGAATGTAACTGGGCAGCTCGGCGCGTCTGGCCAGGCCCCACAGTCACACCCACTTTGTCAGCAGTACCTGTTTGTTGTGCTCTTGGAGTTCTTTCGGACTTGTTATTTGTTTTTCCGAGACCGAATTTCCCCTCCGTTGGGTTCAGTCTTTTGCCTCTTGGGATAACCCAGTAACTCCTTGGGATTGGGAAAGCCTAGTGACCATCTAGAAAAAGAAGTTGGATCTCTTCCTCACTCCTGAAATGAATGGGGATTGTGTTACAGTGAAACTGTGAAACTTCCATATTCTTAGAGTGGAGAAGTAGATTGTGATCTGGATACATGACGGATACATTTGCCTACATTAAATGAACACTTCTACATGTCAAAATACAGCAAGAATACCATCAAAGCATAGATTTAATGACAGACCAGAAAATACTTGCAACAATGAGAAAGGGGAATTTCCAGAATATATAAAGAAATGCAAATCTGGCAGAAAAATAAAGAAAGGAAATGCTGAAGTTTTAAAAACATAATTGGTAAATATAGAATACGCTAATGTTGAGGGCGTGGAGGGAAGACAGGCATTAATCTACATTGTAGGAGAAAGTGTAAGTCGGTTAAATATTTTTGTAGGCATTTGGCAGTGTCTAGCAACATTAAACACAAATGACTGTTAATTTAGCAGATTAACTCGTGGGATTTTATCCTACATGTATGTGTATGAAGAATATAATCAAGAACAGGCATTGTGGCATTATAACAGTGTAAATGAATTTTGGACATTCACACAAAAGGAGTACTTTATATAAAGCCATCAAAAATATTTCGTCAAGGGATTGAGACAAGGTACAGAACTGTGCAATGCAAGATGGGATGAAAAGGGTGGAACCATAGTAACACATTATTTGTTGAAAGAAATATAAGAAACTGTTGTTGCTGAAGGGAATGGGGAGATGAGGATCAGGAGGGAGGCTTACTTCTCACTGTAGACTCTTCTGTAATTTTTTTTCGGGGGTGGGAAAGTTAATATTGTGAAGTCATATATCCATATTGCCTAAATAGCACAGATATTTGAATACAAACATTTCTATTTTACTTCTACCTTTTGAATATGACAATTTTTTTGGCAAGGTTTGTTATCCCACTATATTCTTTTTCCTACATAGAGATATTATTGTCCTGTTAAAATCATCTTTGTAGTTCAGTTTTGACAGGCTTAACTGTATGCCTTATCCCAGTAAAGACTAACCATGTACTTCTATAGTATTGATTTTTTTCAACTTGGCTAGAAGTATTTATTGCTTAATTATGATATTTTAGTCTGTCGATTTCCAAATAGATACGATTGTAGCTGATGAGAGCTCTTCTTCAGTTTTCTTGAATTATATTGGTGGTGTCCTTTGGTAGCCGTCATCACAAGGAGAACGTTTTGCGAGGGTAGATTTTGTTTAGTTAAGAAACAAAATTAACCAGGCTTAGAGAAACTAACCGATGTGTCTGTTTTAATATGGACAGGTTTGGAGGCCAATCACTGCCACCTTTTATTTTCCTGTGGGCCCAGGAACTGGATTTCTTTATTTGGTCAATTTATATTTCTTATATCAGTATTCTACACGACTTGAAACAGGTATGTTATCCATGGTTGTTTTAAAAACAAGATTTGTTTCTAATTTACCAGTTCATGTTTACATATTGGAAGAATTTTGAGGGCAGTTGGCCTTTTAGGAAATGGCATAAAGATGGCAAATGCTCAGTAAGTCGTACTGATGCTGCAACTGTCCTAGTTCTTAGATGACTTGATTTTTAACCCTCACAACATCATCGTGAGGCATAAGTAACAGCGTCACCATTTTATGGTGAAAAAGTAGAAGACCAGAGCCTTACACATCTTGTCCACACCTTGTCCCTAGCGGTTGAGCCGTGTGCCTCTCACTTAAGTTTAACATCTCATTTCTGTCACGTGGCGGTCCTTGTCCTTTAATGCACAGTTGGGCTGAAGTGTATACATCCCCCAGATGGGGGTTGAAAAGTACTCCTTTATGCTATGAAAGCCTTGTGCTCTGTTATCGAATCACTCACTTGTAAAATATGTAGCTGGGATTTAATAATACGGTAGTTTATCAGATATGACTACTCATATGATGTTATGGATAAGCTTTTTTACAAAAATCTTTTCCTCAAAGTTTCTTTGTGAATTGTTCCTTATTTGCTTTGTACAACACCTTATGAGCTGTCCTGAGTTGCTTATACCGAGAAGCAATAAATTGATACTACCGTGTCAAACGTGAACATAATTTCATTAAGCCTAAATGATTTTGAAAAGGTTGGCTGACTCCAGAGACTTTGTAAACCGGTAGCTGTTAGTTCAGGATAGAGAATTCTGAACCACCCTTAAATCCAAGTCAGTTGGAGAATTGCGAGTTAATTTCATAACTGCAAGGAAGTAGAAGGATCGACATTTGGTGTCAAACGTGATTTTTCCTTAAATTGGCATTTGTACGAGCTGCTTTTCAAAGCAAATCCTTGGGGCGCCCGGGTGGCTCAGTTGGTTGGGCGACTGCCTTCAGCTCAGGTCCTGGGATCGAGTCCCACATCGGGCTCCCAGCTCCATGGGGAGTCCGCTTCTCCCTCTGACCTTCTTCCCTCTCATGCTCTCTCTCGCTCTTTCTCTCTCTCAAGTAAGTAAAAATCTTTAAAAAAAAAATAAATAAAAGCAAATCCTTATGTCAATACAGAGTGTCTGGGCACGGCCTGTCACCACTGGAAGGGACCCAGCCCCTCCCCTTATCCAGGGAAGGGAGTGTCTGGCCGCCGCCAAAATGGACAAGCGGGAGTCTCACCACCGCATCCCCGTTTGGTCCTTAAAGCCCCCAGTATACGTGGTTTTTATTCTCCTCTGTCCCAGTCGGGCCTGATGCTGATGTTGACTTGCTTCACATTCCACTCCTCTGATAGAATTTCACTGAGGATGAAGCTGTTGGAGTAATTTTGTTTTTATATCAGTAGCAAACTCTAAGTGTGACCGGTTTTTAAATCTTTGGTTATGGAAGAATTTCAGACATACCCAAAAGTAGTGAGAAAGGTTGATGAACCTTTGTTTTCCTTTTTATTGAGGTAAAATTCACTTAAAAAGAAAATGACAGTTGTAACCATTTTAAAGTGTAAAGTTCTGTGGGTTTTTTTTAAGATTTTATTTATTTGAGAGAGAGTGAGCATGAGCAGGGGGAGAGGCAAAGGGAAAGGGAGAAGCACGTTCCCCGCCGAGCAGGGATCCTGTCGCAGCACTTGATCCCAGGACCCTGAGATCATAACCTGAGCCACCCAGGCGCCCTAGTTCCTTGGTCTTTAGTCTGTTTGCAATGTTATGCAGCCATCACTACTATCTAATTCAAGATGTCTTCATCAACCCCCCAAAACCCAAGCAATTACTCTGCATCCCCCCATCCCCTTTCTCCAAGCGCCCGCCAGGCTCTGAGCTACTTTCTATGCATATGGATTTGACTATTGGAGACATTTTAGGAGTCCTTCTGTGACTAACTTCTTTCACATACTAGAATGTTTTCAAGGTTTATCCATTTTGTAGTGTATGTCTACATGAACCCCCTTTTAACTACTGCTCACCTTTTTTTAAAAAAAAGTATTTAAGTCATCTCTATACCCAGCATGGGGCTCAAACTCATGACTTGGAGATCAAGAGTCGCATGCTCCCCCGACCGAGCCAGCCAGGTGCCCCTAACTCCTGCTCACTTTTAACAATGATCTCATTGCTGGTCTTATTTGATCTCTATTCATGTCTGATTATTTGAAGCAAATGCCAGACATAATATCGTTTCATCGGTAAATATTCTAATATTCACCTCTGAAGCACAAGGACTTAAAAAATAATCGTAGTACTGTTATGAAATGTAATTACAATAATTCCTGACCGCATTTTATTTGTACATTGTTTTCTCTTGGTTACTGGACATCCTGGAACCCCTTTACCCTCCTTCCCTACTATCTAGTCAGGTAATATAACGAATTTGTAATACCTGAATAACACTGAAGATTGATCTGCAGGATTATTGGCCCACGGATCCCTATTGTCCGCTTTAATTCTTGTACGTTTTTCCTCGTTCCCTACTCTTCGGTTAGTCACAGAGCATTTTGAAGCTCTAGAGCCGAGAGGCAATTTGTAAAGTTTTATTCAGATGCTCTCCCGTTCCGCCCATTTAAAGCGTACAGTTTGGTGAGTATTCACGGAGTTGTGCAGTCATTACTGCAATTAATTTTAGACTATTTTATCACCACAGGAAGAAGCCCTATACCCGCCAACAGCCACTCCCCATTTCTGTTCAACCTTATCTTCCCCTTAAGCTTTCAGGCAGCCACTAATCTACTCTCTCGCCTTTTCGATTTGCCTCTTTTGGACGTTTCTCACAGACGGAATCACGCACCATGTGCCTGGCTTCTTCCGCTTAGTGTGGTGTTGTCAGGATCTTTCCATGTAGCACTTAGCAGCGCGTCTCTCCTTTTTATGGCCAAATAACACTCCATTGTGTGGAATTATCACATTTTGTTTCTCCATCCATCAATTGTTGGATGTTTGACTTGTTTTCATTTTTTCACTGTTGCAAATAGGCTGCTATGAACATTTGTGTCGAGAGGAACTTTTGAGACCTGTCCTTTTAAAATAAGATTTCACAGACAAGAAAACAATGATCTGGAGAGGTGGTGATGGGCCCCGCAGGTCACAAAGCTGTCCGAGATGACACAGCTAGGACCAGAGCCCGGGTTCGCTGGTCCCCAGTCTTCTCAGCACCTTACAGCCTAATGCTAACATTCTGACAAAATGCTTGCCGCATTAGTAGTTAAACTATTCAACTCAAAGAATCCTTAGAAATCATAAAGCCAGGGAGGTGCCGGGCTGGCTTAATGGGTAGAGCATGTGACGCTTGACCTCTGGGTCGTGAGTTTCAGCCCCACCTTGGTCAGGGAGCCTCCGTAAAACACAAAACAAAAAACAGAAATCACAAAGCCGAAACCAAATCAAAAGGAGCACAACTATTACTGAAATTCAGAAGTGTTGTTAGAATTTCAGCTCTGATTCATCCGTAGGGATCCTACCATTAAGCATCCTTAACACTGGGGCTGCAGTATGCCTTTGGGATACCGGGAGTGAAATCTGGGAAAGAAGAAGAGACTTCTGCTAGACGCTTGTTTTATTATTTTAATTTTTTTTAGGTTTTAGTTATTTATTTGACAGAGAGAGAGAGAGAGCGAGTGCACAAGCAGGGGGAAAGGCAGAGGGAGAGTGAGAAGCAGGCTTCCCGCTGAGCAGGGAGCCTGATGTGGGGCTCGATCCCAGGACCCTGAGATCATGATCTGAGCTGAAGGCAGACACCCTACCACTGCCCCTGTTTTTAATTTTTTAAAAAGATTTTTAAATTTATTTAGAGAGAGAGAGAAAGAGCACAAGCAGGGAGAGGGTGTGGGGAGGCTCGATCCCGGGACCCTGGGATCATGACCTGAGCCGAAGGTAGATGCTTAACTGAGCCACGCAGGTGTCCCACCTGTTTTCTTTCAGACGGATATTTTCCCCTGCCTTTCTAATACTTGTTAGGGTCTCTTTTTAATTGTGTATCATGCTGTTATGATGGGATGTCCAGCAGAGGGACAGTAGCTGTTTGAGCTCTTGTGACCTTACTGTCACGTGTTTTTTTTTTTTTTTAATCTCTGCCTCTTTTCTAGTCTTTCAACTGAAGGCGTGAGGAATCCCCCAGAGAAGGGAGAGCCAGACCAGTGTCCATTATTCTGTCCAGAGCAGAGACAGAGTCTGGTACATGGTGTAGTAACAAGGGCACTGGACTAGTAATTAGACTTCACCCTGCTCCTCACGAGCCATGTGACTCTGGTCCTTTAACTTTCTGTCCTCATCTGCGGAAAGGGTGTCTTTCCTTTCTACCTCCCGGATGTAGCATGAAGGTGAAGAGTCAGAGGCGAGGGGAAGGTGTGTGGCCCCACTCCTCCTCTCCTCCAGCATCATTTTCCCTTGCTAGACTGGAAGCCGGAAGGCGGAGACTGCGTCTCTCAGACTCAGTGGTAGTGCGTGTGTGCGCGTGCGTGTGTCTAATGACAACGACGACAGTAGGAACCTCCCGGCAGAGTCATGCTGGAGGAGTCACAGGGGTACGCAAGGCAGCGTGGTTCCTTCTGCATCAGAGCTGTGGTCTAGCGGAGGGGGAAGGGATTACCCAGGTGATCGCGGATGTGTCTCCAGGAAGGAGAGGCTGAGCGGTCATGAGGTCTTCAGGGGCTGGGATCTCAGACACCCGCAAACTGACTCTCCTTCCCGGGGTCTTTCAGCCTGTGGCGGTTGGGGAGCGTGTTCCTTACTGGAATTCAGTTAGGAGAACACAGATTAACCTTGCTCATTTGATTGTAGTTTAGGGCTTTATTGAGGACATGGTTTTATTTATTTTTAAATTTTTTAAAAAGATTTTATTTTTAAGTAATCTCTACACCCACTGTGGGGCTTGAACCCACAACCCCATCATCAAGAGTCACACGCTCTACTGCTCCACTGAATGAGCCAGCCAGGTGCCCCAAGGGCAAGGTGTTAGAGGTTTTAAAAAAATTTTTTTCTGCTTGAGAGAAGAAATTTAAAAATATTCTCATGTTGGCTTTCTCTATAACTTTCTGAAGTATTTCTCTACACAGGAGTCACTTTGTTCTGAAATTCTGAACCATGACATTTGGCTTATTTTTGTTTCCAGGAGCTTTTGATGGGAGACCGGCAGACTATTTATTCATGCTCCTCTTTAACTGGATTTGCATCGTGGTATCCTTTAGTCTGTTATTTGGGGCCAGAAATAAACTAGTATTTTCAGGTTTGGGAAAGTAGACGGTATTCTATACAACAGTTCAAATTATAGTATTTGCTTCCGTTTGCTGTAGTGAATAATTATGAATAATTAAAGTTCTTTTTTTTTTAAAGATTTTATTTATTTATTTGACAGAAAGTGAGAGAGAACAAGTGGGCAGAGTGGCAGGTGGAGGGAGAGGGAGAAGCAGGCTCTCCGCTGAGCAGGGAGCCCAAATCAGGGCTCGGTCCCAGGACCCTGGGATCATGACCTGAGCAAAAGGCAGCTTCTCTAACCAAATGAACCACCCAGGTCCCCCAGTTAAAGTTCGATTTTAAGGCTATCATACATCCCAGAGCCCTCGAGTGACGGCGTTCTCTTGCCATCGCGGGGTTTTCCACATTTTGGTTGAATGTTATTGCTGTCCCTCCTCTTGTTCTCAGTTCTCTGCGTTCTCATGTGCGCCAGCTTGTCGACTGCAGCACAAAGAGATCCCATGCCATGAGACAGCTTTCGGAATCTGCGCTCCATCTCGGAAAATTAATTGACAACCAGCATCCCTTTCTGACTTTGCTGCTGTCCTTGTCCTCGGGGCCTACACAGTAATTCAGTCCCTCCGGAAGGCCCCGGCTCGGCTCTCCGTGTCACAGCCGCCGCTGCCAGCAGCCTTCCAGCTGCAGACCTGTGCAGATGGCGAGGGCCGCAGAGGGGGCGCGATGGCTCAGTCTGTGCTCAGTTGGTGAGCTTTACATTGCTCTGGGGCTTAGCGGCCATTGAAACTCGGCCACGAGCCAGGACATGTGGCACTTCAGATGCCCTTTCCCCTACTTTAAAGAAAGAAAAAAAAATTGTTCCAGACCTCCACCATGCCGTGGAGCCCTGGATGTGAGTAGAATCCTTATTTGTTTCAGGCCACTGGTATCTCCGTCTTCCTGTTGAAGACAAGATGCTAAAACGCAGGGTAGGGCAGAAAGGATGCAGGGGGGCCAATTGAGTCCTACACCAGAGTGGTTCACTTCTCACATTTCCTTGTCATCATATAGTCCAGCAGAATATTCATAATGGAGATCATTAGATACCTTTGTGTTCTGAGATGTTTTAAACAACCTGAACTCTAGAAAAGGGTTTTCTTTCAGAACACAGGAATGAAACTAACTGATGCGAGGCGCACAATGCTTTGTTTGTTTCTAATCTTTAACTTTATAAACCAAGATTACTGGCTTAGCAATGGATATGCAGGTAAGTGTCTCTTGAAACTATTTGCCCTTTTATATGTTTCAGATTTACAATTAATGGCCTTTGAGAGAAGCTTAAATTGCACTAACCCTGTGATTAATTATGTGGCATTTTGAAATTATAGAATTACAACAACTTTTATTTTGAAGGTCTCATGTGAATTATCTAAACTGTTGCTTTCCTTGCTCATTTCTGGCTTCTTCGTTAACGTTTGTGCATTGAGAGTGATGATTCTCTAGTATTTTCTATGCATTATGTGGATATATATTTTTTAAATTGAGTATATACAGTAAGTAAAGTTTTACTGCCTTCCTTTTTTTTCAAATAACCAAGCTTGACCCTGATATTTCTGAATACATCTAAAATAATTTTATTCTAGGATTTTGTAGCATGCGTTGTATCATTGATTAACTGAAAGGATCAGTTTGTAATTCTGATGATTGAATTTCTTTTTGGCTTTTGAATAGCCATATCAGAATTTGTTTGTAGGGGAGAGGTTAAAAAAAAAAAAAAGTAGATTCATGCTGAGCCTGTTGGAAGTGCCTCTGGAGTCTTGTCTTTACATGTTGACTTCTTTTGCAGTTGCTGATGATTCCTCTGATCATGTCTGTACTTTATGTCTGGGCCCAGCTGAACAGAGACATGATTGTATCATTTTGGTTTGGAACACGATTTAAGGTACTTTCACGTAGTTGGAAAAATTTCCTTTTCATTTGTTCTTGCAAAATCCCTCTTCAGCTCAGAGATGCACTTTCTGACTCTTCCAGAAGAGGTCACTGCAGAGCAATGTACCGTAGGCAGCCCCCCTCTCCCAGGCTCAGTCCCTTGCCTGTCTTAGCCAACCTGGAATCCTTTGCTGGCTATTCTCACTCCCTCTGTACTTCAGGCCCCTCAGGCATGTGACCCTGAGTGATCTCATGTCTGCGTGTGTGATAGAGAGGGGGAAGGAAAGGTACTCGTGGGGAGCAGTCTCTTAAAATCTGTTCTTATCATTCCATGTTAACATATTTTACATTTTAGCTGAAATGGATTATTTTTGTCCCCCGTCAGTTCTGTTAGTGCCTTCTCTCACAGTTCTCCGCTAGTAACATTTTTTAAAATTTTCTTCCTCTTGTAAATCCTACCTGTTCTTCATTTGAGATGGGACTGAACATACTTCCTGGTGTCCTGCCTGGAATTAGTCTTGCCTTTGGGCTCTGCAACCCGTTATGTTTCTCTTATAGTACTTACCACATTCTGCCTTCAACTTCTTTCTATGCAACCCTTTCTTTACTAGTTTGTGAAGTTCCTTGCAGCTCCCTTAGCTCTTGGTCTGATGTGTTGAATCAGAGGCTCAAATATTAAATTCAACTGGAGAGCTTTCTCATTGGGGAGAGTATTAGTTCAGGGTGTCAGTGTGTAATGAGACAAAAATTCAGAGTAATTTTGTGAAATACGTAAAAGGGGAACCTAAAAAGATGGCGTATTTTTAGTTCATGGGTAGCAGTTTGCTAGTTGGAGTCTTAATGTCGTGTTTTCATCAGCATCCATAGGATACCTGCTTTCTTTTTGAGGCTCTTTGTTAATATTCACTCACTGGGGCATGTGTTGTGTCTGAACCCTGGGCAAAGTAGTCTGTCTCTCCAGTTACTAATATATGAATAAGTATAACTTAATTTTTTTAAAAGACTTATGTATTTATTTTAGATAAAGATAGAGCATGAACATGCAAGTGTGGGGAGGGGCAGAGGGAGAGGGAGGGAGAGAATCTCAAGCAGGCTCCCCACTGAGCACGCAGAGCTCAATCCCATGACCCTAAGATCATGACGTGAGCCAGAACCAAAGAGTTGGACGCTTAACCAACTGAGCCATCCAGGCACCCTTGAATAAGTATAATTTCAGATAGGAAGTTTTAAGTACAATAATGCTAGATTGGTCTGAGAAATTTTTGCAGTAACTTTCCAAAGGATTTATAAGCTCTTGTCGGTATATCTTTACCCATTCCAGCTCCCTAGCAGCTGTATCCTTTTTAGGTGTGATTATTCATGTTTGTGTATATTTGTTTTCTAGGCCTGTTATTTACCTTGGGTTATCCTTGGATTCAACTATATCATCGGAGGCTCGTAAGTGATATTAGATTTACTTAATTGGAAACAAATCCTTAGAAGACTTCCATTATTCTTTAGCTTCCTTCTCTAATCTTTATAAAATTTTAAAGTTTTATAAAGTTCAACATTGATGCGTCGGAACCTTATACTTAGGAAATACACTTGACCCTTGAACGATGGGGGCTAGCTAGGGGTATCAAGCTCCTGCATAGTTGGAAATTTGTGTATATATTTAACTCTCCCAAAACTTAACTGCTAAGAGTCTCCTGTTGACCGAAGCTTTACAGATATCATAAGCAGTCAGTTAACGCAAATGGTAAGTTGTAATGTATTATGTGTATTATATATTGCATTTTTACAATAAGGTAAGTCAGAGAAAAGAAAATGTTATTAAGAAAACCTGAAGAAGAGAAAGCGCATTTATAGAACTGTACTATATTTATCAAAAATCCCCACCTATCAGTGGACCCACATAGTTCAGCTCTGTGTTCAAGGGTCAACTGTAATTTCATTTTGATGTAATTGATTAAATTGCGGGGCTTTAGGCACATTTAGCATTGAGTGATTGTTATTTTGTTAGCTCATCATTAGGCACAGTGTACTTCCGCATATGTGTTTTTGAATAAATATTTCTGGATTCATTGTTCAGATTGAGCAAGCAAGGAACTAATGTAATTTGTGTCCGCGCTTGACTCTTCTAAGGACTAAGCGTAAAATTACTG
This sequence comes from Nasua narica, assembly GCA_028533885.1. Classification (NCBI taxonomy): domain Eukaryota; kingdom Metazoa; phylum Chordata; class Mammalia; order Carnivora; family Procyonidae; genus Nasua; species Nasua narica. The sequence continues at coordinate 153,922,650 of CM052798.1, read as the reverse complement.
TGTTTTTTATTCCTGAGGCATTTCCAGGATGCCTTGAAGACTGCTCACCAGCCTTCACAATGCAGATTCTCAGATGGGAAGTAGTTTTGTAAGTGGTTTGATAGGACAGAAGTTTTAGCCAGATAGGCTTAGATTTCTAGCTTGGAATCGGAGCTGAGAGGAGAACCTTTATTGCATCCAGTCAGAATTTTAAAAGAAAGATATCAAGATGCAACTGTTCTGTGAACTCCCACTTCTTAGGCTACAAAATATTTTAAATGTTTTAACAGATTTTAATAGTACCAGTTCTTCCTGTGTCTGACATATCTACTCTGTGTGGTCCTAACGTCTGCCGCGTCGTGCTAGAAATGGGTGAATTGAGCAAACAGACTCTGTTTAGAGTGTAGCAAGTTCTGAGCGTGGTCCAGCCGCCCTCCTGCCCAGAAGGACAAAGTCTAGGAGTAGTTGCAAATGTTGATTTGTCCCTGGCAGGACTCATTTGGCAGGAGAAGACACAGAAGGATATGTGACAGTAGGAGTGGATCTATAAAACCTTGAAGTGACCTGTATGTAAGCCCTGGGAAAACCTGAAGGTCAATGTTTATTTTAGGATTACAAGGTGAAGGTCAGCTATGCTGGGTGATCTTTGTGATGTCTTACACTCAAGGACGCGGGAGGCAAGGGAGAAGTGCTGTGGCTCCAGGAATGGGGGAAACAGGCGTTCCTTGCCTCCCCCGCCCCCACCGTTCCCATCCTTCTCTCTTGTCAGCCTTCCGATTTGCCCTGGGGTTTGCAAATACAGGATTTATGACTGAAGCAGTCAGAAGCTTGCTTTGCGTCTTCCAACTCTGGAGGCAGGAAGTAGCAAAAACAATATTTTGAGGATGAGATGGAGCTTGAAAGAGCTGTCAGAGGACAGCTGGTCTCGTAGAGCGCAGACCCTGGAGGGCTGATTTCCCTTCCCCCCAGAATGCCTTTGCCACACAGACTACAAAAGGGCTCGTTGTGGAGCTGTCACAGGCTCCCAGGGACCAGAAGCGGGCGGCCAGGCGGGCTCTCTTCCCTGGGCTACTGCTTACAGCTGGCTACATCACACTTGACCACTTGTATGTCTTCAAACTAATTTGACTCTTTGTTTGCAGGGTAATCAATGAGCTAATTGGAAATCTTGTGGGACATCTTTATTTCTTCCTAATGTTCAGATATCCAATGGATTTGGGAGGACGAAATTTTCTCTCCACACCTCAGTTTTTGTAAGTGCTTATTTTTTTTCTCATCGAAAAAAGTCATTTTACTGCCTGTGTCTTACGTGTCCTCCTCAGAGCTCCATGAGGGGTTGCATTTACTTCTTTGGCAGGTGGAGAAACGTGAGCCAACAGACTGGCCCTGGTCACACAGTCACAGGGAGCCAGGGATCAAAGCCACAGCTCGGTCATCTGTGGGGCCCTTTCAGCTGGGGGCTACTGCTGACTCATGTCAGTTGTCACCGGGAACATCGTAGCTCGGCCGGGCAGGCGGGGCACTGCGCGAGGCTCCAGTGTGGGCTGCCGTGCACCAGCATCGGTTCTACGTGAGATTGGTCAGAGAAGAGGCAAAGGGGTTCAGTTTCAAACCTTTTTCTGTGAGCTATTATAGAACGGAAAACCTGTGGGACTTTTTTTTTTTTTTTAATTTATTTATTTGACAGAGAGATAGATCACAAGTAGGCAGAGAGGCAGGCAAAGAGAGAGGGGGAAGCAGGCTTCCTGCTGAGCAGAGAGCCCGATGCGGCGCTCGATTCCAGGACCCTGAGATCGTGACCTGAGCCGAAGGCAGAGGCTTTAACCCACTGAGCCACCCAGACGCCCCAAACCTGTGGGACTTTTTAAAGTGAAAGTGAGAAACTTGAGGTTCGTAAAGTCTAAGCGCTCAGGAAGTGTGTCCTGGTTCTTTCTCTGCTTCTTGGGTTCACTCGAGTGAGGAGGGACGCCCTGTCTCTCATGACTGCAGGTGGTAAGGTCCGCTGGTGGTCGCGCGGTGGTGGGTGTCCCGTAAATACGAGCTCTCAGCCTTGTTCCTGACGTTGGGGCTGGGGTGGATTTTACGAGCCAGAAGGGATGCTGACACACTGAAGCGTGGAAGTTGCTGGCCATTCTGTCAGGGAAACAAAAGGCAATTGAAGAAGGGACCAGTGAAATCGCCATCTGGGTGTCACAGCCTTCCTGACGATCGCACTTGATCCCCCGTCAAGAGGGGTTGTTGTTTAAAAAAACAACCCCTCCACATCTTGCTCGCCTTACTGTTTTGCGGTTCGTCATTCTTCCGAGGGGTCAACGAGATCAGTAAAACTGGAGGAGGCCCCCTCACCCCCCACCCCCTTTGTCAGTCAGGGGTAAGTTTTTGAAAGCCTTCTGTGAAATATACAAACAGAGAAGTACACTGTTGTATTTTTTTTTTAAGTGCATAGAAAGAAACTTGTTTTGTCTTCTGAGCCTTGAGTTGCCTTCAGGCAAAAAAAACAAATGACCAATCTGCTTTCTAATTATCAAAGGACACGATAACAGCAGGTTTGGATTTTTGATCTAGGTTTATCAAGTCAGATGGCAGATGCATCAATTAAAAAAAAAAACTTGGTCCTTTGGTGGGTAGCCAACGGTTCTTTTACTTTAAATGGCCATCTTTCTGACTTACCGGCTTGGAGATATTTCCCAATTGCAGACGACAAAGTGTGTGAAATTCTAGTGGCAAAATCAAGGGCACACTGGAGCGTGCCTCCCATTTGAGCGTTCTCTGTTGGCGGAAAAGCCCTTCTGTTAAATTTTGCATAAAGATCAGATGACAAAATGTAGCTCCTTGCAAAAGCAGTAACTGCTTTGAAATTACCATAAATTTTTGTTGATTATGTATAATTGGGTGTCTTTTTGTAGTAATTACTTGCATTTAATTTCACTATCCGTTTAAGCAGTGGAGACGGCTTCCATATTGTCGTTGAGTACGAAGCAAAGCAAGACAGCCCTTTTTAACTGTTCTATTTTATTATACGCTCTGGAGGAATATTATTGTACCAGAACACCAGGGATATTGAGAAATCAGGAGTTGGAAATGGGTTTTGATTTACGGACAAAGCTGTGTTTGTTTAAAAGGGAAGATGGGCGTTCTAGAACCCTAAGATCACTTTTCTGCATTCCATTTAGAAAAGCAGATCCTCTCTGCACGCAGTTGCTTTTCTGTTTGAAAGGGGTTCATTGTCTAGTTTTGGCGGGAACATGAAGGCGGCAGGGATGATGTAAACAAATGAGGACTCCAGTCACGAGCTGCTGTCCCCTGAATGGCGCCGCGCGTGTCCCCTGCGCTGCGGCTCGCAGACCGCGGTGCGGGAAGCGGGGCAGGACCAGCTCTGGAGCCAGGCTGCTTGGGTTGGGATCCTGACGGTCAGTCTTGCCTTGGTTTTCTCACGTCTGAAACGGGACACTAAGAATAGTGCCCGCCCTGGAGGGTTGTGAGTTTCTGCGCAGGCCGCACCTGGCATAAGCGAGACACCGTCTGATGTAGTCGTCCTCGGCAGGCTCTTCGCCGCGGCCAAGTTAGCGCTCACGGGCTTGCTCTTGGTGCCATCAAGGCTTTGAGCGGGGTTATCGGGTGATGGCCTCTGCCTTCAAGCGCTATTGTAAACGTGAGGAGCTCAGTGGAATAGGTTGTTTTTTTTTTTTAAGATGGTGTTTATATATTTGAGAGAGACTGCACCTGCACCAGTGGGGGGTGGGGGGTGGAGGGAGAGGGAGAAGCAGACTCCCCGCTGAGCAGGGAGCCCCCGATGCAGGACGACTTGGGACTGGATCCCAGGACCCCGGGATCATGACCTGAGCCACTGAGTGGAATAGGTTTAAACACATTCTCAGTTTACTAAGAGTCAAGGGAGGGCAGGACGCTAAAGAACACAGACCCGGGTGTAAGTTTTCTTAGCTGTTCTGTGATTCTTAGTTTATTAACCAGCCAGGTGGGAAACCGGGTGCCCTTTCTGGGCTTCAGCTTTCCAACCATCTCGGCGATGGAAAGAATCCTGTCGGAGGGCAGATTAGGCATTCACGTAAGGAAAACACCCAGACTCTAAGACAAAGCAGGCAGCCCTAGTCCCCAGTGACGGACACGGCGGAGCCCAGGGGTGGCGTGGAGATGCCCTGCGGGCCTGGACACGCGGGCTGCGGACTTGGCTTTCGCACATGAATTTGTTGCGTGTGCTTTGATCCAGTTTGATCCATATTTAGATACGTCAAAATGCTATAATGCTATATATATATATAGCATATATATATATGCTATATATATATATTAGATACGCCAAAATGCTATAATGCTATATATATATATATATATATATATATGGTTCTTTCTGGTTGTTGGACTTGTGGGAGTAATATTTTTGTTTCCATACTGTTCTGCATGAATTACTTTTGTAATCAGAAAACAAATTTTTTTAGAGTGTGAGTTTGGCCGGAAACGGAGTAAATTTAAGCAACCCAAAAAGCGAGTGCTGCCACGGCCAGGGCACTGAGCGAAGTGCCGAAAAGGCAGAGTTAAGTAAGACCTTGTCCCCGCCTCATATGGGCCGGGCTGATACACTTCAGTGAGCCAGATGCCATGGGGACAGCAAGAAAGGAAGATACGCTTCATGGAAGTGATCGTGTTGTCTTCTCTCCCTTTGTTTCCTCCCTCCCCCGACCCCAGGTACCGCTGGCTGCCCAGCAGGAGAGGAGGGGTGTCAGGATTCGGGGTGCCCCCCGCTAGCATGAGGCGAGCTGCGGACCAGAATGGCGGTGGAGGCGGGAGACACAACTGGGGACAGGGCTTTCGGCTTGGGGACCAGTGAAGGAGCGGCCTCGGGCCGGCCCACCAGCCACTCTGCTCAGATGAAGTTTCCTCCCAGTGCTGGGTGTGCTTAACAACCAAGTTCTAGCAAACGCTGTTGGACCCGACCCACACTGAATGTAGTCTTTCAGTACAAGACACAATTTTTTAAATCCTGAAGAAAAATATAAGTGTTCCTCAAGTTTCGTGATTCGCATTCAAGTCCTTACTGCTACGAAGAACAAATATCAACTGTGCAAATTTCAGAACCGACTATATTTTTGTGGTGTCTTCTCTTCCTTTTCCGTCTGAATAATGGGTTTTGGCAGGTCCCGGTCTGCTGGCCGGGCAGCCATCAAGCCGGGCATGTGCGCTTGGGTCACCAAACCCTTGACAAAGGGCCTTTTACCTCTTTTTCACACACACGCCTCCCTCCTTCCTTTCCCAACCCCCGCATTCGCAGCTAGAGGAGGTTGCCCATTAAATGGTTCTGCCTCTGACAAGCTCTCTTATTTATTGACTTCTGCCAAGGTTTGGTCACAAAGAACTTGTCCACCGTGCCCCCTCCCTTTGGTGGCAGAACTCTAACAACAGGGGAGAAGACTGGACCAGCGGATGGAGAGCTTCATCAGCTTTTGGAATTGCTGTGACCTGATGTCAGATGCAACCATTTGCCACCTCTGCAGATGTTTCTTATATAAAAAAAGCACCACCTGTGTCAGCGAGGGCCCCAAACCGGAGTCAGTGAGGCATGAGGGTGGTTGCTAGGAATTTTTGTCCTTAAGGGGAGTGATGAAAACTACAGTGGCGCTGCAGGCGGGGCTGGGTGCGAACTGTGGTGGGCATAATCCCTTTGCATCGCGTGTAGGGCATACTGGTTTTGTGTGGACCCACAGTAGTTTGGGTCGTGTTCTAGAAACTTCCAAATTACATCGGCTACAGGGAGTTGCTCTCTTTGAGAGACACCTGGGCATTGATCACATTTCATTTTCCTTCTAGATACGTGTTCATTGGATAGTGTGGAGAGGAGAACCCTATACCCTATTTAAATTTTCTTTCCCCCACTTCCCCTTTTAATGGCCACGTGCTTCGGCTAATCGTAGGGAAGGTGCAGCTCCTCTCTACAGAGATCGTATCCTAAGAGCTAATACAGGCACATCTAGGTGGATCTCATAACTGTGGGTTGTAATGGCTTTAGAATCATTTGTGTTTGAGGGTCTTTATTTTGAGCCATGAATGTACAAGTCACAAAAGTACATCGGAGCAGCGTCAATACCCACAACTTCTTTTTCATAGGTGGGCTGCTTCCATCAGAGCGAGGCTTATCCCCCAATAAAGTTTTTTGAAGGCTCCGGTGTTTCACAGTTTCTTATTTTACGTTTTCAGTCTGAATGCAGCCTGCCAGGAGCAGTGTTGAGTGCCCGCCATACTTGGAGTCAACTAGAAAGGCTTTGAACGTTTTGACTGGTTTCTTCTCAGGAAACTTTGTGCTCCAACAGTATGCCTCTACTTTGCCCCCCTCCCCCCAAGCGGTAGTGATGTGTGCTCTACCAGGAAGTGGGGATTTGCAAGCAGCTTGGTTTTAATAAAAGTTTGTGTGTACCTCTCCATATTTTAATTTATATGATAGAATAGGAGGTGGAGAGAATCTGAACCGTAACTATCGTATGTTTTTGCTGTTGACCTGTGGCCACAATAAAATTTACTTGTAAACTTTTAGAAGCCATTATTCCTAAGATGGCGCATGCGCACTCATTGTGCACGGGCGGAAACTGACTATGCGTAAGAAGGTTCTCGCGGTAAGTGAGCTCGTCGCTCGTGTAGGCCCTCTTAGCGCCTCACCTGCCTCCCAGCAGCAGTTTTGGTAAAGGTTACAATATCCTTTAGAATACTTTTGTTCAAGGCAAAATGTTCACTAAACTCTTCCTTCTCAAACACATTGGGGAGCTGGTAATTCTGTCGGGATGACCTGTGTTTTTGAAAGAACGTTAGCTGAGCGAGTTACTTGGGTTTGATTTGGTGAGGCAAGATCTGCCAGTGGATTCTCTTACTGAGTGAAATAAAAATCCGTATTTTGTATAAAGAACTTCCCCTTTTGTAACTAAGCCTTTTTCTTGGTAAAAATTGTAAATTAAAATGTACAACATGATGGTTGCCTGCCTTCAGTTTCCATGTACCTACTCTGCTACCTCTTTTAGATACTGTGTAATTCTTGGAGCCCGTACTCTCTCGGGCATTTAGGAGTGTCCTGGGTTTCTTGCTGTTCCAGTGACGCAGCGTATTTTAGTATCTACTTCTGTTCACATGTTGGGGAATAGCTGTAGGATTCATTCCTGGAAGCAGAATCTGGGTTTTGATTTTAACGGCCATTGAGTTAGGAGTCCTATCCAGTTACAGTGTGCTTTATGGCATTTCTGTAGCCCATGGGTCTGACTCCTGGAACCCTACGGAATGCGTTTAATTCCCTTGCCTTAGAAGAATCTAGAGGACTGGAAGGCAGATGCCATGACCTCAAAGTGAGCCTTTTTTTCTTCTGGGTTTCAAATGTGGAACCATCCACATTTGAATGCCAGGCTTTGGGTCCTCTTCATTCATCACAAGGTGGGGTGACGAGAAGGAGCAGCGCTGCACCCCTCTCCTGGTATTGGAGAAATTCCAGAAAGAAAGGACTGATCCAGCTTATTTCAGGGGACAGCATATCGCCAGTATCACCGTGTTCTAAGCTGCCTTTGAGTAACACTGACCAAATAGGCCATGTTGGTTGGCAGCCGCTCCATTCATGGCAACTTGGTTTCTGAAGGCCCTTCCCCTTTAAAGTTCTCAGCATTAACTTAATAGCAAAGCTTCCCCTTGGAAAATATCCAGTCCTCTCTGTTTGGACTTTACGCTGTTAGTATCTCGGAAGGCGGGGTGGAGAAGACATGTGCTTCCTGCCAGTTGACTTGGTTGCTTCCCAGAGTGGCTCTGGCGGTTGTCACTGGGATTAGGGGAGGGGGTTGTGACCTGTAGTGCCTCACACGGTGAAAGCCTAGAATGGTTTTCCACAAACCACGTGCTCGCCTTACCCTCCCAACGCTGGTAGGTAGAATCCTGTTTTCAGTATCACACCTGGGTACTGAATACGTCAGGTACTTTCTGCATTCTGGAACATAAGCCTCCGGTCTATGCTTCCCAGGCTGCCTGTCCCGGAAACTCACTCGGGTTCTTTTTAAGGACGCACATTTCTCGCATCACCATCATTCTGCATGTTTTTAAAGTTTGTGAGGATTCTGCTATTCAGCTGGGTTCGGGAACCGACTCGTGACCCTGATAGGGTGTCATCCCCATTTCCCAGGTAAGAAGACTTCAGACTCAGAGTGGTTAAGGCACCGAAGCTCAAGCAGCTACAAGGTGCCGAAGACCAGA